>VSDK01014196.1:101064-124829 GCA_009767595.1 Symbiodinium kawagutii
TGCTGCCGCCACCGTGTTTTCGAACGCATGATGCCGCTCCATCTAGTGTCGGTGTTCCTCAGGCCAAGGGTGAAGAACGTTGTGAATTGCATTTCTTCGAGCTCTAAAACTGACTTGCAAGCTTACCCAACGCCACTTCAATTATGAGAGCATCGTTGCGTTTTTTGCGCCATTGTCATTGTATCCGGCTGCCGTTGGTCGTTGTCACATTCTAGAGAAAGCGTGTTGATCTCGAGGTGGCGGTAGGCGCTTGTGGGAATCTTGCGTTATCGCCCAGTGCTGCCCAATGATCGTGATCATTTTACAGCGTTTAAGCAATGATACACCGTAATGGTGAAGGAGTTGGTATGACCATGCGCAATAACATGATTTCAAGAAAACCAAGGAAATTTTTGCCCTTGAGGAGATTGATTTGCCCTTCATGATGGCTTCCCCAAGATTCGACTGCTTAACCCCATCATCAAGTGCTGGGCGGTCTTTTGATGCCCTGATTTGATCCTGAGCGCCTTAGCGATACAGGGTGATACACGTCCGGTTCAAGTGTCGGTTGTATGCCATTGATGAATCATTTCTCTTTACCGCCAACCGTAGCAATCTAACTTGCAGCCCGCCAGCGCTGGAGTGTTCCTGGACACACCCCGTCCGAGCATTTGCGTCGTGCTACCTTGGTATCCACGTGGGGTATGTTCAGCTACCACGTTGGACAATGAGGGTGGCGCGGCGATAAGGTAGATATTTTTTGTTACGACGAAGATGCAAAGCCGGGGGGCCCCGGCTGATAGTGAAACCAAGTTTTTGCCTTTTCTAGAGATAGGGTACCTCATTGGGACGGTGTGGAGAATAGAAACCCGTTTCTCCATCCCGGATTTGCCAATTTTTTCGAAACAAGACGGGAATGGCTGTATGGCATCAGTGTCAGTTTGCCAAAATGTCATGCAAAGATTCCTAAAAGCCAAAATTCAGTTTGCTTGCTTTTGGCATGGCTCCAGCTTTTGGGTCGCTGCCATGCTCAAAAGTTTGCATGCTCCCAGGCTACGCTTGGAAGTTGTTGGAAACAATTGGAAATATTTGGGAATATTCGGGAATTTTTGAAAGTATTTGGCCGCTTCTGAAAATATTTGGGCAATGTTTGGAAATACTGGGAAACTTTGGGGTCAGTTTTTGTAGTCGTTATCCAACCATACAAAGAATATGACTAAAAACAAAACGTATATCACAATCAACAAGCCGAAGGAAATAAATAAAAACATAGGTTTCATAGGCCGCCATTCATTTTCTTCACATTCCAGGTTTGTGCGTTGCCATGTGCTGACCGTTCACCACAAATGCCTCAGGTTTTCTTTGCCTTTTTGCAGGCCCCATTTTTAGGGCGCTATATGTTGAATCGCCAGTTGTAACTTGCAATGATTGGCTGCAACTGTATCGGGAACCAGCTTCACAACCATGAATCAGGCACTTACCAGTTTGTGAATCCCGGTTATGAAACCATTTTCAACCAGAAGTAAACAAACTGTGAAGGAGTGGACATGGAGTTCTACGAATTCAGTGCCAAATGGTGTTTTTTTAAACGGGGGACCTCATCATGGATGGCCTGTTGCTCAAAATGGTCAAAGCAGATGATTGTGGGAATTTGTTTTGAAAAACCACCGAATCGAGCTCAGACTTCATGTCGCCATATGCCAAGATTTGGGACAATCCAACAGCATGTTGTGAACAAACCCGCCATATTTGATATTTTTAATCACAACAACTGTTGAACTGGAAAACTTGGTGGTGGTTTTCTGACAGCTGGATCGTTCATCGAACACACTTGTTCATTAAGATCCTCAAGTATCAGCGATTGATTGAACGATGCCCGGGACTGGACCCATGAGTCTGACGTTCTTTGGCCCAAATTTTTTCAGAACGGCACCTCCTGGGGGAGTGATTTTTCATCAATAACGAGTATAAAACACTGCTATTTACAGTGTGTTCTTTCAAAACAGTGGTTAAAACCCTAGTAAAACACAAAAAATCATATCCCCTGTAACCTCAGCACAGGAAATGGAACCTCAACACAGGAAATGGCATTCACAAAACCATTATCCATCATTGACTAATCATGCTGACTACTGATGCTTAAACATGATGGTTAATGTTTTAGAAAACATAGTGTTATGGTACTAATGCAACCACCATGAAACATTGTAGTATTGATGTGTTTAGATGCTATTTGTTGAATATTCAAAATTGATCAGTGTACCTACAAAGAGTACAACCATCATTATGCATATTAGTAGCACTAATGTCTAACAGTGATGTTCAATACCATTTCAAATTAACATTGATAGTGTTATAGGATCAAAAAAATAATTACCATGAATGATGCACTCATAATACTGACGTTGGATTATTGATGGCTAATTAATCAGAATCAAAACCAATACATGTTTGCAGTGAAAGTACCACATTACAGCGTAGCCACCATATCTCATTGTCATCTATAGAATCTTAGTATCAATACAGCCACCATTAATTACTTACCAATAATCTTACATTAAATGAAATCGGTTTACCAACAACATTTTTTTTGTGCCTGTGTGGCTCTAGTGAGATCTTCGGCTTATTTTTGTTTTTTTTGTGCCTGCCAATGTTTTGTGAAGCCAAAGTCACCAAACCCTGACAGGCACCAAAAAAACCAAAAAAGCCAAAACCAAAAGTCACCAAACCCTGACAGGCACCAAAAAAACCAAAAAAAACAAAATTTCCCAAACTATGGCAGCTTCTCAGGCTCTGGGGCTCATAGTTTTGGATTTTTTGTTTTTTTGGTTTTTTTGGTGCCTGTCAGGGTTTGGTGCATATTGGCTTTTGTTTTTTTTTGTTTTTTTTGATGCCTGCCAATGTTTTGTGAAGCCAAAGTCACCAAACCCTGACAGGCACCAAAAAAACCAAAAAAACCAAAACCAAAAGTCACCAAACCCTGACAGGCACCAACAAAAACCAAAAAAAACAAAATGTCCAAAACTATGGCAGCTTCTCAGGCTCTGGGGCTCATAGTTTTGGATTTTTTGTTTTTTTGTTTTTTTTGGTGCCTGTCAGGGTTTGGTGCATATCGGCTTTTGGTTTTTTTGGTTTTTTTGATGCCTGCCAATGTTTTATACAAATGATTTAAATAACGAACCTATCGGTATTTGCGATTTTTTTTAAAGCCTTCGATAACATCAAACAGCAAAATTTGCGTTTTACTAGGGTTTCATACCCCTCAAACTCATAATTCATTGGTATTTACAGTGTTTTATAATCATTTTTTGTCAAAATTCACTCCCCCACGAGGGGCCGCTCTCAATTTTTTCATGAAACGGCTTCAAATTGTTGCCTCCCGTGGCTGTGGCTCCCAGCTTGTAGTTGGTTTGCGATCTCTTGAAACATGGACATGTTGGGGCCGTTCCAAACTCGGAGATGCTATAGGCTATAGGTTATGAATTGGTCCCATCGTCACCAACGGAAAAGCAGGTCAGGTATGGTGGGGCAAATGATGCGTGTTCTCATGCACGCTTGGTACATGATCAGATTGGGTTTGTCCAAGTTGATGCATGTCATGGAAGAATCTGTGTTCCCAAAATCACTACATTGCCATAAAAAAAACATCACTGCCAATTCTTCAGTCGATTTTTTCCATGCGCAGAATTGGCCTTTCCAATTCTGTGTGAAGCAATGGACTGTCCTCAAGTCTGGAACCACAAAGCTGCGGCCGAGTCCATGTCCAGCATGACTGGCAATGAGTCATTATTGATCCGTGGTAATCCTCATCAACAAACATGTTGTAGGCATCATCAGCGCAGGCTCATCATCAATACCCAAGATCCACATGCTTTCAGACATCATTAAGCAAGGTTCACCATGACAATCCGACATCATGGGTGAATATGAGTGACTATGACCCGTTATTGAACGGTATGTGGCACCATGAAGATACATGATCATGAGCCTTCCTCAACTAGCAAGGTCGTTATTCTCGTTTGTCATTGCCAACGACAATGACCCCATTCTACCCTCACAGTTTGTGGTAAAATCCCTTCCCCCTGATTCAAGCCAGGAAAACCCAGAATCATTAGATCATTAGGGAATCTAAATGTCTTACGGGCTGCCAGGGGACTATCGACCCCGGTTCGATGTTTCGAGGTCCTTCATCACTTGTGTCACCAGGCAACATGTTCCTGGCACTAATTCTTCGCAGCTTGCGCGGCTGGCTGCAAGATTATGCCCGGATGGCTCAGTGGCGTTCGAGTCTGTAAATGCCACCATCCTTTCACCATTCCACATTTCCATCATTTTAGCCATCTCAATAGTATGTTCACCGAAAAGTCATCTGAATCTCATATGTAGATACGGTTCATGCTTAATGTATTTTTTTCCTAAGTTCATTTGAGCTAACCATGAAATCAGATGAACAGATATGTTTTTGCATGTTCCTTTGATCTCATTTGCTACGCCTGGCTGCCTAGGTGGGCTTAGACCTGGACCACTCTGACGTTGCCTTTGAGCACGTCAGTCACAGCCATGTACGTTTTGAGCTCAAGGACGGACGCGGCAACTGCTGAAGCTCTGGAAAACAGGTCGCGGTGACTCATGGGGGAGGAGATGGCTCGAAAAAATGGGGGAGGATAGGACGAAATCAATGGTTTTATTTTTCACCCTTAGAAACCCATAGAACCTTTTTTTTCTCCATAAAAACTGATGATTTTCTTCGGGACAACGTGGGGCACTGACTTTGCTGAGCCGTTCGCACCAGGATGTGGTGCTGACCAGCGCCCTGTGGAGATTTTTGGTGGGGCCTATTTTGCCGCTGACGGTCCAAGAAGGACAGGTGGATCAGGTGCGGAGCAGAAAGCTGGTTTGGGATCCTGGGATGATGATCAACCATGGTGGGGTTCGGAAGTCACAACTGCTGGAGCTTATGATGGTGTATCATGGCTTGGCATGATGGTATCATGGGTTATCATGGAGGGTTGATCTGTCTGGTTGGGGATGACAGTCATCCTTTTTGGGAATTGCTGCTAAGTAAGTCCTCCAGGACTTCTGGGCGGAGTGTACCATGGCGCGGTTTATTGTTAGTGTCAGACTTCTGTGGTCTGGAACTCTCGATTCCCTTGAGAAATTGTGGATTGGAGATTGGTCAAGACTCAAGGACCACACCATCCGTTGGTTGATGAGAGGGCGTTGTATCCCAGGGTATCTGCCAGGCTTGTCGTCATTCTCTATGGGAGTTGTCGTTCGGAAAGAAAAACAAACCAGACACCGCCACGAGAGTAGCAATCATAATTATGAGAACGATGCGCTGTAGAATTGCTTCTGTGATTACGATGACAGTTGTATATCATTCCTGAATGATCATGGTGGCAGGGCACCTGATTCATAATCCAAACATGATGAGCTGTGACATTCCTCTCAATTTTTGTGTCATGCTATCGTTAGAAGACATTTCTCTTCTCATATCTTTCATGTTTTTGGACAGCTGCGCGCCAACATGAGGTGAACGTGGAGATTAACCCGGAGAAGTTGGGAGTTCCCAGTGCTGGCAGCTGAAATTTGCCCCCAAGCACTCATGGTTCAACCAACAGGAGCAGTTCAAGTCGATGATAGGAACCAGTTCTAGCTATTGGTGCTGACTATTGCTGCTAAGCATTCATTGTTTTAAGAAATTTGAAAGTGACCATGTCATTCAAAGTTGAGGTAGTGTTATCTCTCAAATTTGTTTATTTCTATTTGCATCGCTTTTTCATCCGAGTGGTTGAGCAAGCTCCCTATCTGCGGCACAACTTCGGATGGTTGCCTGCATCAATAAAACATCCAAGGATGGGCCAATTTGGATCCGCTATGTTTGTCTGTGCACAAGTGCATCATAGGAAGATAACACGGTTGAGGATGATGGACGGTGCTTCATAGTGCTTCATGGTGCTTCAGTCAGCTTCATAGAATATTTTCACATCAGCATTTTCTTCAAGTAGCCTCTGTGCGTTATTCCGGACTCTTTTCCTTGCCAGTATCACAGGAAACGCACGAAACCAGAGGAAATTGGATCTATGACTCCACAACCGTGTGGTGTTGTAAAACACATAAGGTCAGCCTGTTGGTATCGCCGAAGAATGTCATCTCCTGTCAAAAAACCTAGTGGTATAAGCAACAATATATTTCAGCTGAATGGGATAAAACAGTACCACTACTATACGCTCTGGTATTGTTCTATACCATAGATCTGACCATGGTATAAGGCAATATCACCATTATCACTATTGATATAGCAATACCACTATCGATAAAGTCCATTTGGTATGGCAATAGTGGTATTGCTATATCAATAGTAATCTCAGCAATAAGGATTGCTATTGATGAAATGGATGAAATGGATGAAATCAACTTACCAATATTGATGAAATTGATGAAATCCTTAGTAATAAGGATATTGTAATAGCAATATTGGCAAGTTGTTCCATATGGATTGCTCCCATCTCAACAGAGACCACGGCGCCCAGGCTGTCGGTGCACATCTCGGGCGTCCAGGTGAAGCTGCGAAAACTGCAGCCCCAGGCGATGGGGCGCCCTGAGGTGAAGGGAGGGTTGCATGGCCACGGAGGAGGATGCTGATGGACGGTGGTGAAGGATGGTGATGATGGATGGCGATGGATGGTGATGGATGCTGATGATGGATGATATTGATGGTGAATGACTAGTGATGATTTAAGGTGGTCATGAGGGACCAATGATGCCCTAGTGGTTCTTAGGATGATGAGTGGTAATGACTAATGCTTATGGTTGTTGATGGTTATCATGGTTAATCAGATTATATAGTTGATGATGTTCAATCAGGGCCAACGGACAATAATGATCGTGAATGGTTGGTTGATGGTGAGGGAAAATGGAACCCATTGCTGGAATAGGTATGCCAACCCTATAAGGTTGCTATGGATGTACCCATCAGAAGCTTTGGTACCTAACATCGAAGTCGATCATTTCTAGCGCGGATTCCGCTGGTAGATGGCCCTCAAGCCCAACATGGATGAACCACGACTACCATTGATTGTGATTGATCACTATGAATGTTCAACAACCATCACCTGTCACTGTTCAACAGGACATACTGTTTTCACAAGTTTTGTAGCATGACTGAGTATTCCGGATCATTTCCCTGGTCTCCCCAACTTGGCCTTGACCCTGCCACCACGATCCGTCAGGAATGGTGCCCCGAAGCGGAGGCGTACAAAAAGAGGCGGGCCGGGACTGCCCCTTGCGCCAGCCCAACTGTCCCAAGCCTTGGTCAGTAAAGGGTCATCAACTGGGACTATCCCCTTGGTAGCATTGGTTAGAAGAAAGAGATCCTCTTTCTGGTGCCGCTCTCGACCGGCATTTGCAGTTCATGATCCTGACTGGTTGCCAACCTTCCACATTGGCTACAGGATAGTCTATTCTAAGTCTCTTCGACTCGCAAAGCTGATGACACGCTTGTAGCTTTACACACTTTACAGATGTTCCATCACTCACGTTTCAAGAAAGATTCATCCAGTGGTAGGATCTTCTTTGCGGGAAGGTTGTGTGTAGGTTTCCTTTCCTCTCCTGTATCGCAATGCACAGATTGTTTTGGAGTAGCCATTGTGGTGCTAGAAACGCGCTAGGCTAGTCGATTTGGAGAGACAGGAATTGGATTCCAGCCATTTAAGAAGAGGAAGCCGTTGAAGTATTATTTGCTTTCTGGTATTTCTACCATTTGACCAACCTTCATTGATTGTCATTCACTCTTACTGACTGTGGCTCCCCTATTACATGAATCACTACTTACTCAACTTTAACCACCATTCAGTGAAGGCACACCAACCATCTATTGACCATCACTATTAACAACCACTCTAAACCATCACTAGTATCCATCACAATTAACCACCAGCATGCAGCATGCAACATCACTGAACCATCTCCCTACTTAGTCCACCATTTTTGGTTTCAGGCTCCTCAAGGAAAAGCACATGTTTGCCTCGGGCTCCCTGATGCAGACCGAGTCGCTTGGCGGACGATAAGAAGGGGCTGTGGATGGCTGAGGATTTTGTGCAGCAGCCAGCGTTTGAATTGGTTGATGTCCAGCATTGGCTGATAGATAAGGATCAATTGGTTTGGTTCATATGAGTTGATTTGAGTTGATTCTTTTGATTGTTCTTAGCATTTTTTGGTTGATATGAATGCTAATGCTATCTATTGCTGATGTTTGGTGAGAGTTGCCTCAGTCCCGGCATCTGGCTCATGGACCACACTGCTGGGTTGCATGGTACATGGATTGTATTGTGCCGTATTGTGACGTATAGGTCTCTTTTTTGCTGGTTGGGTTGCGGTGCGTGGTTGGGTGTGTCGCTGCGGATGTAGCTGTGACTAGATAGCGCTGCGTCGCATGGGGCGTCGCTGCATTTTGCTGTGCTGAAGTGGAAATTTGTTTTACTGCTATGTACTCTATTGGATTGGTTTGATTTTTGGGCATGCTTGTTCCAGTTTATGTGTGTTTTTCTTCAAACATTCAAAAACACAATATCATGGAAATGAACATTTCAGCAAACATCAATCGATTCCAACCGGCTGCAACCTATCTATATGCCCATTTTATCCATAACTAGCCATTGTGCGCCAGTAGTAAGCATTGTCAACACCAGCCACAATTAACGAATACAGACCATAGGAACACCATCAGTTCAACGAACATGCAACGGCGACTGCCCAACACGTGATCACTATCAACCAGTGTCATTGGCACTGAATCACAATGGTGAACAGTGGTCAATGTTAGTCATCGGTAATACCATTTGTCAACATTCCTTAATGATCTTTAGCATTATTTCATCATAGTCATGATCACAGCATTATTTCATCATAGTTAATCATTCATACTGCCATCAACTTTACCCAATGATGAACCAAAAGATAGCACGACCTCTACGGTTAAGGGCTCATGTTCAGGTTGCATCACCAAGCCATCAGCACTTGCCGGTTGCGCAGCCCAGGTTGCGCCGGTGGATCAAAGCCAAGATCAACGTCTCAGTGATCGATGCCAAGGAGCGGAGCATCGAAGGGAAGATGGTGAATGATGGTTGATGCTTAGTGAATAACCTTTTTGGTGATGGTGGTTTATAGTGACAATGCAGATGGTTTCAATAGTGGTTTATGATGGATAGTGATGCTTCAAGACGCTTAATGATGATGAATGATGGTTGATAATGCTTCATAATGATTTTACAATAATGGTAAATGATGGTTAGCGATGGTTGATGATGGCCAATGATCGTTGGTATACTGGCTCAGGATTGTCGATGATGGTTGATATCCTGCACAAGAATCAAATTAGGGGGCTCGAATTTGGCATGAATCTGGGGGGTCCCTACTTGGCGAAATCGGCATCACTCAAATAATGGGTATCACTACCCCTTGCTTAAGGATTTCCTTCATTGTGGTCGGAAGGGATAGCAGCCAACAATTTGTTGATTGATCATGGCTAATGTAGGTTTATGATGCTTGACAATAATCAAATAGCACGGGAGGGTACCGCACCAATACCGGCATCATGGGTACAGATAAAGCTAGAAATGATCGCACTGCAGACTCACGCAGAAAAAGTCCGAGAGTGGCTAGAACCGTTTAAGAAATTATGATGGCTTAGTATCCATCAGATTCAGCACTGTTAGACAATTACGAGTCACATGGCTACATCCAAGAATTATGAACCATTGCTGACAAATACAAATCTTTGTCAAGCAAAAATATTGGTATCTTTGAGTATCCCCAAGGCCCCTTGTACCATTCCCTAGCTGCAGTCCAGCCGTGAACTCCCCGACGAGCTGGGCAGACGCGAGGCAGTGCTGGAAGAACCCGACTTAGGCTGTGCAGTTTTCGGCTACTGCCACGCGGTGCACGTGTTTTGGCAGCAGCTCACCATGCTGGAGCTGGTGATAGTTCACCAGTAGCCATCAGTTGATAGGGAAACGATGCAATTTGGGGGAACCGTGAACCGATCGTTCGACAAAAACCACCTGTGACAAGGGAATCAACCATCATGTGGGCACTACCATTTGCCCATGAATGGATCATGGATCCCCACAGTCCTTTTTGCCGCGCGGCTGAAGGTCGCGGATCCCGATCATTCTTCTTGGACAGAAGTGCCATCAGAGGCGGCGGCAAATGTCACGGTGAATGCATGGAATTTCGTTTCTATCCCTCTATCCATTTGTCTCGCTAGCCTTGTGACTGTGTATCTATTTGTGTATCTATCTGTGTATGGATCTATCTATCTATCTACCTACTGTATCTACATTATCAGTATCTCTTTTGGACATGAAGTAAAACACCAAATGCTATATTGCTAACAGTGCTATCAACCACCATAAAGTTGTTCCTTAAGCAGCTTCTCAGCACTATTAGTCGACATGAACCCGCATCAACGACCACAAGACATTACTGAGCATCAATTGAGCAGCTATGAACCAATACTTCCGGTTTAACCATTCCTTTGCTGTCCATTCATCAACTATTCAGGGTAACTCACCATCAACTAAGCATCATCAACCAGCTCCTTAGTCATTAAACATCAATTAACCAACGATGAACCTTAAACATCACCAATCATCAATCACCTCCATGAAGTCCCTGATCAACTCACCTCGTCGCCTGGATTCCACAGGGTGTTCGCTGTGGGGCGCCTTGGGATGTTCGAGCACGAGATCAACATCTACAGATGGCCAAGGAGTGCTCGAGGGTGGTTGGCAACTGGATTGGACTGGAAGGTTGGTTGGTTGGGTGGCTTGGGTTGGTTGGGTTCGTCGAGTTGGTTGGGTTGGTTGGGCTGGTTCATGAACCACCATTTAAAGCCATCAACTAATTACTTTGTAAGCATCAACCAAGCGTGGTCAAGGGTTGATTAAGAGGAGCCAGGAATACCAGCTACAGGGTCAACAGGTCATCTCAGTCATGTGGCACAAACTGAATCTATTCAGCCCATTGAACCTTAGGGATTGACATGTAATCACTAGTAGTCCTCGAACAGAATCAACAACCAGTATCATCAAGCACCATGAACCACCTTTCGCACCAGTGTAGTCATGGCTAATTTCCAGGTACCAACCATCATCAGACCATCACTGTTAACTGTCAATTCACCACCAGTATCAAGCATTAATAACCATCATTCAAAAACCGTATCAATCCTTCACAGCCATTCTTCACCAACATTCACCATCATTGATCTCCAATAAGAATCACCATGCATAGCCATGGCATCCATTCATGGCCATTCATAGCCATCATCCAACCCATCCCTTCCCAGCCCTCCCCACGCTTGGTGGATGCCCAAGCCATGCCGCCGCTTAGGACGTCTTGATCTCCGGGATCCGGGGCTTCTTCCTCTCTGGAAATGGCCACGCGGAGCGCTTGGAGGTTCGGCCCACAGTTCCGATGATGATTCGGCTGGATGGTTCATACTGCAGAAAACGGGAAGACCAGAGTTGCTCAATAGTGGCTGATACTTGTGGTTAGTTGTGGTGGGATGATGGTTCAGTATGCAATCCGCATGGGCTGTACACGGAGGTTTGGTTAGCGCTTGGCTGCTCTCCTGAACCTCACCAGTGCCGGGAAGCGAGGAAAACCATTTCTGTGATTACGTCTTCATTCGCAAGTTTATGAACCATCATGACCATCATTGACCAGCTTGTTAAGTCATCTTTTCCAAACCTGACCCATCGCATGCATTCATGACCATGATGCGGAGAAGGCCATGATAGTAGCAGACATTGCCAATAATAAAAGCGGTGATGGAAAAGATTACCTACAGATGAATCAAGCACACAATGGCTACGCATCGATGATGAATGCTGAACAAGAACGGAGACCAAAAACTGACCATACAAAATCCCCAACTGTTGGATCACCCAATACCAACAAGTAGCAATTAGCACTTGCCGATAAGAGACCAACAACGGGTTGTCATGCAACTGCTATATTTTGGTACCAACCATGAGAAGTGAAGAAATCAATTTCTACAATTGACACTACTGGTAAAATTATTTGATAGATTCTTTGTACCATCAACAAAACATGAACTTTATAAATTGCTAAGATTCAAAACCTGCAAACATTGCAAACAAGCAAATATGACCATCAAATTACAAATCCTGGTAATGACCAAAAAGAGTATTGGTAATGACTCTAACAATCATTCCATTAACAATCATTGTCATAATCACCAGTCTAAGCATCCAACAACCACCATAGTTAGTTTAGCCATGAATTTGACAATAACATCATTAACAATAGTGTTGATACTCCACCAATCACCACTTAACCTTCCCTGAACCACTATAGTTAGCCATTAACTGGTAGGAACAATCACCAGTAGCCATTCCAGTTCAACCAGTAAGAAGAACCAATGACATGCGGGTACAAATAACATTCATCCAGAAAAATGTGACCAAGACGAGTAGCAATACGACAATAACATGCAATACCGCAATACCACAATTATATAAATTCATGACTAGTGAAATAATCAATAACATGCCACTGCCAATACCACATTTGGTACCATCGTAGCAAGAACTGGTCCTGGTCAGCACCAACTCCTGCTTCGCCTGCAGGAAGCGATGAGAGATCCCCGGGAGGCGACCAGCAAGGGGTCGTTGAGGATGATGCGTAAGGGTCACGAAGCCATGGAAAGAATGGGCCGGCGACTGGTAATGCTGGTCAATGATGGTAAATGATGGTTGATGATGACCGTTTGTGGTGAGTTGACGCTTCATGAATTCTTGATGAATGGTTAGTTGATGGTATTGGTTGGGTAGATCGTCAGTAGATGACCATGACTCCTCGAGATTTGGAGAGAAAGAGTGAGTGACCAGCTCCCGATCCAGTTTGAGCTAGTTGCGGCTAGTCGTGACTAGTGGCTGATTGGTGTCAACTTCGTGCTCGTTTCCTTGATGGCTTACTGAGGAACTGCATCTGTTTTGACCATTGAATCACTTTGATCAAGGCAAAAAGGTGACTGCCAGTTCCAGTTGGGGCCAAAGTGTTCACCAGCATTGGAGAATTGGAATGCACAGCTGCAGGGTATACAGTGAATCATCGGTAGAATTGGATTCCTTGACATGTGAGTCGTCTTAGATAGCTTGTGAATGAGTGGTCAATGAATGGTTCATAAGTGGTCAACAACTAGCTCGCAGCTGGTGCACGAATGGTAAACCAATGGTTGATGAATTGCCAACAGCTGGTTGATGAATGGCAAAATAGGCTAATGATGCTCATACAATGCTCCATGGCTGGGTAGCAGATGGATTTAGTTTGATTGATGAACTTCCTGAGATCAGTGACCCATGTTGAGTACGGTTGATTGAGTACATTTCAAGCGCCGAGTTTGGCGTGTCGAAGAATCGACCGAGAGACCTGGTGAGTGCTAACTTGAGTGGTCACTGGTGTTAAATGATGGTTATATATAACGGTCAATTGGTACAAAGGCCTTAGCGGTTAATTGCAAACCATTAAAACGGTCAATTGACTTAGAATTGTTTGACCATGAATGGTCTCTTAGTGATATATTCATAGTCAACTAGTTGATACATAAAGCACCTGTTGTGAACCCCCGATTTTCATGTCACCAGCTCCGCTGATTACGCTGCGTTTCCAGTTGCTGGTGGCAGGCACAGTGGGAAGCTTGTGCCGTATGCCCTGAGCTCCAAGTAGCTGCGTGCTACAGGAATCCCAGCAGCAAATTGGGAAGCCACGCTGCATGTGCGGCCAAGCCAGCAGGCAAAAGAGGTCTGTCCTGAATTTTCATCAAGATTGATTGAACCCCCTGATCGGCTGCTCTAGTGCTTACAGAACAGCTACTTGCTTTCTTGGCAATGGCTGGACCAATGAGGAGGAACAAAAACCTGGATGATCCTTTGGAATGGGATGGGAACTATCACCATTGATCGGGGACCACAATATCTTATCGCATGGCCTTGGCTCCGTCAAACCATTGGCTTATGGCCCTGGTCATGACTGGGACTAGTTGCTGGATGAAGCATCAACTCGGCGTGAACAACCATCATCAGTCCATCTTTCGACTGTAGCCATATATCATTCATCAACATTTCATAGACGATGGCCGAAATTTCTGAAAAATCTTTCTCAAGCAGCATAAAGCACCATTGAGCTGTCACCAACAGTACATCAACCAAATTGGGCTTACATATCGGAGAGTCTTGTTGACGGCGCCAACCACCGCAGAGCCCAGGAATTTCGACTACGGGTCCTTGCAGGTGCATCCTGGGCTGCGCAAACTTGGGCTCAAGTCGAAACGGAGGTAATACCAAGGTTGGCCTTGAGACTGCTATGATTCTATCAGGATTCCTATTTACATCCGGGGTTGTGATGACATGACCATGTGTCTTCATTTGTTTCTCTACACTTGTCGATGAAGTCACAAGTAGAAGTTTAATCTTGGAAGCGTTGGGTATATCGATTCCACATGATATCGCCATGATTCTTGGTCATGCTCTTCGTTGTACCAGAGGGATACGTCCAGAGGATTGTCGGTCCCCATTCTTATGCTCATGACTGGCATAGTTCCCTAGTTGCCTTGCAGGGAGGGTTGTATCAGTTACTTGATACCTGATCCTGCTGGTTGCTATGACATCTTTGCATGCTTGAAGCAAGGGACCACCAAACTTATTGTAGAGCTGTAGAGTAGAGC
This sequence comes from Symbiodinium kawagutii, assembly GCA_009767595.1. NCBI lineage: Eukaryota > Dinophyceae > Suessiales > Symbiodiniaceae > Symbiodinium > Symbiodinium kawagutii. The sequence continues at coordinate 115,796 of VSDK01014196.1, forward strand.
CCAGGGAGCCCCAAGACTTTCATCATCGGGATTTCCTACCTTGATCAGCAAGCTACTTATTTGTCTTGATCAATTGCATGCGCACCAGTTATAGATGTGTAAGTCACATCTGTGTACATGTATGTTCATACGGTAATATAGAGATAAGAGATATAATGACATAGATCATCTACATGTTATCTCTGTTGAGATTGCTCTTCATGCAGCTGTCCCGTTACCAATAGTCGCATAGATAGTCTCTGTTTTCATTGGCTATTGATTTCACCATATTTGCAGATTGATATGAAAGTGTAACTCTCCCTACTGGTATAGTATTGACGTCATAGAGGTGTACATGAATACCATATCAGTATAACCATATCTGCATGCACAACCACAACCATACTGCAGCATGGTTCCATACTATGGGATGTTCGAATACCAAACCATATCTGTATAACATAGTATAACCATATCTGCATGCAGCATAACCATACTATATGGTTTCAATGAAAGCCATATCAGTTCCCCATGGTTTCGCATCTGCTGTCACAGTTGCACTTCAGGCTCCAGAAGTGTCAGCCCTGGCGCAGCGCTCAGCACGACGGGTGCTGACCATCAAAGCTCAGTGTGCGGTGCCCAACGCGGGCCCATGGCCTGGGGTGGCACCAGGGGAGTCGAGTCGGCAGTGCCGTTGCTGGTTGAGGATTGGTGGAGACTGGATGATTGAAAGCTTAGCCAGGCAGCGATGCTGTGAATGTCTTGGTCTGACTTCCCCAGAATCAGGGCCATTTGTGAGACACGTGTGGTCGCAACATGAAGTCTTACTCGCGAGATGTTGATTATGACCAAAGATTGATTGCCTCCATATCTGGCAGTGTTGAGCTCAATTGGTAGGCAGATATTGGAAATCTTTGGTAGTCTTTACTACAAGGTGGGCCCCCTTAGTTAGCTAAGTTGGCTTATTAATCAACTTATAACCAGGGGGGGCCACCTTGTAGCCAACCCCCCAAAAGGTCACCATCCAACCAAGGTAGGCTTCGGCCGCCGCCAAGGTCAGCATGGTGGCACGCATCATCCGTTGACGTTGAAGCTCTCGGCCGGGAGCCACAGAGTCCGGACTGAGACCGGCAGGTTTTCTCAGCGCAGAGGGTAATGTGGACCGGTGACCAAGAAGTGTGATGATTAATATGATTCATGTTGATGGTCGATGATGCTTGATGCTTAACGATGATTAGTGATTCATGTTGATGGTTGATGATGCTTGATGATGATCAACATATTTTGATGGTGATTCTTGAGAATGAAAAGGAGTGATAAACATTAATCACTTATTATGGTGCAATAACCAACCAATAAACATGAAACATATGATGGTGAATGGTGATGTTCAACACACATGTCCAGAAAACGCGCCCAAACAGCTTTTCCAGGCTCAACGCTTGAATTTAAAATTTGTGACACCGTTCTTCACCTGGTTTACAAAACGATGCCTCGATTCTTGAAGCTTCAGATGCACCATCAGCAACCATGACTAGCCGCATTAGCCGTGAGTGTCTGCGCGGCGGCGCGGTGCATGCTCTGATCAAGCAGTCAAGCCATCACGAAGCACTCGTCATCGAATTTAACTAGTACTGAATGTCATTTTACCATGATTATCCGCCATTTAACCACCATTTTTGCATCCTGAACCATCATTTCACCACGAAAAATGCTCCCCACCCAGATGGAGAGCTACAACTTCCTGACGGCTTTCCTGGCAAACATGGCCGGGGAGCCAGCTACCCTGGGCAGGTCGTGAAGGGTAGTGAGTGGGTAGCAATGGGTAGGAATGGTTGAGAACCATGGGTTGATAGTGATCAACCATGGTTGAGAACCATGGGTTATTAGCTGTGTTTAACCATGGTCCATGATGGCGACCCATGGTTGATTCTCGTTGAACGATGATTAAGTGATGGTTAAATGATGCTCGAATGACTCCTGAACGATGGCGTTTGAATAGCTGTTGGCAATTGTGTCACTTGTCAATTGTAGTTTATTGGTTGGCAAGACCAATGATAGGGACATAATCATCCAGTTTTTGTTTGGTAACCAGAAATGACTAAGTAATTGGGTAATCACAGACTAGTAGGGATAAGTGGGGAAAATCGTGACAATAGACACCACAGTTTTGAGGCTTGGATACGGGCCAGCTACACCAGCCATTTATCACGATCAACTGTTCATGCTGGCAAATGTCATTGACATTCGCTACGCATGGTGAACCGGTTGATGGCGTTTACTGTAAAGCCTGTGGGTATCAGGAACCAAAAATAGTGGCAGGATGCTCGCCATCTCGATTCATGAGGATGGACAATCGGTTGATAATGGTTTCCTGGCAGAGCGAACCACAATCGATGATTGATGAGAAGCTATGCTTCAGATGCTATGGTTAATATACGTGGTTGACCGCATCACAACAATCATCCTCAATGACAACACCAACTCACCATCATGAGCCACTGCTGTATACAGCCATGAACCATCATTGGTTGACATATCCAACACCTATAGTTGCTAGTTATCTCCCCCACAGATTTCACCCCAGGATTCACCAGCTGACCCCCAGTCCTGGCAGCCTCCAAGGATTCGCTGTACTTCATGTGGTCCGCCTGTTTGACAGAGATCTGCAAGGTGGCAGGGCGCAAGCCCACCATCCAGGAAGCCGAGCCGGGGATTCCCAGGGGCTGGATCTCTAGGGGTAGATCTCGAGGGTTTTCCATGGGGGTTGAGCTGCATTTCTGGTGAACGGATTTCGGGTGATGCTGATATTTTTTTTTGGATGGTTTATGGTTTTCAGCTGCATCTTGGGCAAGGGTTACTGATCCGAGTCGGGACCAGGAGAAGATCGTTTGTCCCGCTAATCGCAGCCTCACACCAATTCAACTACAAGAAGCTATGTGCATTCAGCATCAGAATCATTGCACCTCACACAACAGCACCCCCAAATCTTTCACCAGCACCATCTTTGGGGCAGCTTGTGGGGAGCTCTCCTTAGCTGAGGCGCTACATTGGGCTCTGGAAGCACTATCTCTCGGGCTCCAGTTTGATGGGCAGCTCCGAACTCTGGAGGCTCGGGTCCAGGGTCTCCATGGTGGCTTTGCCTGCGTGTGGAGGGGCGTTGACCGTTGTTGACCGTTAGTAACCATGGCTCTGGGGGTCACCCCGAATGGTGATATGGAAGTTCATGGATGACCAGGGCGAACTGCTGCGTGTTGGACTGAAGGTTTCTACCGGCTTTGCCATAGTAAATGCAAGGGAGTGGATGGGGACATCAGGGTGTCGCAAGAGACCACGTTAGCCACCAGGTTGCGATTGCTCGGAGAGAATTGTTGCATTCAAGACCCACCGACCACTAGGATTTTTCCCCCAGTTATGGAGAGCCGAAGATTGTTGTTGATCAGCTTTTTGAAAAATCATTCATTTTATACACGTGTTTCATGCAAACGAGGCAGACACAAATCTTTAACTTGCCTGATGTCATTCTTGCAGTGCAGTTGTTGTTGGTCATATGATTTTCAAATCTCTACTACATCCTATGATTGTTGGTCATTGTCCTCCTGAGTGGCTTTCTGGAGGGGTCGCAGTTGATTTAGCATTGCTACCGTATTTCAAGGTCATTATCACCCATCATGTACCAACATCATTTACCACTACCACCGGTGACAATGCACAGCAAGACAATATTCTTTAGCTGATCATACGATCATTGATTCACCATCGATCAAGCAGCGATCGACCATTGATGAGCCAGTGATTTGGCAGTAATGAACAATTCATTAACCAATGATTTTGCAAGTGATTGGCTACTGATGAATTTGGATGAAGCATTCATGAACGAGGTTGGAATCGACCATTTGATTCGCTGATTTCCGTGGGATCCCTGCAGGTTGGACGACGAGTTGCTATGGGGTTTTTGCCAACGCCTGAGACGCCTGGCAGAAGAGGACGGCCGGAGAGATCCCAGGCAGCTTCAAGGTTACAGTTCAGAATGGGGGTTTCTCAAAATAGGGGTACACCAAATTACAGAAGATAAGGGTACCCCAAGTTATGGAAAATAGGGATACCCCAAGTTGTGGTTGGTTTATTAATATAGATGATTCAAAAAGGATGATTTGGGGGTACTCCCATTTTGAGGAATCTCTAATGGTTCATCACTATTTCTTAGCTGAAGAGGGTTTATCATGTGGATTTAAGTTTGAACGGTTTTTAGTAGTGGTTGATCATCGTTGATTGTGGTCAATAGCAAATAGCCAAAACCAATTGAGAATATACAATCTGATATCCAGGGTCAATACTGATCAATGCAGCTTGTCACAGCCATTTCTGACCATAGTTCCCCAAAAACAAGCAAGCACCAACTGGCTGGTGGTTGGTAACCAGCGCTAGCCCTCTAAAGGGGGAAGCGAGGCCAGGAGCTCTGAGGAGGGTTCACCAGCGCTTGCGCTCAGCAGCCTGTCACGGCCAGGAGATGATCGCTGGACATACGGAGCCCCATTTCGCGCCCTCGTGCTGCGGTGAAGCTGGACACGGCCATGGGGCCATGGTAGCGACCCGTTTCCGACGTCGATCCCAAGATGACGTCAACCATGGGAAAGTTTAATAGTGGGGAGTAGTGATAGTGGCTGATAATGGTTCATAATCAATCGTGATAGTATTGAATAATGGTCACGAATGGTGGTAGTCATGTCCCATCTCGTGAACTCCTTGGCATAGATGGGTAAGTTCATGAAGCCTCAAGGACCTACCCATGGAAGTCTAGGAACAGAACCAATATTGGGGCTAGTACCATGGATGGATTCCGCTTTATTGCGGCATCCCTGCCCTCACAAAGCTATAAATTACCAATTCTTAAGCAGAGTTTCTGGGAGGCTTTATATAAACACGGCAAATAATTACACCGCACCATTTCTGAAGTAGTAAACCAGCAAGTGTTAAAATCATTTCCAGAGAATATGATAGTGGAACATGTCTGGGAGGGTTTTATCATAAAAGATGATGCTTGATGGTGGCTGGTCAATGAAGCCTCATGACCCTTCAACACATTCTTCGTTTCCTCAGCTGGGTAGTAGTGCTGACCAATCCGTTGGGTTTTGGAATAAGACCATGGGTACATGGTACCGGCATAGAGCTTGCTTGTGGCTGGAGCCTACTACAAGTGAAGATTTTCTACGTAGAAGCCATCATTTGACTGTTTCTCAAAATAGGGATCCCAGCGAAAAGCTTGGTTCATTACAATTTATTACCATTGGAGTCTATCTACCTACCTACCTACCGATCTAGCTACCTATCTATCTACCTACCTACCTACCTACCTATCTATCTATCTATCTATCTATCTATCCATTGACGTAGGCACTGGGCACCTCCAAACGCCAATCTAACCATTGGAAGCCACCACTCCACCGGGGAGCCAGGACAAAGCTCCAGTACGGGCTCCGTACAACCGTGGTGTTCCTCGAACGGAGGAACTCTTCCCTCCAGGCAGGGGGTAAGACTGGTGGTTGAGGACGGTGAATGGAACATGATCATTCTAAGTGATGATTAACCATAGTGAATCATGGTTAAGTGATCATTAGTACGGGTGGTAATTGATGCTTAAGGATGAGTATTGTTGGTTAGCAATGTTTGATCGTTCGAAATATGGTCTAGCAACAATTACTAGCGATAAGGGTAAGAGACCACTCTCAAATGGAAGCAATTACCATCTGAAATTGGAGGCAACATAAAACCTCTTTGTGGTGAATTTTGGGCGTGGCCCGTCGCTTTACTGGCCTCCTATGAACAACCAATGACAAAAGAAGACCAGCGGGTTTTGATCAAATGAGGCGTCAGTAACCATGGGTCAGGGTTGGTACTAGTTAATCAACTGGCGAACGACAATTTTCAACCACTCTTTGATGATAAACCACACTAGTTGATCTTGGGCAACCTATTTTCGAGGCTGGTATTCAGTATGACGCTCATTGCCAAAAACTCGAGTTTGGGTATGGACGATCATTGGCATGGATGGTTGATCATTGGTAGTTTCTGTTGGTTATTGCTAGTTGATCAACCAGTGATCAAGCATCCATGGACCAACATACATGGCCAGCAGTTACCAATACTAGCAGTGATCAAGCATGTAGTTGATCGTAATGAGTATTGATCATGATCAACTAGTTGATATGGATAATTGGTCAATTTTCCATATTAACAAGTTTATCAATTGATAACTGATTATTTTTATGAGTCATGACCATCCTCTAGTTGACAATTGGTCGATTTTGTTAAGTGTGATTGCTCCGGCTGGACCAGACAAATCAATCATGATTGGCATCAACATAATACTTTTGGTCAATGGTTAATTCATCATCATCTTGAGGATGCGTAATGACGGCTTAAACATAATACATGATGATGAGTTGAATCTGTTGAGATAGTGTCCACAATGTAATACTATTGGTGAATGCGATCATTCTCATCATATTGAGGATGGTTGTTAGAAATCATTACCCATTTATCAGAGTACTGCCAGTTATTGAGAAATATTTAACACTTTTTAAACAGTAATTTCTGCTATTTATTGATTATTTTTCAGATCACTGCCAGTTACTACAAGTATAATCGATTAGCGATGCGTATCATTGAGGAGCATCGGCAATCGTGGCAACCAGAACACCTCAGTGCGGCTGGCCAATATTAAGCACTGATTAATCATGGTACTGTTGGTTACTTCCTAGTGATCTAATATTGTGACTAATATGATTAATAGTAGTTATATTACTGATTAGTAATGGTTAATGTGATTAATAACATGAGTAATGATACATACTTTCAATGGTAGTTCTACTTACTAATGTTGTTTGATGACATCAGTAATCATGCCTGATTACAAATGATGCCCTTGTTCTCATCAGTAACCAGCTGCATGGTTAGGCCGGTCTCCAGCGACCACGAGGGCAAATTTCAGGAGGACCGGCGGTTGGCAGCTGCTAGGGGATGGGACTTGCTTCGTCGCTTCGCCCGTATCATGAAGCCATTTAGAACCCAGCTAGGGTAGTTGCTGACCGTGATTACGAAGTGGGATGATCATCCAAGTAAGAATCACTACAACCATGAATAGGTGTGATTAATTATTCTTCATGGTTGTAGTACTGTAACTCACGAATAGTCAATAACTACGAGCCGTTGCTAAGCCTGTAAGCCATTGTGGACCATGATTGAGTGTTGTTACACGACCCTGGCCATATTTGACGATATGACTTCTATTAAGTTTGTTATCATAATTGAAGCATAAATGAACCTATTATCATTATTTACTATTGCTCACCATCATGAACCGTGAGGAACATACTATCACTATATGGTTCATGGCCAACATGTATCCACTATGAAGCATGCTGATGGAGGCATGTCTAACGTGGTGATCCTTGAGCAGCGTCCGTGGGCGATCCTGACCTGCCATTCACCACGGCTATCCATGGTTGGTCACCGCGACGGTTTCGGTCTCAACCCAGGAGCCTCCTTACTTCGAGGATGGGAAGCGGTGCCAGGGATTGCCATTTGGGATGGCGGTGCGCAAGCGAATCGGTAGATGATTCGCAATGGTTATGCAATTGATGATGAATTAGTGGTGGATTGGTGGTCATTACTGGTAGGCTGATGGCTAACTGGTGGTTAACTGGTGGTTAACTGATGGTTAATTGATGGTTAATTGATGGTTAGTTAGTCGTTAACGGCAGGTTTTCTAGGAGCAGATGACATGGCTCCCGGGACGATTTGTTTTTGAGAATGTCTGCGAACATGACTATCAAAAATACCACTTTCATATATAGAAACATGACATGAGCAATCAGCAATATCCAGGTCCACAGCGTATATGGAAATGAGCAGCGGATAAAGCCACATACGCACATGACATGGATAGTAGGTGAAGCATTGATCAATTTTGGCCAAGACCCATCAACCACACCATGGGTAGGCTGCCTACCATGGCCGTAGCCGGCACGCGGCTGCACGCGTCGCCAGGAGGAATTGCACCGCAGCGCTTTGCCCAAGTTGTCACCGCAGATCCCACAGGTGCAGCAGATACAGCAAGGGTGCCTTTAAGCAAGGCGCAGGTTTCCACATCCAGGGTGGCATTGGTGGGTTGGTAGGTTGGTAGGTTGTGTTAAGTATCATGTACAGTTTCCCTCTCCAACATGTGACGTTGGCTCAAGGAACACTTGGGTCATCACTACACTCAGGACAACAGTGCGTTCAGTGACACAAAGAGGTGCAACGAGTGCTTACTTGCAACGGCAGCTGAACAGACAATCTCACAACAACAAGTTGGTACAGGCTGCCATTTCACATGGTAGCGGAGCAAGGATCCTGGCAACAATCCAGGTGAGCTCCAACAACGCACAAACACACAAACAGCCACAAGAGCCCTGTTAGCAGAAGGGCGCTCACAGCAACACTCACTCAGCAAACAACAAACAGAAGCCTTGGAGACTTCAGCAGGCTCAGCAGCCGAAAACAACCGCCACACACAACAGGAAGCAAAGGAGCTTTAGCGAACCAACACTACACACACCAGGGCGAGGAGCACTACTACAAAGGCCAAACAAGACAGAGAAAGCAGAAGGAGACCACAAACAAACCACAGAGCATTTGAATCGCAACAGTGTGCCACAAAGAAGGGGAAAGCCACAACGCCACCACATCACTGACAACAACTTTGCACAAGACCACTTCGACACAAGAACTCCCAACACGCTTGAAGAGACGAGAGGCCAGCACCATTGGAGATACACATTGTGGAGAAAATCTTGGAGAAGCAACGGCGCCAACAACGAGCAGAAGGACAAGAACATACCAACAAGAGCAGCAGCCATGATGAGAAAGCAACGTCGCCAACGAGATCCTGGAAGCCAACGCTGGACACAAACAACTTTGAAGAGCCATTCTCGAGCACAGAGTCTGGACAAACACGCCCCCAGTGCGGCGTGATAACACCACACAGCCAACACGCCAAGACAAGCCAACAATG
>VSDK01014196.1:138838-204155 GCA_009767595.1 Symbiodinium kawagutii
TCATCATCATCATCATCATCATCATCATCATCGTCATCGTCATCGGCATCGTCATCGTCATCGTCATCGTCAGCGTCATCGTCATCGTTATCGTCATCGTCATCGTCATCGGCATCGTCATCGTCATCGTCATCGTCAGCGTCATCGTCATCGTTATCGTCATCGTCATCGTCATCGGCATCGTCATCGTCATCGTCATCGTCATCGGCATCGGCATCGTCATCGTCATCATCACCATCATCATCATCATCATCATGATGTGAACAGGGAGAGATCATGGGGAAGAGTTGCACATCTGCAGGTACCAATGACTGCATTGCTCGATGGGAAATTCACAGGTGTCATCGCAGTCAACCACGGTTGATTTCTGTAGATTGTTTCGACCATCAGCACTAACACTCATCCTGAAACTAAGCCTAGCCCAGATTGCTAAACTCGATGCAGGGAACTTTGCGCAACACTGAGGCATCGTTGGCCTTGTTTCCTGATCATTTTCACTTGATTGATGGGACAACACCACTTTGTTGACCTGTGCACAGGTTAGGACCCACACAGATAAGTGGCCACTGCAGGTGCTCCAATAGTTGGTTGGTTTCGCAGGTGGGGGCGACCCAACTCGCCAGGCAAACCACTTGGATGTTGACCTTTCCTTTACTACGCTTGCCACTAGGTGGGGGTGGCGGTCAGGCTTGGATGGTGAAGCCAGATGTAGAAGCTGTCGGATCATGAACCTGGTTGACAAGGGGTGATAGTGGATAACCAGGATCATGACGATGACGGCGATGACAACGATGATGACGATAATGACGATGATCATCATGGATGATTATGAGGACGACAATGATGACGATGATGACGATGATGAGCATGGATGATTATAATCATGATGATGATGATGAAGAAGAAGAAGAACATCTTTGTGAAGATGATGATGAAGATGAAGAAGAAGGTGATGGTGGGTGATGAACATGGATCATGGGTAATGAGCATGATGATGGCTTATAAACGAGAGCCGCGTGAACATCAACTAAAGCCGCTCCCCATGGTTTGGCCTGTCAAGTAGCACAACACCAAGCCTGGTGCAGAAGAGTCGAAAGCGAAGTCAAATATTGGCCTCTCGCTCATATGGGTGTGTCCACATGTGTGATAGCAACAAATGGTTGGCTTTCCATGGTTTTCCGATGAGAAAGGTCAACTTCCGCGTGGTTGGGGTGCCCCTTGTGATGGAAATGCCCAGCTTCAGATTGTGTGGGCTTTGCGCCAAAACTTGGTCATTTGCCCATTGTTGGAGATAGGACCGTCGGATTTGATTGATCGGTACATACCCTGGTCGTCAGTTGAGGTTCTTCCCCGTCTAGCAGTTTCTGTACATAATCTTGGGCATATGCCCGAGAAATGTCATATGTGAAAATCTTGATGTTGGATAAGACTATTTGGACAGTGGCTGTCGAAAAATTGGTGTTCAGTACTCATGAGTTGGCTTTCACATTGTATGCTAATATGTTAACCATTATCAGCCATAACTATTCGTTCGAAATTACTCAGTAATCGTTCACTATCTAGCTTTAAATGCGTTCAAAAACTATATTAAGCGTCAACCATCTTTGATCATGAACAGTTGCTGATACAATGGCAGTGAATCATCAGAAATCACTGTTAATAATAAACTCTTAACCACTGTTAATCATCGTTGATCATGGACCATGAACAGTTGGTATCCATCATTATATCATCATTATCCATTATTATAGTCATCAATAGCCATGATTAACTATCAATAACCATCAGTGACCATCATTGACCATCAATAGTCAGTATCAACCATCATTAAACATCACTAAGCATCATAAACCACTACTAACCATCATTATTCATACCATAAACAGTTGGTTTGTGATGGTCAACCATCATCCGTGCAGTCAGTAGCACAGCCAGGGCCCGAGGGCATGCCGGTCATGGAGCTAATCTTCGGCGATGCGCGATTCAGCTACAGCCCCTTGGCGAAGCGGTGGACGCGGGACGCGGAAGTGGGACCTTCATGGTGGATGAATTTCCGTTGATGGTGGAATGATGATGGATAATAGTGGTTGAAATTGGTTAACAATGGGTAAGAAACGATGACTAATTAATGATGATTAATGATGAATGAATTACGATTAATGATGATTGATGATGAATTAATTACGATTAATGATTAATGATGATTAATGATGATTAATGATGATTAATGATGATTAATGATGATTAATGATGGAACTGGACCAGTTTTTGATCATACCAGCAGCTATCAGAGTATCAATTGCAGTTTATATTAGCGATGTAATTGGCACCAGTTTTTGCTGACAATGGGCACTATTTGATGATGTTGGGTGATAAACTATCACCAGAATTCACTGGATGAACATGACTGCTAATTTATAGACCACATCACAGTTACCATGTTGATCAGCACTAGTAATTATATATACAATTGTATAGTGTTGTTGATGAAGTCCATGGCTTCTGCGATAGGGGTACTTTTGAGTCCTTGTTCGTTGATGAACTAGCCGTTACAAGAGAATCTTTTGGCAAGTTGATAGATTGATTGATAGACAGAAAAATTGGGTGAGATTAGATTAGAATAGATTCGAATCGATTAGATTAGATTAGATACAGCAAGATTTGAGTCGATTCGATTAGATTATTTTAAATTAGACTAGACTAGACTAGACTGGACTACACTAGACTAGATAGATAGATTGCTTGCTTGATTGACTCGTTGATTGATACATTTGCTGCATGTGTGGGGTTGGTGACTGCGGCGGGACATGTTTCGGTCGGTGAACTGAACCGCAGCCCACTCGAGTGACCATGAACATCATTAACCAACCATGCATGAAGAGCCTTTAGTTAAGCTAACTCTAAATTCATCATGATGGGCTTTTGATTGTACAAGGCGGATTTTTGCATCGCTCAAAATTGATCAACCATGTGTACAAATTCCAAATTCACAATTGTTAATGACCCAGCCCAGCACTAATGAGTAATCAATGCTATTTATACGAGCCATGAATGGTGATGTGTTTGTATTAAATTGCTATTTATCAGCATTGATCATTGATCATATCCAATTGTTATTCACACCATTCACAATCAGAATCAGGTTTTTAAGCAGGTCATTAACAACCCTCAAAATATATGAAAACCCATGAGATACCATCAAAATTGTTCATAGATTTTTCAGCTGGACACATCAGCCACAGGTTCTCTGTACGGAGTCCATTCATTCTCCTTGCCGGAGGCGGGCAGGGTGAGGTCTGTCCACAGTTTCAGGTGGTTCCCGTGCATCGCGGGATGATGGTCAGTGATGGTAGGGTATAGCGGTCAAAGATGGTGAATGATGGTGAATGATGAATAAATTGTCAATATTCAATATTAACGATTGACCATCATGCTGAATGACTGATGATCATTGTTAGTAATGATGGTTGTTTCATGATGGTGAGGGATGGTAAGTAGTTAGTCAGTTGATTGACCCTGGGAAGCTATCAAAAGTTGGATAATGTTGGTTAGTTGATCCACACATTGAGGTGATTGGATATCATTAGTTCATCACTTAATTGCCATAAGTTATCAAATTAGTATTCGTTAGTTGATTAATTGAGTATTGAACCATTTTCTTAGCGAATCTCAACGTCTTTTCCTACTGGTTCATCCACATTTGCGCGTTGTATCGCCTTCCCACCGTTCACCGCGGGTTGCCAGCAGTTTCAGGCGCAGGTCTTCCTACACGGCAACAGGGCACCAGAGCACAACCAAAGGCGCCGGGTGAGCAGTGACCCAGGGGTGGAGGGTTGCGTTGAAAAAGGAGTAGGACATCACTCGTTAACAATGATGGATGATATGCAGGAAAAAGAACGGATATTCATGGTTCGTAATAGTGAATCATGGGATCATCGGATACTTTAATGGAAATCAGTAGATCCGCTGGGTAGGTGAGCCAGCATTGCCAGCTGTTGTAGCGCGCCTGGTGAAAATATCCCCAAGACAGGTTTGGTGATGGCTATCACATGCTGCTCATGCTCCAATGCCATCGGACCAAATCGTCTCCCCAAGTGGCGGTCAGTTCATTGATCTTGGGCTGTGAACACCCAACTTCCGCAGATCCAGTAGCCAATGCTTCAGAATGGATTCCGATGGAGCCTGCAGGGTTTCTGTCAGCCAGCGCCAGGCGATGTCTGTTCGGACACCGAAATCCCCGAACAAGGGCAAAACTAAGAAGTCATATCAGCTGGCATTGAGGAATTGAGGACCGTGAGGATGTATCTTGCGGGATGGCACTATCTTTCTGATCCTCCAAGATGAGCCACAGCTGTTGTCATTCCCCGTCACCAGCTGATTCAGCCGCTGAGTCACCAGCTGAGACTCAGCCTGGAAGCCTTGGGCCAGGCCGGTGCTGCTGGTGAACAACTTGGAGGTTCAACGCCTGGGCGATCTGCAACGGAACTGGGCGAAGGCGCTTGCCGGGCTTCGGTCCAGGGGAAGGGTGGTGGTTGATGGCGGTGGGCTGGGTATAAAGGTGGTCAATCATTGGCTATGGATCCGAAGCTGGTTGATACTGGTTGGAGATGACTTCATGCGCACTTGTGGTTGAACCAACAGCTCAGTCGTTCACCATCCCAAGGGCTTATTGCTGCTTATTCGAATCCAAAGAAGGCAAGAGCCAGGGTCCTAGATGTACCTAGTTGGTCATTTATGGGAGCCAAATGGGTTCAAATAGCGGAAAGCTTAGCTACGCATTATCCATGTATTGGCAGTGAGGCCCCCTCCAGCTGCAATTGGCGTATTCTGTGTTGACATGCTGCCATTTCACAATGATGCTGTGCCTATCAAGGAATAGGTATCGATGAGGAGCGTCAAACCTCGGGGTCACCATGCATGGCTACACCCCCTGAAATAACTGGGTGGAATCAGTATGATCCAACCTTGGGAAACCACTTGTTGGTGGTGCGGCATGGAGCACGGAACCGTATAGATGCTTGCGCCATGAGGTTTCCATTGCGATGTTCGATGATTCCGATACTGGTCACCTCGGGAAAAACCAATCACCTTCCTGGTGAACCGAGACTTGTGGGTGATGGGTAGAGGATATCATCCCATTGCCAAGCGTCCTCGACCATCATTGACGGGTGATCATGAACCATTATCAGCCATCATTCGCCATGATCCACCATCACCAGCCATTATCTCAGGGTGAACCTCAGTCGCCATCAAGGGTGAACTGCTTGAGATCCTCAGTCTGCCCATCTTTCATTGGCTCAGCCGTTTCGGCGGTAGCGGAAAAAAAACGTTCGCGAAGCTGGGTGCGTCGCGGCGCCCCGCGGCCGGCGCCCAAGCCTGACGTTGAGCCGGTGCTGTGGAGGGTCGTAGTCAGCGGATGTCGGTGACCCAGAAAGAGCCAAAAGATCAGCATCAACTGGTGGACTTCAAAAGGATTCAACCAGAAAGAAGTCACCAAACAGCTGTTTGCACAGGCATTTAGGAACATTTTGTTTTTGAATAACCAGTATCAACCACTATGAACTATGAACCATTATGACTAACCATCATGAACCATTATAGTTCATTGCAATTCATGGTTCTTCAACTCATCTCACCCATCATTCTCCACGGTGACCCTTGTGGATCGAGGCCGGCGACGGCTTCGCGGCACCATGGCGGCGCAGTCGCTTCGGGTGCGGTGTCCCGTTGCGGTGTCCGTGGTTGCCTGATGGGTACCTGGTGGTTACTTGGTGGTTACCTGGTGGGTGATGCTTTGCCGTTGGTCAACCATGATTCGAAGGCTCGTTTGTCCAGCTTGTCTATCACATAATTGGCTAACTACCAATGAAATCGACATTTTCGCTGGGGACTCTGGAAGCACAAGTCAACTGTTGGCTGCTTGACTGTGATGGGAAATCCATCATGACTGATCAAGGTAGGAAGTCAATCACTATTAATCACGTATTGCCGATGGTAAAATCATCTTTCATCATCATACTCATCCATTATCGACTATCATTGTTTATCTGCCTACTATGAACCTTTTATCAATCACTCCAATCACTGAAATCATCAACTGAAATCATCATCCATGCTCACCTACCATGATTCTCACCTACCAACCATCAGCTGCCCTGCAGGATACGATCAAAGAGAAGATCGCGACGGCTTTGAAGGTGCGGTGCTTGTGCTGCCGCCGCTTCCAAGTGACTCACGGAGCTGTGAAACAGCTGCTGAAGGGTGACAACGACATCAACGACCGCCATCGTAGCAATCACTGCGGCAACAGCACGAAAATCGATAGCCGCACAAACAACCATGATAGTTGTTGTTCATTTTCCAACTTTGACATTTTGCAAGAGGGATTCTGAATATCAATGGGTATGTGCCAAAATAATGGTGACCCCAAAACCAACACTTTCCTCGTAAAATGATCATTTTTTGGTGGGTTATTGGTTACCCTATGGCTTGGCACATACCGAAATGCTCAGGGCCGTTCATGCTTGGGGATTCCAGCGATGGGACATGTTGCCGCCGGAGCTGGTGCCCATGCATTGCGGGTGTCGGTTTTCTGCTGCAAACCCCATGCATTGCGGGTGTCGGTTTCCTGGTGAAAACGACCAGTGATGTTCCTTCCGTGTTTTGTTTGTTTTGCGACCGTTCATAAGGCTCCACCGGAACAAAGGAATATAACTCCAGGATCAGAATCCTTTTGTTCATGTTCATCATTTGCTGCAATTAACCACTATTGGCAGTCACTAGGCATGATTCATCACCATTGATTAGTCATCTCTATAACTTGTTTGCATCCCACTAGCGGTACCCCCGAGCGTGCTCCCAAGAAGTCTCACATCCTCAGGAGAACCTGAAGATGGATGAACGAGAGTTCACCAACCCTTGGAGCACGCAGGCCGGGCGAGCTCATGCTGAGTGGTGGTCGATTTTGAGCGGGCAGCATACTGCAAAGCTTCATTTTTAAAGCTTTTAAACCATTGCTGACCATTGTTTATGGCTTGTAGTCAGCATGTGGTCAGCATGTTTTTGTTCTTGTTGTGGATGCAGCTTCGCCATGGAGACCTTTCCATTAACGAGTGGATAACACCTGGGCCAACCCTCCAGGACAAGGCGTCGGTTCTCCAAGAGTCCCGATGCTTCAGCGACGCGCCCATCGATTCTATCAAGCCACCGGGCTGCAGCATCACTGTGGACAGGTGGTGTTGTGGTGCTTATTTTGAGGAACTAACAGTGGTGATTGAGTTGATAGATATTCAAAAACGATATTTGGATACATGTTTTAGATATATTATATTTCTAAAAACTTCAGGAAATGTCGGATTTTCCAACTCTCGAGGTGAAACCACGACAGGGTAACTCTAGTTCCACCCGTTGTGACGGAAGTTTGAGCTGCTGCGCGGCCATTGCGCCCATCGAGCTGGCATGTTTACCAGAATGGCCCATGGAGACTGAGGTGTTTGAACTTGTTGACGCGGATCATTTACTTGATCCAGTTCTTTGGTCGCAGCTGGAGATCAGCTCCAGGAGTGGTGGGCATGGCATGGGGATGAAAGTAGAAACTCTCGCTGTTTGCAGCACTTCCCTTTCGATGGAGCCTCCAATTTTGCCGCCGATGATGTTTTTCCTTCAAGTATGGATGGTGAACTTAGTCAATTGATTTTATGAGGTCTTAGACATGCTTAATAGACGCTGAGCTTAACAAGAAATAAGATACCCCAGATGACAGACAGAATCATGGTAATTTGACACTATCTGTTTTGTGCCTGGATCTATCGAAATGGCCATCATTTCCCATGCACTTGCTTCTTTATCAATGTAAAAGGTGAATGAGTATGAATAATGTGACCATTATTTTGTTGGGACTTGTGGGTATAGCCTTGATCAGGGATTCGGGATAACTCCAAATCCAGAATCTTGGTAGCGGCCAGGTTCGTTGGTAGCAAGGTCCTTGGCCACTTGGTAGGTCTGGACCTGCTGGTATGTTCCTTGCTGGTAGTGCACCCGACACTGCAGGGCCCAGCAAGGGGTTTGAACTCGTTGTACAGTCACCAATGATGGTGATTAGCTAAGATTGACCATCATCAACTATTATCGACTAGTGACTAGTCTCAACTATTTTGTCATCAACCATTGCTTGACCATTATCAACCCTAAATCCAACCATCATTGAGCAGCCGTAACCATGCAATTCACCATCCTTAAACCATCAACAAACCATCCTCAAACCGTAATTTAGCCATCAATAGACCACAACCATCAGCATGAGATTACCACAAACCATATCTATCATAAACCATAAAACATAGCCTATAAACCAACAACCAACTAGGTAACATTAGGTAACCATGATCCTAAGATTTTCGCACCAGCCCTGGTTGTCGCTGTCGTGCCCAAGGCAGGGAGAGAAGTTCACACCGCAGGAGCCAGTGCTTGGTTTCGCTGGGGTACCTGGCCACCCAAGAGGTACGACCATGCAATACAAGCTGGATGGTGCTGGTGAACCATGGTGGATGTTCAACAGGGGAGGGTTGATGAAGTTGGGTCATGATGCTTCAATGGTGGTTGAAAGTTGATTCATGTGATCAATCATGCTTCTTGATGAAGAATGGCCCACAACACTCAAGGAAGGGGAAGCTCCCATCTGTTTTACCATAGCTGTTGGTGAACATGACTGTTGGGTAGCTACCGATTCCGATCTTTGGATGGTCAGGTAGGTCGTAAACCAACAGTTGTCAGATCCATTGGTACACATGACGTAGGTAGCTTTGTCACCACCAACGCTGGTGGGGCAAAGCAGCATGCGCAGGAGCTCACAAATCTGTTTTTTGGAGTCACCAAGCTCTTTCAGGCTGGACAGCAAGCTGGAGCTGACTGGAACTGGGGTGTAGAACTACTTGATATCACACAACTGGGGTAGATACTTATGGTACAACAATTTGTTACAACAATCATTGTTTGATATAATGTAGGACGATCATTGTCATAAGATATAAACAATTGGCTAGTGCAGTGAATCATGATGAACTCAACCACGGCGGCTTGCAAGGGGAACTGTTGGTTTCAATCATTTCATCTGTCACTTCGCTCAGGGCTGTGTCCAAGACCCAGTCTAAGCACGAGCTTTGCCACGTCAACTTTTAGGTCTCATCTACACCCTTAGAACCCCCTCCACGGGGCCCCGTGGGTCGAATTCGCCAAGCAGATGAGGCCCAATGCACACGGCTCAGAAGAATGGTGTACCTGGTGATCAAGGAACTGGAACCCTCGGACCAAGAGGCCACGATGCCAGAGCTTGGCTACGACTTGCAACTCTGGGCATGGGTGGGTTGGCCGGTTCATTGACTGGTGGATGGATGGATGGATGGATGGATGGATGGATGGATGGATGGATGGATGGATGGATGGATGGATGGATGGATGGATGGATGGATGGATGGAGTTGGTGAAGCAGCAAATGATCAGTGATATATACCGACTTGAATGGTGCCGGACTGGATTGGATAGGATCAAGGAGGTGATATTGTTTATTTTTTGAATGGTTTCTAAACTTTCTAAACAGTTTTAATTCGTAGGTAGTAGCCAGTGCAACCATGTGCCCCCCCTCAAACAGCCAGCTGCTCAGCAGTAACCAGCTGCCAAGAGTTGCTGGGGGTGCAGGTACCAAGTCAATCAGCTGTTTATGCATAGGTTTATGCTATGAGTTGGGAAGGTACAAGCTGGCAGATCAAGAATCCCAGTCCTTGCAACTTACGGCCTGATTTTTTGGGGTTCAGTGCTGTAGGCACTCTAAGGGGACTCATAGGCGGGAAGTTCTGGCCGCTGTGGAAGGTGTTTATTTGCATGTCTTGCCTCATCAAAGACATGAACAGCGACTCGTTTTGCGGTGAGCGGTATGCTGGATCAGGGTGCGACTGGGGGTGGTCCTTGGTGTCTTGGGGATGGTGAGTTCCCACGAAACCAGGAATTCAACGACGCGTCACTTGTGATGATCCAGGTATTGGAGAGTTTTGGTCGGATAGTTGATTCATGAGTCAGTTTGTTGTTCAGTTGGTTGCCTAGGCATTTAAGTATTGGCGAGGTTAGTCTCCATGAGTCAACTACTTGCTTATTCATCTCTTCATCAAGCCTGGAACTACAGCTGTGTTTCATGGAGGAACCCTAAAATTTGATTGAACGGCATCCTTTTGTTCGAACTCCAAGTTTTTGGGACACCGGCATTTCAGAAAGACTGGGATCACGAAAACCAACCCATCCACCGTCGGAACCCCCCAACAAAACACATTGTTTCGAAGCCAGCAAGTGGAGCTGCTTGATCCGCCCAGGCAAGAACGATTGCTTCCGGGCCAACTCCATCCGAGTCCTTAGCCGCGTTTTGGATCCTGTCACTTGGCAGCGATGCCAAGGATGATGATGAAGTTGGGTCTGGCGGTGTGCGGTGTGGGGTGCCCCCGCGTCTACCCACAGTATCCCCCAAGTGTCACCTTCTTCAGAACCCCTTCAGAAACACCCATATCCATGATTTGTGAGAATGAGATATTCATTCTCATGAATAATGGATATGACTATCACAACAATGGATACTCTTCTCATCATTGTCACTTCAATTCCATGCCCCCGTGGCACCTAGCGCCCCAGCCCGGCAGTTGCTACCAGCTGCTCAGGCCATGGCAGCGCAGATCGACAGATACCTCAAGACAGCCATCGTGGACTTGGCCGAATCCGGGGTCAATGATGGTTCAAACTGGTGTATCACTGGTCACCACTGGGACCATAACTGGTCAATATAATCCCTTTACAACTGGTCTCTAAGTGGTTATAACTGTTTATAACTGGTGAATGTTGGTGAATACAGGGATTATGTTGGCTAACACCAGTTTATTGCGGCAAATGATGGGTCCAACTGGTTTATCCTTTATCACTGGCGAATGTTGGTGAATATGTGGCTGATGTTGGTGAGTAAGTGCTGAATCGTTGGTGAATCCATGGTTGATGGGCTGATAGCTGGGATATACTGGTGAATGGTTGGTTGGTAGTTGGTCATTCATGGGTTCACAATGCTGAACTGCGAACAAGGGAAAGCTTGGCAAGTGCGGCACGACTCCACAATGGTTCGAGGTACATTTGCTAGGGACTTGAAGCTGTTCAGGTTGCGATTCACATATTTGGTGCAACAATCCCAATCTGGCTCTTTCCTCTTCAAAGTTGGTACTTTTGGAGTATAATAACTTTTGTGCATCGTTGTTGAAATCTGCCTGTTGTTCATTGCGGTAGGTATGGATCTCAACGGTCAACCCTCAGTGGTTGTAATCGATCATGGGTTGAACCGTGATGGACATCCATTGGCGCATCCCTGGTGTAACCAGTTGGGTAGAACCATTTTTAAACATCAGTTCACCTATCATTCACCAGCACTTTCCTTATCATTAAGCATCATTATACAATCATTTGTTGTCGAGTTGATAAGCTATCAATTCACGACGTTTTACCCTGATGCATCACCATCATGCCATCATTGAACCATCATTGAACCATCACTAAACTATCATTGAACTATCATTGAACCACCATTGAACCATCACTAAACCATCATCAAACCATAGTGAAACCATCATCGCCTTTCAACAACTAACCTCTTAACTCATCATTGAACCATCATTGCCTCTCATTAAGAAACCATCATTGAGCCTGGTATCACCAGCTGATCTCAGGTGGACAAGAACCCATTCGTTTCATCCTCCGCGTTGGTCTGTGGAATGACCCTGTCCCTGGGCGGCAGAGACCTCCACGGGCGATGGGGACCGGTACCCAGCAGTCTATGGTAGAACTTTTTAAAGAAAAGGCACCATCACATCAAGGGTAGAACAATACAAAATCAAGTTGTATCATCAAACTATTCCAAATGGGTCTTAATCACTGTGAATCACTAGTTGAGAATGGTTGGAAATGATGAGATATTGTTGAGAATGGTTTGGTATTCTTTGTGACCATTCGTAAAGAACACAGGGGTGGCTTCGCTGATTGTTGGTGGCTTAATAGTTAGTTTGCTGGCCACAGACGTCTGATCTGGGTCTCACCATACAGCTATTCACATGCCTCATCGGTGCGTATAGATACATATACATGATACACATATAGATATACATGTACATGGATTCAAATGGGTACATGTTCATATATTCTATACATATTGGGGTACAGATGGATACTTATGTGTGTATATATGCATGATCTCGCTGTTTGTTTCTCTCGCACTCTCTCTGTTTCATTTCGCACATACGTGTACATTTGCGGACAAGCACGACCACACACACTTTTGTATATAATTCATACAGTGGGCACTCATGTGCATACGCATGTATAAAAGCAGAGAATAATTACGATGTTTGTGAATATCATGTAGTGAAGTGAAACGCTGTGTCATGTACCATCATGATAGATAGATAGATAGATAGATAGATAGATAGATGGATAGATAGATAGATAGATAGATAGATAGATAGATAGATAGATAGATACATAATTATAGATATAAGCAATATATATATATATACATATATATATACATATTTATTAATTCATATGTTTATTAAATACCACTGGTTATATTCACCTGGTGCAGCTCCCTGCAGGCACGCCACCGTGCCGGACGTGGTGAAGCGTTGGGTCAACGAGATCCAGGACGCAAGTGGAGCCGTGATTCCATTGGGACCACATCATTTTCGAACTTGCAGATGATAAACAATATGTTTGATATGACACTTTGAAAGTGATCCTTTGATAAGCATTATGAACTTTGCACATGAACTTTGATATGACACTTTGATAAACATTATGTTTGATCAACCTTTGATAAACATTTGATAAACCTTTGATATGACACTTATCAAATGTTTATCAAAGGTTTATCAAGCATGACTTGACAGGGATTGACCATCATGGACCAGGTCAAGTGAATCAAGCAATACCATAGCTCCTTTGAATAAATATTGTTTTGATGGTTAATCAACCATTTCGATAGTTTATCATATGATTAAACATGATCTATCAGTACTCAAGCAATACCCATCATGCATTGACCTCATGATTTGATTCACGGTCAATTTGACCATTACTGTCGCAACTCTTGCGACTGGTGAGCAGTCCGTTGTTTGTGTGGTCACATGTTGCTCCTGGTGCCCTCCGAGCTGACGTTGACGAGCCTGGGAGTTGATTCGTGTCATAGTTGTTGGTTGGTTGGCTATGCGGTCATCATTCGCTATCAGGCTATCATTGGCTATCCAGCGATCATCCTCCTCCTCCTCCTCTTCATCATCATCATCATCATCATCATCATCATCATCATCATCAAAATTCTGAATCATTTGTTGCTGGTTGGTTGGTTAGTTGGAGTGGATTGGTTCCCGGCAGCAGGAGACGGTGAATTCCAAGCATAGCATGGCCGGGCAGCCTAAGTGTTGGACATACCGCCGCAGCGGGACAGCATCCAATATACGGGGAATTGATCAACTTATTGACGTTCTAGGGTTATCAACCAGGTTCAGAACTGATCATCATTTGAGGGTTGATAAGCAGACAAGATTCGCAGGTAACCACTAGAGAATATACCCAGTCGATGCAGCATTCGGCTGCAAGCTTATTTTCATCAACCATTTCTGAGATTTTCTGAGACAGCTGAGGTGCAGTTTCATGCTTTGGCCTTGCTCTACGAGCTGAAGAAAGGTGGGGCTCTGGTGGAGCGCTGGCGGCGGATGGGACGAATCAGCAGATGGAGAGGCTGTGACCACGTGCAACCATGAAGAACTAACAACTGATGGTTGATGGATGTGATTGTGTACCTGACTGTTGTTGATTACGGGGAATCATCATCGTTGATGATGGCAGGTATCTACAGCTTTAGCTGTACTTCCATTTCAATACTTTTTTTCAGCCAACCCAGCAACTATACAATCAATCAATCAATCAATCAATCAATCAATCAATCAATCAATCAATCAATCAATCAATCAATCAATCAATCAATCAATCAATCAATCAATCAATCAATCAATCAATCAATCAATCAATCAATCAATCAATCAATCAATCAATCTCAACCCACCAATCAATCAAGCAATCCACCCATCCATTTCTTTATTCATATCTATCCATCCATCCATCCATCCATCCACCCATCCATTTCTTTATTCATATCAACCCACCAATCAATCAAGCAATCCACCCATCCATTTCTTTATTCATATCTATCCATCCATCCATCCATCCATCCACCCATCCATTTCTTTATTCATATCTATCCATCCATCCATCCATCCATCCATCCATATCCCCATTGATCTGTTGATTTCCTCAAGACCTTCGAGACGGCTCCATCGCCAGGCGACCGCTTAGCGTTGCACAAGGTGGTCACCTCCATGGCCAGAAATAACCTCAAGAGCCCCATGGCCGAGTGCCTTTTGATCAGTGCCTTGGGTGAAGCGCTCGGTGATGGTGATGGTGGGGGTTGGATAGTCATGGTTGATGGTGGGTGATGGTTGTTGATGGTGGTGGTTGGTGGTGGTTGGTGGTGGTTGTTGATGGGGTTCATCATGGTTGAGGATGATTGAGAACGGTGATGTTGATGATTGATTTTCGATGTTGATTTAATCCTTTGCCAATCATGGTTGATGGTTCATGCTGATGATGGGTGATCAGGTTGATGATGATTGGGTGGCCTGATTTGAGTGCTGGCCGTGTCATGCATTGCGGTGGTGCATGCAGTGCCGTGGACTTGTTTGTTTTCCTTTCATGTTCGAATGTACACGTGACGGTGTAATTAATGATATCCGTATCTTCAAACCAATTGTGGATTATGTTCTACACCTTTCACATGTGCAACCCAATGGCCTGTTCGTCTATCATCAGCCTTGTGATTTCAATCATGTGCGCAGGCAACACTCTCACTACTTGCTAAAATGCCAAACAAGGTGGCCAACAATGGTTAATTACAATCGCTTCAGGTTGTATAACAATCGCTAATGATCATGAACAATCATTGATGATGTTCAATAATCATTAATAATCATTTATAATCGTTAATGATGCAATTGATGATCAAGAATTTGATGATGATTACATCATCAATAATCATTTGTGACGATCAATAACGGCTAAGGAGAGCCTTTTGTTCAAGTTGTGTCTTACCGCCACTTCCCTCAGCGCTGCTGAGGATACGCCACCCAGACCTTGATGTCGGAACGGGATGCCACGGTAGAGAGGACTTTGATGTCCTACTTGGTTCCTGGGCAGCCATGATGGTGGTGAATAATGGTATATAGGCTACATAGGTGGTAAATAGCCGGTTACTAGATGGTTATTATCAAATGATTTATAGATTCTACATAGATAGTTAATAGATGGTTAATGAGTGGTGAAGAATGGTAAATCGTCTTAGTTGATGATGGGCAATGCTGGTTAATGATGTTCAATGCTGGTTAATGACCGTTGCTCAAAGTTTCGACTTGGTTGCTATCATTTGTTTTACCCTAGTAGCAACCATTGTCGATAATTGTCCCTGGTATGACCTGTCACTACGTATTCTTGAATATGACGAGTTGTTACTTGTCACCATTAGTCACAATTATCGGTAGTCAACCATACCAAGCATGAATTCAAGCAATTGTAATCATAATGGTTGACCTTCAACGAACCACTAACCATCATTGACAATGATGGTCGACTTGATAATGGTAAAGAATTGAAAGTTCAAGACAAGTGATCAAATGTGATTAGTGTTGACTCGCATTCATGAATCAAATTATCATTAGTGATAGTGATAGTTATTGATAGATATCAACTAACAAACAAACATGAACTAAGCAACATCAGCAGCTGAGCACTGACTCAACAGCGCATCCTCGCCAAGGACAGTTGCCTCCGTCACAAGAGCGAGATGGTCACCTATGAGGTTTGCATGGCCCTTCAAAGATAGAGATCCATATGTTTTTTTGATGGTGAATTGATGGTTAACTGATGGTTACTTGATGGTGAATTAATGGATCAACTGAAAAGTGGTGTTTTTTGATGGTGAATTGATTGTGGACTATTACTTGATGGTCAACTGATGGTTGATCTATGGTTATCTCATGCTGAAGTGATGGTTAAATGATGGTCATCTGAAGTAATGGTTAAGTCATGGTTAATTGATGCTTGAGCGATGGTTAAGCCGTGACTAATTGATGCTTAAGGGATGGTTGAGCGGTGGCAAATTGATGCTGAAGTGATGGTTCACTGAAGGTTGATTGATGATTAGTCGAGGGTCAATACCATGGTTCTTGATGGTTCATGATGGCTATCGAATGATGATGAGCACATTGGCTACTGGTTACAGTAATGGTGGTTGATCATGGTTAGGAACGGGGAATAGCGATGCTTAGAAGGAGTTAGTGATAGTGAATCATGCGTAATCATAATTATCAGTCAATGATATTTCGCAAGGGGTCTCAGTGGTAATTGATGGTTGATAATGTTCAGGATGGGTAGATATTGATCATTACATATTGTTGATACTTTAGAGTTTCCCAAACCAGGAGTGCATCGCCAAAGCATAACTTTTCTCTGAGACACGACAATGGTGTGGTGACAACCGGCTTTTGATTCCTTCTGCGGCAGTAATTAGACTACCTTTGTGCCGGGTTGGGGCTTGTGCTGCCACAATGAGCAGCTACTATGAAATCCACGTTGTGTAAAGTTTGCAACCAGGCTCCCCTTTCAATCATCATGCAAGATTATTAATCCAATATTGAGCACTACGTACTAATCATCGCGAATCACTAAAATGATGTGAATGAGTTTGTGAGCTGATGTGTTGCTTAAGGGCGGGAGTTGCCTTCCAAACCTTCCAAATTTCATTTAGAGCAGGGGAACCGACACGGCTGACAATTGAGCATACCATTTTGAAGAGCACAGCGAGCACTCGGAACCAGCTGCTGCGTTTCAGCTAGTAAGTAATTTGTAGGCGGTGTGATGGGTGTCAAACTACTTTCTGTCGGGTATTCTGGCTGGTGGTTATAGGAGGGAGCTAAGGAGCGAGGGGTATCCCTTTGACCCTTTTAAAGGGGGAGCTAAGGGGCTACCAGGTGAAACCAAATGGTAGTATCTAGTCTTGACTGAGACCAAGTTCCACTCGTGGATCCACCGTCATCAGCATTTTGCTTTTTGTGTGTTTCCCGTCGTACTTGTTTCTGCTCCAAGGGCATCTTTGTTGGCTAATCACCATTTCCTTAAAAGCTCCGTTGAAGTCAATATCCACTCAGATATGTTTTCCATACTGTTGAATGCATGAGAATGCCTGAAACATACATGTAAAGACATGGGTGTTTCTCAAAACTCATCCAGTTTATTGACCATTTGATAGCAATAAACGAGCCATTGTGGGATCCCCTATGACTTGAGAAACCACCACAGTGGTCTTATTGTTGGTTACTATCCCCTAGTATTAACCTATATAATCCCCGTAAATCCATACAATAGGGTTTTGCAACAAAAACATCAGATGTAGTAGGTATATCCCCTACTATAGTTGGTGAGCTTATCCCCAGCTTTATTAATCATTAACCATTGGTTGACGTGCAAAAGCCACAGCACTTGTTGCAGGCGGCTCGCGCCTTCTGCCGGCTGGCGGCTCTGGACACGGAGGGTGCTAGTGGCCACACCGTGCTGGGCTACTGGGCCGACCATGTCATGGTATCCATGGGGGCGTTGAAGCTATGCTGCAACAGGTTGATGTTGAGCTTAAGGGTCAATAATGGTTGATAATGGTGAATAAAAACATACTAGTGAATAATGGTTGATACTGGTGAGTAATGGTTAACAATAGATAATGGTTGATATTGGTTGAGTTCTAAATGGTTGAGTTCTACTGATTGACAACAGTTGAGTTCTACTGATTGCAGACGTACAGGGATGGCAGATGCCCACCAAATGACCAAGCAATATGGGCTGTGCCGCATAAGTAAAGCGCACTTCTTTGAGATCCCTGAAGCATGTTACACACACTAACTATCACTCATCATTCCTCATCCTGAACTATTACCAACAGTTTGAAAAGAGCCCTAGAGCAAGTCCCACATGGACTGGATGGAAAAAAGAGACTCTTGTGACATCCATCTTTAGGTGGGACCCCATCCTACAAGAATCCAAGGACACCACACTGTCGCTATATACATACATATTTGGCATATAAAGTCACACCTATGTCAAGACACTTATGTAAACACCCACATATGCATATTTATATGTATATGAATATCTGTGTATGTTTGATGTTTTAAACGTAGTGGTACCCTCGGCAGCCTGATGTCAGTGTTTCACATGACAGCTCCACCACCTGCCGGAAGCCGAGGCTATGACATGACCCATGCCACCACCATCCTGCAGATCTTTTTGACGTCTCCCAAACCGGTGGTCCGCTTCGGGGCCATTCGCACCCTCAACACGTCACTTGGACACGCGGCAGCTGTGGCTCCATGAAGAAGTGCTGGGAAGTTGCCGGTGGGGTTGGCCTAACGGAAGGGTGTCAAAGCCAAGATTTTGGAGCACAAGAAGCAGGTTTTTTGTGAGGAAACAACTGACACAGACCAAGTACTGGGCAAGTCTTAAGAATGGCTTGGAACCAAAGAAGGGCAGATTGTGCCAGACTAATCTGTTGGATGGCAGAGGTTGTCATCTTCCTGCACTGCCAAATCCTTGTCCCTACCATCAGCATCTTGATGATTTTTCGCTTCCACCCGTTTTGTTCCATCCTTATCCTTGTCCTTTTCCCTTTTCTTAATCTTTCCTGTTGTTGTGCTTCTGCTTGATGTTGAGTCTTGGCATCTCTTGACTATTATCATTCTCACGATGATTTTCCTCATTAGAATCATTTATGATTCATGATTATTGTCCAATCATCCAACAATTATTGTTTCATGCTTGAAGTTGTTGTTGGCGGTGGTACTCAGTTCTCTCACCACTGAGGCTGGCGCAAACCCGGCCGCAGACAGCATCCAGGCGCGACATGACTTTGCTTCGATGAGTGTGTCATCATGGTCTGGCTTAGGTGGGATATGTTTACAAACAATAATTCGACAAACACCTGTAAAACATGGGTAGCACTGGTGGGTTTGTTGATGATGAATGATAAGAGCCAGCCAGTATGGTCCAGCCTAGGTGATTCGAACAACAACCATTCAACAAACCTTCCTTTTTGATCGCATTTACATGCAATATGTCATGTGGTCAGCTGGCCAATACCGCCAGCATGGCGGCTCACCACCAGTTGTGGAAACGGCCGTTTTCCATGGTGAAGAATGGTAAGCAGTTTAGCATGATTCACGATGGCATGGCGGGTAATTATGCAGTCAAGCATGGTTCATTATGGCTGACAACGGCTAAGAATGAATGATCCAATATTTGACAAGAAATTATGGCCAATCATGCTCAATTGGAGGGAACATCCACCCTATATAATCAAGACATCATGAGCTAAAAGCCAACAAAGCAGGGTTGAGAGCCAGCAAAGCTGGTGATGGTTGTGCCCAATAGCCACAGGGCTGTATCCAATCATCAGCCTTCACCAACTCACCAGCCATGTGCACCACACGCCAGGTGCAACTGCGACATGGAGCCGCTGCTGTCGGACCAGAACCGCAACACGGCCACCCTGGCGCTGACCACGCTGCTGAAGACAGGCACGGGGAAGCGGCTGCGCATGCTGTTTGAGGTTGGGTGACGACATGGGAAACGGTGAAGACGAAGGTGAAGAAACGGCTGCTGTGGATGCTGGTGGTTGGTGGTTGTTGGCGGTTGGGTGTTGATGTTGATGTTGGTTGCTGGTTGTTTATGTTGGTTGTGGGTTGTTGCTGGGAGTCATCGGTGATAGGCTCTTGTTCTTGTGGGCTAGATCAAAAGGTCGGGTTTGTTGCGGCAACCATGAAGTGGCAACACAACCAACCGGCCAGTCTCATCAGTTGTTGGCATATCAGCCTGCTTGTCCTTGGCGATGACTCACCAATGATTCACGAAGCATAAAAGCAGTTCAACAAGCGTCAAAAGCAACCATGATCATTGTCTAACACACTCTTCATGCAAGCATCACTAAGCCAATGATTTTCAATAGGTACTGACAACCATTTACCAACCATGACCCAACCACATACCAGTCACCATCTACATATCAAGAACCAATTAACAGTTACCATTTACCAACCCTCAACCGATCCCCCAAATGGTTTTGGACACTTCGAATCGCCAGGTCACGAATCGAACGTGGAGAGATTGGTGAAGCAAATCTCTTCGTTCATGTCTGCCCCGTGGCGCGCACGGCGCAGGGTTGGGAGAAATCCCATGAGAGTTGAGGGCGTGGGGCTGGAATCTGATGGAATCTGATGATGTTTCGATGATTGGAATGTTGGTCGTTTGTGATTGGAGATTTCGATTTGCGAGGGCTAGAAACAGAGTTTGATGGATTAATCGCTGGTCTGGAGGAGCAATTTTTTGTGTTGAAGTTGAAGGGTTGGCCCAAGGCAGCTGATCATCCAAAGTTGGCGGCAAGTTCCTGCACAGCTTGACATGAATCGGCCATGTCCAACAAAGCGATCCATTCCTAAAGCTTGCCGAGTTTGCCCGAAGAAAAACCACGCTCATCCACGCTCCAATTTATTCCTAGCATAGTGTATGCAGAGGCAGGTATCAAAAAAAGTCTTTTGCCGGTGAGACGCGGCACCAGCCAAGGACATCACGGAGGTCTTCAAAGTGGAGGCTAAAGTTTCGCCAGATGTCGTTACGCAGGGTGCTTCGATGTTTTTTCGGGGTTCATCCATAAAGACCCCCAACCGTCCAAGCGGTTCATTGTTTACCTGGTAAACCATCGATTTCTTTCGATCCCCTGGTTTGATGGAGACGCGCATTACAGAGGAAAGTATCAGAAGGAGATCAAGCAAGAATGGATAATCTGCCGACTTCCAACCCCCAAAAGTGTTTCCAACATGTTGGTATATCCATAAATGGTTCCACCATGTTCCACCCCAAAGAATGATCACATCCAGCTGTTTGAGATCACATCTTCATTTCTTCCACCTCTGCAGGTGGTTCGAGCCGTGAAGGGCCTTTGCTTGTTGTACCCTGGGAAGTACAAGGCCGGAGAAGCGGTGCAACTTGGCATCCAGGGACCCTATCGGAGTAAGATGCTATGCCCAATACAGCCGTTACAGCTGCAAGATTCTCGCACCCAGCTAGTAGCGTGCCCTTGTTGGCCAATCCTCACCATTGGCAGTCACGCCAGGAACAAGCTTTCACGGCATGCAAGCTTGGAATGCTGAGTTTCCCAAGCGATTGTACCAGTCCTTTATGGGTTACCCCATTGATTGTCTTTTGGTTGCCCAGGATGGGCTCGGTCGTGAAGCATCCTATCTTAAGGGCAGCAGAGACATCTGCAGGAACAGCAAATCATCGTTAGTGAAGCACTCGTTTTTCAGGTAAAGCTCCTATTGCTACAATACTGATTAATAAAAAATGGCTATTTATTGCCAGTATCCAGTTTAGCGATTGTTTTTGTAACATTGAACCCTGTTCACCCCGCTTACCATCGACACTCATCAGTCAACTTGCGCGCTTTTCTTGCAAAGACCTCAGCGGTGGCAACTGCAACAGCCTTTCGTAGGTCTTCGAACCCTGCTGATCAAACGGCTTTTAGACTAGTTGCAAGGTTTGCTCAGCAACCTGCCCCTGGGTTCATTCGAACTGTGACTCGGACCAGTCACAGGTGAAAGTCATACTCGTAGAAGCAATTGCAGCAACAAGCAGTGAGCATTCCCAAGACTCTTGATTCTGTCTACAGTGAACCTTGGCCAAACACCGAAGCCGTGGGCCGTCGAAAGTTGGCAGGTGTTGATGTCGTTCCTGTCATCCAACTTGCGCGAAGATGGCACTGCCGAGATCAAGAAGGAGCTGCGAATCTGCGTCCAACGTGGTTTCCAAGTGTTGGTTGGTCAGCACCGTTGGGATCAGACTCCCTGGTAGAGTCATGATGATGGTGGGCAACTATGCTATCTATGCTAAGCTACCCCTAGGGAGGTGGTTTAGCAGCCTTTTTTTCAAGCATCTTGAAGCAATCAGGGCTGGGAAATATGGCTGGTGATTCTGTATGTTTCCGCCCAGCTGCTGCAGGCTTTCTTCAGAAGGGATTAAAGTAGTCCTTTGAAACGCAAAAGTCTCACTAATTCATGTCCAACTTCGCAGTAGTCATAGGCAACTGGTAGGAAGAAGATACTACAAGTTACCTTTCCCTTGGCAGCGCCTATCTTGGACAGCCGCTGAGCATCCTTGGCTGAAGCACCTTTCAGCTTTCAGCGGCTGTTCGGCTTGTTGGTTGAAGAGTCTGTTGGGCACTCCCAGTGCCGTTCATGCACAGTGGAGCGTATGGTACGAGCTGACGTTGCTAGTCCACTCCGTTGCCATGCAAAATAATAAGAGCAATGACAGTTTTTGAAGAGAGAGCGGATGACAGTAGGAAGAGATGATGGACAATATCAGTGGTAGGAGTGGTACAGATGTAGTGACAAGCAAGCGATGGAATATGTAGCGGTGTGCTGCCAGGGGTCTGGGTGGCAATGCCGGTGACCAGGACCTGGTGGATGCTTTAATCTTGATCATCTCTCAGGTTGGGGGCTCCTTGGGGGGTTGGGCGTTCAGCGCTTTCGCGGCTTCGCTGACATCGGCCGATCCACGGCAAGTGATCAGCCACAATCATTTGTTCGCTTATCAACCATTTTGAACGACCAGTCAGCCATCAACAACCCTTTTCAGCCATTGCTTGACCACTATGAAAAAAACATTATCAACCATCACTAGCCCTTATGAGCCATTATCAACTATGATCAACCACTAATAACCACTACTAATCACTATAAACCATAGGAAACCACCATGAACCATCATGAGCCATGAGCCATCTATCACATGGTCCACCCCTGCAGGTGCCTGCGGCTCGGGAGGTAGGCCTGCTCCACCTTTGCGAGTTCATTGAGGTGCAGGGGAGGATGGGGAGAGATGGGTAGAGGATCACTGGCATATTTTCGACCAGCATATGGTGGTTTCCCAAGCCATGGGGCACCCAAAAAATGGATGGTTTATTGCTATAAATGGTTGATATAGGATGATTTGGGGGTACCCCTATTTTGAGAAACCAGCATATACAATCATATGCAGGAAAATGCGCATAAATACATAGATTCAACACGATACTTATATATTCATATATACATATGTAAAGATAGCTGATGTGAAAAAACATGTATGCACACATTTTTTCATATAAAGTATGTGTGTTCATCTACGCGTGTAAATGTATGCATGTATATAAGTTTTGTATTTCGTAGATAGTTGGCCATGTATTGGCCTGGCTGTATCCGCCGACATGTATTTATTCCTGTATAATTACCCACCATGTGAACTTAAGCATCTAATATCCTAATTCTTGCAATTTTGGCTGAAATTTCGCTCGGTGTGTTGGATTTGTTTTGTTTGTGTTGACTCATGTATTGTTTGGTAACACTATGTGAAGCCGTTTGCATGTTTGGACATATAGATGCAAAGATTGAATATTGATACCTGGATTTTAGCGCTTGGAACATATCAATGACGATAACATATATCAAGTGCGATGCTTGGCCTTTGTATAGATATGTAAATATATGTACACATCATATAGGTTGATGACATGGGGGATCAGCCGGAATGATGGTTGAGTAAAGGTTCCACAATCGACTATTATTTTTGGCTCAAGCAGAAGCATATCAAACTGGGAGAACAAGTTCTCAAGGTGACATGTGTCAATATTGTGTCAATTTGACATCACTTAACAAAATTTGACCACGCATTTCCACATTGTCGCCTCTTGATACTTGTGCCACATTTTGAAGCGCCCAAGCCTGGCTTTGAGACCAACGCGATGACACCCAGAGTCAAGAACTCTTGGTTTTTTTACCATTAGGGACAGTCCCTATGCCCAGGCCTATAAGCTGATCACTGAATCCACTCTGGCGGCCCTGAACACATGCTATAAGCCCTCGGACCAGACCACGCTGTTCTTTGCGCCCCCGCTAGAGAGGCCAAGACTCCCAGGCGTCGCAGCATGCTCCTGGAGCGCCAAGTGCCTGTGAACCACACTGATGAGCTGGGCCAAACAGCCCTTTTTTATGCCGCACGGCAAGGACATGCAGGTACTGTCAAGTATCTCATGCGCCAAGGGGCCGACCCCAACCTCGTAGACAAGATTTTTTGTCTACGAGGTTGGGGTCGGCCCCTTGGCGCATGCAGAAGGGGGAACCGGCGATTTTTTTATTCTGTGTTGAACAAGGCGGGTGCGGTGAGAGCGCTGCTCGACAAGGGCGCAGCTTTAGAGGCACATGAGTGTGGCACCCAAAGAAATTCGACCAATTCTTGCGGAGGAGCGCTTTGTAGCGCCGCCGCTATGAGGATTTAGGTCCTGCCCCAAAGCGGCAGCGCACTCCTGTGCCAGAGCTACGTCAATGGGCCAAAGAGTGGCCGATCAAAGAGCGTGTAGTTGCACAGCAAGTACAAGGACCAGGACGTAGTTCAGCCTTCTGATGGCTATGCTGTGGTGAAAAATGCCCCAGGGATGTGCGCGGCACGCCTTCGAGTGTCCGAGAAGCACTTCGTCGTAGATCATGCTGAGCTTTTAGAAGGTGAGCCATGGGTCAAGGAACTGACGCCAGAGGACTGGTGCAAGACTGTGGGTGTTATCACCGATGAAGCAGGAGATGCTGTGAATGGCATCGAGACCGTGGTGTCGGGGAGGAACCCGTTTCATTTCACTCTTCCGCTTGTTGAGCCAGAGAGAAAGAAGATCGCCGGCTACGTCCACGCCACTTATGCGCCGGAAAAGAAAGAAATGGCATGAAATGGCCATAGCGCATGTGAAGGTGGATAGTGGACATATGGGAAAGGGCCTTGGTGGCCTCTTCATCGATGCGGCGGAAGACTATAGCCAGACCATGGGCTGGAGCTGCAAGAGGACATACTTCTCAGTCCTGAAAGCCAATGCCCGAGCACTTTGATGCTATTCTAAAGCCGGGCTTTAATTCGAGTCCAGCCACACGGCCCTTTGGGGCTCGAAGCAGCATGCGGGATCTGAGTGGCAGCGCTGGCGAAAGGTGCACAAGCACAATTTGAACAAAAAGACCAAACAAATTGAGAAGCAGTAGGCAGGAGTCAAATTGAATCAGCTATTTGCATTTGTAAACAAACAATGATGGTGTCAGTCAACAAATACATTTTCACACTATTTCATACTGTTGGCATGTTTCAGCTGGGAAAACACGCTGGGAAGCACAATGTTTGCCTATTTTTGGACAACTGACTACTGCAGAAGCTAGCATCTGATAGGACGGACGTAGGGCCGAGGTCAGCTTCTGCGGTCCAGACTGTCAGTCGGAAATGTCAGAATCACAGCTCCCTCAATTTCCAATTGCCGAGCAAGGGTTGAACCATGTCACTCAGCACGATCAATTTTTACTGTCAAAAATACAACTTGGGAGGTGAAGGGGGACTGGTGATAGGAGATTTTCAAGAAAGAGTATGGCCAAGGCAACAATTCCATGCAGGTCAGTTTGCTTTGTAAGCCATTGTTTCTTCTGCACCTGAATGAAACCTTTTGCTTGAACAAATTGGCAGATTATGTCAGATCATACCTGTGAAACCTACGAATAAAACTGACCTGCTCACAGCCTTGTAGTTTCTCAATTTGCGGGATTTCACATCGTGGCCCGTACAATGCTACAAGTCTACGAGCGCAGATTGTTTCACTGGTCGGAAGTTTCAAAAAGATGGATATTGTCAAACCTGAATCTATGAAGCGCTACCAGTGAACCGTGCAGCAAGACAGTCTTCCCCTAGCAAGTGCACTCACGCACTCTCGTAGTTTGAGTTGGAAGATCCGATCCCGTTTTGCAAATCATCTACAGCCACAGCGGAGGATCCAGCCACTTATGTTGGATGATTCGGGGATTTCAGGGGCAACCATTTTCAACCATGCAGTTGCTGGCCACCAGCCAGCATGAATGGGGTGCCAGCTAGTGCCTGATTCACCATAGCTAGCAGCCATAAACCTACCATCAATCATGGAGATTGCCATAATAGAGATTTTGCCACAGCTGGTAAGCAACCAGTACATATTGGATGTACATTTCATTTGATGAAAATCATTGTGAGCTATTTGATGTCACGGGGTTATATCACAGATGACGCTTGATCATTGCAGACAACGATATGCAGGGCAACCAGCTAGATGGGACATCAGGGTGTATCCAACAACAAGCAATAGCCATCAGAATCACATAGTGATGACTAGAGAGTTGAACAGCCAGCACCATGGCTCAAATATGGTGCTTAGTACCCAACTATGCAAAACAATTCCTGGTATCAGTTGGATGGGATCATCTACTTGGTTCATGCCGGGCGATCGATTCTGGTATTGGCTGCATCCAACGAAGGATCAATAAAGAGTGCCTGGATATAACCAACAAACCCCTGCAGTATAGCCATGGAGGAAGAGCCGAGCCAGTAGGCAAAGCGCATTCGTGGGGAGTCGATGGTGTATCCACCCATGGTTGCTGTTTTCCAGCAGTCGATGGGGCTACTACCCCTACTGATATTCCCAGCACTAGATCTTGTTTTAATGCTACCCATTTCAGGGTTGCAACCTCAGATATTCCCAGGTAGGTTTTGTTTTGACCAACTGGATTGCCTTTCCCACCATGGGTGTCCCCAGTGTACACTGTTGGTCAAAAGATACCAGGCGACTCAATCTACTCAGGTGGCTGTGGGTCAAAACCGGTACCCCTGGTTCCCCTATAATTTACCATTGTTTTCCCTATAATTTGTTGGTTATTAACCCCCATTATTGGTTGGTTGATATTGACCCATACTCAGGTGGCTTGCCTTTCCCAACAGAGCCTGGTGACCACACGAAGTGCGCAACAGGACTGCGAATATCCCAACCTTTGCACCCGCATCTTGGGCTTCCTTGGTGAAGAGGCGGGAACTGTGGGCGAGACCGCGGCTGCAGCTGGTGATCCGTGATCCATCAAGCCACCCACAGGTTAATGTAAGTTTCTATAGTTATGTTTGTGTGGTTGAAACTAGTGTTTCTGTTCGTTTCTTGAAATTTTCGTGGTTGAAACCTGTCGAAACATGTTGAAACTGGTGAATCAGAATCAGAATCAGAATCAGTATTGGATAAAGACTTTGTTCATGAAGAACCAATGGCACGTGGAATGATTGACAATGCTGAATCATGGCCGGTGATTTTAATAGCGGTTTGCATTTTTGAAAGTGACTCATAATGGTTGATAATATGAGATAATATCTAGCTGGCTACCACTGATGCGTGATATAACTGCTGTGATTTTAGTTGCGCTTAGGGTTTGGCCAGCACCAATGACAACAAAACGATGGACCGATTGGTCTGGAATGGTTACCCTGCGGCTAAATATATAACCTGGAAGCTATTTTTTTCACAGGTAAATCACCGTAATTGGTGGATTTTCCAGGTCCAGGTTAGTTTACACTTGGGTAATCAGTTACGTAGCTAGCCGGGGCGTTTCATAGCTGGCTGACTATTCCAGCATCTCTGAATGGTTTACCTATTGGGAATGGCCATGACTTCCAACTGGCTTCGTTTGATTGCTGGAGAGGAGTTGATGGTTTGTGAGCCATCAAAATCAAGCATCCATCATCAATGGATGTTTCATGGATGCTTGATTTGGTTGATGATTCCGGAGGGTCGTTCAGACCTGAAGGGCCACAGGAAAGTGTAGCGCCAACCCTAGATGAAGCTAAAGCCTTGTTGATTCATAGGGGGTATCACCCAGTTAAGCTAAATGTTTTTCTAGCAGATCGGTAGCTCTCGACTGAATCAACCAATGGAATTCATTAATCCTAGGTCAGCATCAGCGGAAAACACCGTTGTTTTGTTTGGCTGTTCCTTTTCTAACTGGCTGGTGGTTAGGAGGGAGCTAAGGAGCCAGGGGGTATCCTGTATACCCTATAAAGGGGGCGCTAAGGAGCTACCATGAGTGGTGAAACCAAGTGGCAGATCAGATCCCCTGAATGGGGTTGGGAGGTGCCATCCATAGGAACAGCTGGAGGTCAAGGCAACAGAAGTGACTCCAACGTCAGGTGCCTAGCACATCTCATCCGGCGAAGTACATTCGCTTCATCTACAACCGCATCTGGGCCGCAGAGGCAACTGGATGGACTTCACACAAGTTTCATAGATATAGATATTGCATATGACATCATACACATTTATACACAAGCAAAGATAGATAGATAGATAGATAGATAGATGGATAGATAGATAGATAGATAGATAGCTAGGGAGCTTGGTAGCTAGGTAGATAGACAGACAGACAGACAGACAAACATTTACACTTACATATAACTAGATATTCATACAGCTATAGTTCTTCAATATCATCATCCACATCTATGGCTTTACCGCTTGAGTGTCACAGGTCATGCGCCACACGTGGATTGCCGCAACGCTCAGGACTCATCTTGGAGAACGCCTTGGTTCGTGCAGCGGCCGTGGACGCGTTGTCCAAGATCGCCATGTGCCTCGGTGTTTCAACGGTGGAACGAGGTGGCCACCCACTGGGAATGTGACCAGCATGGACCGGCGAGCTATGACGGTACAACTGACCAACTCTGGGCTTATTCACGTGCAAGCTGGGATACGACGGTGGAACCAGTATACTGTGACTGTATAATTGTTGCTGTTCATGGTGATTTCCAATATAATCAATATATACTGTATATATATATATATTCATATCAATATTATGGTGGCTGTAGCACGACGCCTGTGGATCATTGGGTTCGTGATGCAGAGCTTGGTGCTTCGACTGCGATTCTTCGAGGGAAGCAGTGCCATCTCCAGCTGATGTACCACAGCCACTTCGGCTTTGCCGCGGTGCTTCGCCTCATTCATCTGGCATCGTTCATCGCAGTCGCTTATTAAATCTATTACCCACAATGGCTTACTACCATCATCTATGACATACCCACAAGTATACCACCATTAACCACCGGTTACCAACCAATAGAACTATGGGTTGTTGTACCATTATACCATGCCATTATATCCATTCACCGTGGGCATAGAATAGAATCAAACATCAAATCAACTAGGAAGTAACCCTACTCATCCACCATGATACCAGCATTGGCCAGCACAAACCTCCATCATTCACCAAGGGTTGTACCACCTATCCACGATCCACCGCCCAGGAAGTGCGCGAACCTGCGCAAGGATGTGCTTCTCCTCTTACAGCGCCTGGGCGAAGGGGGCAGTGATGTGTGGACACGTGAGGACAGGTGGGTATCTGGTTTTCAATGGTAAGTATAGTCCAATGGTTGCAGTCATTGGTCACTGTTCAATGGTTGCAGTCCAAACGGTCACTGGGGATAGTATAAACCAAAGGAAACATCATAGGGGTAAACCTTTGGTTTAAATAGGTTTAAGTAGGTACCATGGGTTTATGTTTAAACCTTTGGTCTTTACATCATAGCTGGTTTATCTTTAAACCATGGGTTTTAAACCATTGATTAGGTACCACAAACCAGTAGTTTGTAAACCGTTGGTAGTAAACCATTGCTTTGTCTTTGAATTTGTTAGCTACCAATTTTTGACTAATTTGTTTAACCATTGGTTCAACCACGGATTGAAAATTTTTTAACTATTTTGTCTTTACGCCATTAGTTTTTTAAACGATTAATCTTTAAAGCATTGCCTTGCCATTAAAAACAAATTCCGATTTTTTTGACCTGCCATTTCTCTTGCCATTACCCACAATTGAGTCACCCGGAGCTCAAAAACAGAAGAACAGTTCAATGGTCCTAGTCATTAGTCATGCTCGCTCCCAGGTTCGGCGAGAACGACAACGACGACGAGGTTCGAGATCGCATCAACCTCTACAGCTCCTTGGCCGAGATGGTGAATGGCTTGGCACTATAGCTAAACAGCAGCAGTTGACCAGCTGTACCAAGGAGAACATAGCAGTTGATGAGCTATTGAAATGATGATAGTAGCTATTAGCCAGTCTAATAATAGTTATTTAGCACTTGAATGGCTACTTTGCAGCTGGTAAGTGGAATAAGTCACCAGTGGCTGATTGGCACAGCGAAGCCACAGTGATAGCCAATACTGAATTCATTATTCACAGTGAACACCATCAGTATTTAACACTAGTAAACCATGTTAATCACGTTAAATACGGTTCATCCCTGGTTAATTTGCCCAGTCGTTGAACAGTTGTGAACTCAAGGGTGAACAACTCAGCAAGTTGGTGGTGTAGGAGGGATAGAAGGGTTGTGCCACTCATTGCTTAACCCATTTTTAAAGATAGTTGTGATACACTAGCTAATCGTAAGTTATTATCAAAAATAGTGGCGAATAAAAGGGAATTAGCGAAAAATGGTGCACAACTAGCCAACCTTCGTCGCTAGGACAAGTGGTTGGTAACCAGCCAACAGAATAACAGCAATGGTTCATGACCAACCAGCAGCGATGGTAGAAGCAACAGGATGTAGCAACCAACAGGATGCATCTAAGCGACCAACCAACAGGAAGAGGACCCCGCTTGGTGAGTTCTCAGGGATTTCTGCCATGGTGCAGTCCGTTAAATGGCAAGTTGGTTACTGGTTTATAGTCCTCCTTTGGTTTATCATGGTTTATCCTTGAATCAGCGATGATTAACCCTCCTGTTTTTCCTCAACCTGTTTATATGCAGCTTGTCAAGAATAGGATGAATGTATAGTGTAACAGATCCAACCGTGGGGCACCTGGTGAGACCTTGATTGGTGCATTGATGAGTACACCAGCAAACCATCATGGGTGGTCTATGGTCATACCAAGAAGCCTTCCGTTTAATCAAACAATTCTTCAACGGAGCAATGTCTATCTTGACGGGTTTCTAAAACCAAACATTCATCATGTTTGAATGACATCAGGTGAAGGGTCGTAGTCCGTGGGTAAAAAATCAGGTATTCCAGGTCTTCGTGTCTTCCCTATGATCGTATGTCTTGAGATATATAGGGGCACGGATCTCTCACGACATGCTTCCCAAGCAGGTCGCCCCTATGATCATGGTAGGCTGGTTCTATCCCGACAGGATATCCCAACAGGACCTCTTGGACGTGCTCTAAGGCACCGTCCTGCAACAGTGCGTGGACGACAATGAGGCCGGAGGGCGTGCGGGCATGCCCACCATGTCCCCCTTGGGTTAGATTTTTGTTGTGTGTAAACCAGGGTGCAATAGCTATGAATACAGCTTTGGTGAAGAATGGTCAAGGGCTTGGGGGATAATCAGCCTTTTTTGCAATTTAGATGGATGTCTGTTGGTTGATGGTCAAGTCCACCATGAAACTGCTACCCAACACATGTCCTCACCAATGGATACAGTTCAACAGTGGTGGGCACTATTATTTGCTAGGGCAATTCTGATCTTGGAAGACTAGTTCGACTCTGATCATGGTAAGCTGGCTCTGAGTTTGTTCGTTTGTCAGCTTGTTTGTTGCTTTGTTTGCTTGCTTGTTTGTGATCAAGAAGGATCTTTGCAAGCATCAAACCAACAAACAAGAATCACATCCTTCTTGTTTGTTTGTTGTTCACATCCTTCTTGATGACCCAGATGAACCCGCAACTCAGGTGTGACACATTTTGGTCCATCGTTTGGCCAGGCACAAAATCAACAGCAGCCTTACCATCACCATCACCAACATCATCAGCATGACCAACACGAAGCAGACACGCAAACACCAAGTGATGACCACTCCAGTGCCTCCGGCAGGTGGCCAAGTCGGGCTACGAAATGCTCATGTCTTCGGAGACCAACTTCTCAGTGGACGCTCTGTGCCCGGGGCCGCGATTTGTTTTTACCGGGCTCTCCATGGAGCTTGGGTGAGGTGAACCACCACGAACCAAGGAATTTCTGAAGCAACCAAGGTAGGAACCGTGGGTTACATAACCAACTAATTGTAGTGTTGGTTCGTCCTTACTTGTTCATTCCTACTCTCAAGGACCAACGGTGACTAGCGAAGAATGATGGTGATTATCAACAGCAAGCATTTGTACAAATAGCCAAGAGGAATTGTAAAAATGGTTCATGATTGACCGACATTAGATATCGAATAATGGTCAACAACTAACCAACAGCATTGGTACAAATAGCAGGAAATGTCAACACCAGAGATGGTCCAACCAGTGGTATCACTAGCCGACAACCAGCGGCTAGGGTTACTGTTGCATGTTGGAATTGGTTTGTCCTAATCACAGTTGCATTCTTGCATTATGATGCATTGTGTCATCATTATTAGAAACAGTTTTCCAACATCATGATTGTAACTATTTCAGCATGCTGCAAACGGTTTATGCTGATACAGCCACACTTGGTTTCTAATTGGTTCTACTAGGAGGCATGTGGTAAGCCATTCCTTGCGTATCATGATGTTTGAAATTGTATTAGCAGTTGATCCATCCAACAGCATGTTATGGCTAACAAGCAGTGTTCCAGTGGGCTACAACTGATAAAGGACAAGCTCTTGCAGCATGAGCCACATCACCTTCCTTTGTGATCTTCCACGGATCTGTTGGATGACTTTGTCCATTGGGTTAAGTGCCTAGCTAAATCCAGGGCTCAAACTGCCATGATTTCTGTGGTACCTGGCATCACGTGTAGCCCTATGAGAACGATCAGCACAAGGCTACTCCGAAACGGGTTGTTTGCTAAACAGCGTTAGCAAGCAAGTTATGGCGGATGGACAACCAGTAAAAACAAACAGACATATGTATAGTGGATGCAAACAATGGTCGTGACGATTGTCGAACAGATAAGGTGATTCTGTTGGCAAGCAGCCAGGAGTGCCGCAACCCCATGGAGACAGCCTCATGCCCACCTCAACTGCCATCTCAACCGGAGGTACGACAACTTGGTTGACCAGATGCAAAACGGCAGTGACTTCCTCTGCATGGGGTGGAATCAACCGGCGGCCGTGTAGTGCAGGCGAATCTTTGACATCTATGAGTCTATGCTTGCAGTGGGAAAAACCATTGTCACTAGTGGTTCATGGGGTGGCACTTTTGAACCCACAGACTCTCATTTCTGGCGGGGGTACCATCTCAGGGTTGATTGAGTGGTGTACTGAATTGCCAATTGACCATGGGGAAT
Source organism: Symbiodinium kawagutii (assembly GCA_009767595.1). Classification (NCBI taxonomy): domain Eukaryota; class Dinophyceae; order Suessiales; family Symbiodiniaceae; genus Symbiodinium; species Symbiodinium kawagutii. The sequence continues at coordinate 172,141 of VSDK01014196.1, forward strand.
CGTCACCAGAGTGAAGGTGTGTTTTTCCTGAATGATATGAGATAACCTGAGTTCATACTGTGTGACCGATAGTGGTTAAACCCACAGACTTATCAACTATGCTCAGTAATATGAGTTGATATCAACCATCTATGTTGATATTAATTGATAGATGCACAGTGGGAGATACATACTATGAATAAAGCCCTCTATATTATTTCTGATCGTAGATCACCTGTTATCGCAAGCTATTTATGGCTAAACTGGCGGTGGCTTGTGGATATTGATCTCCCATTATTACATTTGACATCATGAATCAGGGCAAACACGCCGATATTTTACATGATATTTGTGCAGGATATTGTTGTTGTGGTTGTGGTTGTGGTTGTGGTTGTTGTTGTCGACCACTATTTATCATTATTATCAATCATTGCTAAGCCTTATCACCCATTAACCACCAACAGGTTGTTGTTGTTGTTGTTGTTGTTGTTGTTGTTGTTGTTGTTGTTGTTGTTGTTGTTGTTGTTGATTCGTCGTTCAGGAGTCCCCAGTGGGTGAACCACGTCCTTCGTCCCCAGGTCTGGATCAGATTTTGGACTTCAGCACACTGCCCAGCAGCGAAGCCTACGCGGCCACCATCAAGGCCAAGCAATGGGGGACGTTTCATGGGGGTGGGCCATGATGTGGGAGATATATGGATGGATGTATGGAAGATGTATGGAAGATGTATGGAAGATGTATGGAAGATGTATGGAAGATGTATGGATATGTGATATATGTATAGTCAACTTGTGGAAGGTGGACATGATACTGGGTGATATTCCTAGTTGATGAGTTGAAGTTGAAGATAGTGATTGATAATTGAAAATGACTGGAAGGTAGTGGGTGATCATTGAGAATAGCTAGAAGGTACTGAGTGACGAGTAATACTGGCTAGAAGATAGTGGTCGAGAATAGTGGTTGATAACGGGCACTGATGACTAGTAACGATCCATCGTTTATCAACAATGGTCCATGGTTCATGATCATCAGTACGTGGTTGATACTGTGAATAACTGGCCGACACTGATTAGTATGGAGTGGACTATAGCAGTATTGTTCACCAATTTGTAAGTGGTGCTTGATGCTTGGCGACTCATAGGAGTGAGGGTTTTATTAGCGTTAGTTGGTTTAGTATTCGAGGGTTCCATCCAGGTTTGTTTTGTGCGGCTGTCTTCGAAAAACGATCAGGGGCGGTCAAAAGACGATACCCCTATCAGATACATGCCCCGGAGTCAGTTTTATCGAAAAACGATAGGGGGCGGTCTAATTGCCAAATGGAACTGAGATCAATAAGTAATTTTGATCGCCACTGACAACCAAAGATGACCAATAACAGTGGCGGTACCCTCAAACCTTGCCAAAACTAGTTGTGATTGAAGTGAACTATGGAGACAGCAAAAACCGACATTTCTCCTCAAAAGGCTTTGGCTTGGAATATCCGCAGCAATTGCTGAAACCTTTTCTGTAGATATTTTCTCTTAAGCTAATTCATTGAAGTCTGCGCATGAATAAACAGTATATATATATTTACATTTCATATTAGCACAAACTTGTTACTTGACGATGTTAAACTATATCAGAGCATGTCCTCCTCAAAATTCTTTAAAGGCAATTCTACATGGAAAGAAACATATGAATAAACAGATAGATATTGCTATCAAACTGACACAAAACTGACACAAAACCGACAGAAAACTGATAGAAAATTGATATATGTGTAACATTTATGTTGGTATTTATAACATATAGATGCTATATATATATAAATAAATATGTAAAACAAATCTAAAAATAAATAGATAAATAAATAAACACATAAATATATATATTTATTTATACACATACATATTGATATCAATGGTTCATTTTATTTCCAGAGTTTTCTGATCCAAAACTTCGCTGCGAGGCCAAGGCGGCCCTGGAGCCACCGCCCAAGAAGGTGGGCGGCGCGCCGGCGCCCAAGGCGCAGGGCAGTGCACCGGCGCCGCAGGCACAGGGACGAGAGCACCAAGGGGTGCTGGGGTGGTTGGTTGGTTGGTTCATGATGGGTTTTATGGTGGTTAATGATGGTTAATAAGGAAGGTTGATGATAAGTTAATGATGGTTTGGTGATGGTTGATGTTGTTTTGATGGGCAACTTTCGTTTTTATGGGTTTGGTGAAACGGTTTCGTGGATTGATTTTGGGGGAGATGCAGGTGTAGAAACAAGTTGGATATGAAGACAATTAGTTTTTGATGCTGGATCAGCCACTTTCATGAAAACCAATCAATCCTTGCTGAACGGAAAAAAAGGTCCTGAAATGATGAGTTGATGCCATGGCTGTTCATCCACCCCACCTTCTGGTCAACCAACCAGCGTCATATTTTCCCCTTCAAGTTATTGTACTTCTCTCCCCAGATGAATCACCAAATCATCACATTCAGAGGGTTCACATGGTGACCATGAACATGACTACATTCACAACCATAAGCAGAACCTACGATCAGCAAAATGCATTTATTTTATGTACATACGTTTAGCATACCTGATTTATTGCATAGAAATAAACATTTAGCTTATGTACTTAAAAAATTATTAACACTACCTTATAATCCATACCATTTATTCCATACACTTCCATACATTTTGAATACTGTAGTGGTATGTTATTAAACTTATTCAACATTGTGTTTGATGGGAATATATGTACCTTGTGGCCTAATGTTTCAAATCACCAGAATGGTAATTCTCCACATCATGGGTCATGACAATCAATACTTCTGCACTTGTTACCATTTATTCACCATTTCTTATAGATAAGTCATTCTTGACCGTATAATTAATACTTATTCATTCATAAATCACCATTGATTGCATTATTCTGGTGTACAAATCACCGTATGGAGAGTGCTATTGTTACACCATTATTGGAGAAACATGCAAATCATTCTTAACATATATACGTAGATATTAGTTAAATTTATATATACAGTCAAGGTCACTGTATATGGGGTACTTTTTCCGGACAACCTTCCCCTATGTTTACGGAAAATTCGTTCCAAAGCATCCATTCACGGCCACAGCCGCGCCTGAAGGAAGCCGAGCAGCGCGCTTCGGCCAGCGCGGAGCTGAGCAAAGTGCTGCAGGAGTTGGGCGCCAGCGACATGGGAACGTCCGGGGAACCCAGCGGCGTGGGCGGTGGGTGGGGATGGGGTGGTGAAACTGCTGGGGAAATGGTGGGTTTATGATGGGGAAATTGTTGGTTTATGGTTGGTTAATGGTAGGGATAATGATAGTCACAGTCAATAATGGTGGTTGGTTAGTGGTTGAGAATGATGGTGAAATGGTTGATTAGTGACTGGGGAAATGATACTTGATTAGTGGTTGATTGCTGAGTGATGATGATGATGATGATGATGATGATGATGATGATGGTGATGATGATGATGATGATGGTTGGTTAGCGATCTATTGATGCTGGTGGGCCTAATGGAATGGTTGATTCATGGTCAAGTAACTTAGTGGTTGATTGCTGGGGAAATGATGGTTGATGACCTTGGCTAATGAATGGATAATGATGGTTAAGAAATGATTAAGGGATGGTTTAATGATGGGTGCTTATTGAAAATGCTGCATAGAAATGGTTGATTTGTGGCGATTATCGATTGAGTGATTACTGTATGGTTACTTGATAGTTGATTGGTGGTTGATTGATGATGAATTGACGGGTACTGATCATGGGTCATGATTATTGATGATTGTTGCTAAATAGTTATTTTGTTCAGGTTCGATAATGTGAGCACTCGTATACAAGCGACTTGCATCATTCATTTTCACATGTCACTAATTGACGGGTATAGTGGTTTACCGTTTAGTGTTACCGTAGGTTCATGGTTGATGACCAAGTAAGAGTGGCTAGTAGCCAGCCAACAATGTGGAAGTTGCTGATTGATAATGGTCAATCAAGGGTCAAGAGTGGCAGTTGTGGCAGCCCAGTCGTGGGGTGTGCGGTGCACTGTTTGGCAAACGTGTTTGGTTTGGTTTGTTGGGTTTGTTGGGTTTGTTAGGTTGGTTGGGGTTGGGTCAAAGTGGGTTGTGAGAAAAAGTCGTACATAAATAGCCTTTGACAGAATACTAAGCTTGTGCCATGCATTGAGTTTTCCTGTTGCTGCTCATCTATTATGAATCTGAGTAACCATTGTTAACAATGGTTCATCTACTACAGTACTGGATATCAACCATTTCCGACCGTGATTAACCTTGTGTATAACCGAGTGCACTTATTAGCCAGTAAAGAATCAACCATTGTTGTTCAATCATATTGACAGTTATTAACAATCGTTATCAATCACGCAGAATTCAGCATCATTAGCAACTAACAACCCACCTTTATTCACCAGTAAAGGTTGGTTCCCTTAGATGAGAGTACTAAGATCAACTTCGGCCATGGCAGGTTGCAACACACCTGCAAGCCCAAGCCCCTCACGGAAAGCGAGGCCGGTAGCGGTGCCCAACAGCCAGAGATGGCGTGCAAGGTGAAAATGGGGATTTTACAATCTGGTATGTATATCTTTTTGTTTGTACATGGGCGTATATCCTAGTTCTTCTGTTGTTTTTTTGAACAACCAACATGAGAATAGTACTATATGATGGCGATATGACGATGAGAAAGATATTTCCAAACATGCACAACATGGTCACAAGGAAACAATACGATGCTCACTGAAGTCGTGTATACGAAGCATATTTCAACAATTCATTGGATCGGTCCTGCCACCAATGAGTACCAGTGTTGTCACCAAGAAATCAGCAGCCATCAACAATCATCAGGCATGGCACAGGGACAATTCAGCATAGAATCCCTACCATCAAGATGATCAAAGCATCATAGGGTAAATGCAATCAATGATCCGCTTGGCTTTTGCGCAGGCAATCGATAGCAATTGCTGAGCACCACGAATGTTGACCATCACCCATGATCACATATTCAAGTGATCCTACTTACCAGTATCATGATCATCATACATGTATCATGTATCATTATATCGAAACTAATATCATGATTTATCAACTTGCGATCACCTCAGAACATCAATTTGCTTTTAGTTTTCAGTGTCATGACCATTATGATCCACAAGAATTCTATGATGACATCGTCAAATCTATCATGATAAGTATATCAGTGAGTAATTGAATCATTATTCCAGTCATCGTCATTGCCATCACACTATCCGTTTTGCAGATGTTTCTTTGGCCATTTCTCTTGTCGCTGGCACTTAGCCCCTTTCCAAAGAAGCGCCAGGCGGAATACACTGTGCAGGTCATCAAACATATGCCGCTCGGTGTATGGGTGCGGTGGATCCCGATGGGTGGCCGTTGGGTGGCAGGGGATGGCGCACCTGTGCCGGTAGTCCTAGTGACTTGATGAGCATAGCCATGCACCGCCCGTAGCCTGTATAGCTTGACCATGGCATCCATGGTACGGTGATGGCCCAAGATTGTCCAGAGATGTTCTCTTCCAAGACCAATGACCATCATTAATAGGGGATCAATATCAGTAATCCCCCTGTATTTGATGATAAATCACCACCTATTGATGGTTATGCTGATGGTAGTTTGTTGAAGCGAAAAGCATCAAACAAGTCGAATTGTCCCTTCCCCGATGAGTTTACCAGACAGCAAAAGACGGGCGTACCCCGCTTCGCAAGCAAGAACAAGACCTGGGAAGAAGGTGAAGATGCAGGGCTTTACGATGTCAGGATTTTTCCATAAATTGAGGGTCACCCCAAAAGAGGCTCTTACACATGACCCATACTATCAAGCAAGAGTATGGAGATGGCGATAGGCTAATGGTCCGAGAACTGTTCGGCAACACTCGCTCATGATCAGAAACACATCCAAAATTTGATCCATGATAGCATGATGAACCAGACATCCAGCGGAGCAAGTGGGTCACCCCCCAGCAGGCAGATCACGGGCGTCACATGGCAGGTGGCCAGGTTGGTGCTATAAGTGGTTGCTATGAACGATGGTGAACCAACTTGTTGGTGCACCAGCTCGCAGCTTGGTGTGAACAGCTCTAATTCACCACCGTTGAACACCATGATCAACCGTTCTCATTGACCATATTGATCAACCATTTTCATCAACTACAATGAGTAAGTATAATGATCATTGACTATGATAATGATCATGATTCAACGCTTTAGTAGCCAGGGCCAACTATTATTCAACGATGCAGATCCCAGTTCTGCGGCTTCAACGGTGGAGCTCGCAACCATGCGAACGGCCTGTTTCACCATCCGCGATTCGCCGAGGTTTTTGAACCACATGGTTTTGGAAATGTACGTCTCCAACACTGTCCAAGGCAAATTCTTGGGCAGAATCGTCAAGAGTGGCATGACGTGTCCAGTTGAACTTGTTTTAGAAGCTGATCCTGGTTCATTGAGACCAGTGATATTGTGGATCATCCTCCCCTCATGGCATTGTAAATCATGGGTAACCAGCAATCACCCAACTCATGGAATGGTTGGTCATTTACCACCGAGATTGGAAGGGTGCACCACGCGCGGGCAACCCTGAAGTACTGTGCACATCACAATTCCTTGGTACGAGCTACGGCAAGAAAACAATGGCCAATAAACCTTTAAAGCAGCCAACAAGCCAATCAACCAACAAAATCGAGCAGCCAAGAAGATAAAGACCAATAATGAAACCAAAAAGATAGTCAATGGACCGATGAGATAGCCAATAAGCCAACATAGTCAAACAGCCAATAAACAAGAAGCGTCTTCTTGAACCGCCACCTGTTGCACAGGTATCACGTTAGAAGAGGTGCAGGTTCGATGGGGGAGAGCTCGCACGACCAGCTTCGGGTGATGTTTGGGCATCGGAAAAGTGGCTCAGTTCCCACTCAGAAATGCGGGAGATCCATAATGAAATCACACACTGGTGTTTTTCCAATCAAAGGTTGGGGTGCTTCATGAACAAATGGATTTCCCACAATTTATATTCACCATGATTCCCAACCATCAGCCATGAACAGGAAATTGTAAACAGATATTTATCCATTATCAACCATCCAAAACTATTGTTCATCATCATGAATTAGCATCAACCACCATTGACCAACCAATATCAGCCATTGTTGACCAAAATCAACCACATTTTGACCATGATCCAACTAACGAACCATAACCCACTAATGAACATTAACCATTAATGAACCATTACCTAACCATTGATCAACCACCAATTCATCATTATTCAATCACCAAGTAACCATTGATCAACCACGCATACACTAACGAACCACTAAAAGGCAACCATTCGCTTAACCATTATTGAATACATAAATCGTTAAGCACCAATCAACCATATCCACTAGCCATTACTTCTGACTAAGCCAATTATGAACTAACCACCAAATAACCACTATTTGACCACTAGTCAACTATCCACTTAACCATTACACAGCAATACTTGACCATAAACCAACAATTTTAACAACTAATTGACCACCCAACTGGACAGAGTGGTCCCTCTAAGCACATCAAATAACCACTCACTGACCACACCAAGTGACCATTGATTTCCTCCGTTTTTGGTCCCTCCTGGTCTGCCAGGTGAACCTCACCGGCCTGGAACCCAACTGGACAGAGTTGGGAGCCTCTGCGGTCACCCGCTTGGAGTACAGTTCGGAGTCTCAGGGAGAGCACTTGGGGGAGCACTGGGATGATGGAGGATGGTGATGTTTAGGAGATGTTTAACATGGTTAAATGATGGTTGAATGATGGTTGATTGATGGTTGAATGATGGTTGATTGATGGTTCATTGATGGAGGATGGTGGTTTGATAAGATAGGAAAGCCCCAAACATGGTTTGTTTATTCGTATAAATGGTCAATAAGCTGGAGGATTAGGGGCTGCCCCTATGACTTGAGAAACCACCATATAAGTGATGATGGCTAAATGATGGTTGAATGATGACTAACTGGAGGGGTTATACCAGCGATGGTTAAATGGTGGTTACCTGGAATGGGAATAGCATCAACCGGTAGCGCCAATGAAACCGGTATGGGGAGTCTAGGTTTTGGCAGCTGGGAAGAAATCTGCCCTCAAAAATTGTTAGTGGATTTAGTTATTTGATTTACCAGTTCATTTTGATTCACCAGTTCATTGTGATTAGATTCTCCAACTACAGTGTGATGACACTGCACCACTTCATTGCCAGTTGATTCATTCACCAGTTTGTCTTCGCACTGAACTTAGTCACTCACCACTTAATCATCACTAGGAACTTGGAAACGGGCAGCCACGTATCGACCCGTCAGTATCAACGGCGGACCTGGCCGCGATGTGTTACTTAACACTCCGATAGGGCAGCTGATGGCCTGGTGTGGTGATAGCAACTGGTGCCTCTGACCATGTTACATGATGGCTGAACCTGCCTGAGTAAATGGTTTATGTCCATGATGGTGATATTGGTTGATAGTGGTAAATGTTTCTTTATTTTTTGTGAAGCAACATTTGCCACTATCAAACATTTTCATAAGTTACTACCTACTATTTGTTGATGATTCATCACGGTTCTTGGTGGTCATTAACTATCAAGAACTTACAGCAACCACTGGCCGCTATCAGCTACCTGCCTTCGAATATCCCATGGCTCTCATGGCTTGGGTGGTTTCAAATAGCAACCTGCCAATCTCAAGCACCCAGAAAATGAACCCATCAACGAACCAAACCCTGTGACCGGGCCATGGTGATCAGGTCAAAATGGCTCGGCTCACGTTGTGCTTCGGAAGAATGCGGGGCAGGAGCAGCGTTGGTGACCAAAAAACATCCAGCACTGTGGCCTTCATTTCGAGTGTTTTTGATGACCAACACGTCACCAGAGTATGATGGATAAGGGTTGATAATGATGGTTGTTCAGGGTTAATAAGGGTTGATAAGGGGTAGCAATGGGCAATAATGATGAATCGAGACTGATCAAGGGATTATTCATGGTAAACAAGTAGTTGTTAACATCAAATAGTTTCAGTGAATGATGGTTAACAATAGACTCTCTTAATGACTGATGGTTAAGAATGGACTGATTGATGCCGGCTTAAGGATTGTAGTTTCAAGAGTTCTATTTGATTACCACACTCGTTCGGAGATTGTCTCACGTTCCTATCCTTGATTCTCGAAGTCTTTGTTCACTGGAAACGATTGTTCTGCAACAATGACTGTTGATATAGTTGGATGTAACGAAGGTCCTGGTGGTTTGTTGTTATATGTTGCTGCTGCTGTTCACCACTATTTGCCAGTATTGCCCAGTCTAAAGCACCGATTAACCAGCACTATCACGCATCATCACCCACCATTCTCAACCATCAATTAACCATCAGAAAAGGTCACCATCATCGTAAACCACCACCATAAACTACCGTCATGAATCATTATCACTACCTAATCACCACATATCACCACCATAAACCATCAATAATCACCATCATCAATCCCCACCATAAATCGCCACTATTAGCTAGCCATCATCATAAACACCATCATAAATTAGCCACCATCAGGAACCACCATCATACGCTAGGCACCCTCTCTAACCACCATCATTAAAGCACCATAAATCATAAACTAAGCCATAAACCATCATTAACTAATCACCATAAACCATCATTAACAATCATTAATCCACCATGATTATACAATCACCATCGTTGGCTTCGCCCTCTCGTTGGTGCAGAAATGTAGCGCCAGGACAACGGCGGCGTCGTCCCCGGAAGCTTCGGTGCCTCGCTGCGTTTCATCCTCAAGGCGCAGCCGTTGGATGCCACGGGTGGGCGAAGGTGGGGGGTGGCAACGGATGGTGCCACAGGGGGTGGTGAGTTGTGAGGGGAACAGTGAGTGATCATCAATGGGAATTGATGGATCATTAATTTTGATTGTAAGGGGTTGATCATCATGATGATTGTGAATTTTAGTGATTACGGTGATTGAAAATCCATGATCCATCAATTATCAGTGAATGGTTGATTAATCATTGAATACTTGATGTTGAGAATCACAAATGATGACTCATCGTGATGAACATTGACTGTCGAAAATCATCAGGAACTATTGTTGAACCATCAGTTGACGATCCTCTGAGCAGCATGGAACCATCATTTGACAATCATCATTTGACCAGCATTGGAACCATGTGACAGTCATATCAGTCATATAACCAGCGTGGAACCATCATTTGATCATCATGTGGCCGGCATTGGAACCATCACAATAACAACCATGGCCCCATCCCCAACTCCATGCTTTCTCAGGAGGAGGGAGACGACCTTGGCTACGAGGAGACGGGCAGCCACTGGTGGCCCTGATTGTTTGGAGAATAGGACTAACCAGGACCCTGGCATTGATGTTTATTTCCAAAAATGATATTTCCAAAGCAAAATACATTACAAAGCATGAATGTTTTGCAATCGTCGAAGAGCGAGTCCGCCTCTCGCTTGGCGAGCGTGCTCTTGACCGAAGTGTGGTCAATGATGGCAGAGAATTTGATGTCAACCATTGCTCACTATGGTAGTTACCCTCTGGGCTACGAAGCTGGAAGCTAAAAATTACTAGTATTGATAAGAAAAAACAAGGTGAATTACTAGTATTAAAAATTACGAGTATTACTAGTATTAATAAGTAAATGGTGGATTTTCAACTTCCAGATGAATGTGCCAAGTGGTATTGATTGACCTACACATGTTGTATGAAGGCCTGGGAGCTGAAGAATGGTCAGTCATGGCTCAGAATGGTCAATCATGGTGTTTCTCAATTTATGCATTCGGTAGCATAGCTGGCACCTACAACCATCCTGGGCACACGTCTCATATTTTGGTACATCATTTCCGGACATGATCGAAGTGATGTCTGCCAATACATGGCTGAACTGAAGCACGACCCGGTCAGAGAGATAGGATTGATCACAGAGCCCTGCCCAGCAATGGGATGCAATGGGACCGGGTGGGGGCTCCTTGGGGTCCTCCTGGGTTGGTGAAGGCTACTTGGGGCAGGGTACTGCTTAACAGCGAAAAAAAATTAAGAGTGAAAATATAATGTCAATAGCGAAAACTGAAAACTTGTTTACTTCTTTTGTTTATCTAGCTGGATGCAACTATATACTAACTACATATTATATATAAGTACATGTCTATATGTAGATAGATATAATATAAATACAAATATCAATGTACATATAGATATAGATATAAATATGCATATGAATATAAACATGAATATAAATATAGATATAGATATAAATATAGATATGAATATGCATATACATATGAATATGAATATAACAAATCCATAGAAACATGAATAAAAATCTAGATATAAGTGTAGATATAAATGTAAATATAAATATAAATATGAATATGATTATAAATATAAACATAAATAAGTAAAGATATAAAATAAATGAATAAATAAATAAATGAATAAATGGATAAATCAATAAATAAATAAATGAATAAATAAATAAACAAATAGATAAATAAATAAATGAAAAAATAAATAAATCAATAAATAAATAAATGAATAAATGAATAAATCAATCAATAAATAGATAAATAAGTTAATCAATAGATAAATGAAAAAGTAAATAAATAGAAATATAAATAAATGAATATAGATAGATAGATAGATAGATAGATAGATAGATAGATAGATAGATAGATAGATAGATAGATAGATATTCATCGCAAAAAGAGTCCGAACAGTTTTTTCCAAGACCTCCCGTTCTGCTTTCGAATAGAGGAGCAGCTGGACTTCGCGTTCTCTTTAAAACCACTGGAGCACCTGGACCTCGCTTTCTGTTTGAAAATAGAGGGGCACTTGGACTTCCCGTCCTTGTTTAAACACAGAGCGCCTGGATTTCCCGGGCCACCCCAGGAGTCCCTTCGTGTGATGAAGGCCCCGGGAAGAGCCCCCGCCTGGGTCAACAATACGCCCCGGGGCCAATGAAGTCACAGGAGTGCCGAGGCGGAGGGGGGCAGGTCAACCAATGACCTGAACCTCCCCATGAGCAAGCACTTGAAGGAACACGGCAAGCTCATCTTGTATGGGTCTCAGTCTCACTGCATCTCAATGCCAAGTTTGTCCTTTTCTGCGTGCATTTGAAAGAGAATGCATATTCAAAACAGATGATTTTGGTCAAGCAGGCTGCAATGGATCCTGCATGTGGCCTCCAGGTATCCGATTTGGTATAGCAAGAAAATTGGGCGGACTGCGTTTTTCATTGCAGGCTGTTCTGTTCACAGGAGGAAAAAGCATTGCTTGGCCCAGAATTTTTTGTCATTCCTGCGAAGGCTCGTGGAACGAAAACGGATCAGCCCAAACAGTTTTTGCACCAGAAACCAGATCAGATTAGAAACCAATCAGACTAGAAGCCAATGAAAGCCAATGCGTGTCACATCTTTCTGTGCACGATGCAATTTCAGCATCATTTGTTCCTGGCCGAGATTCGTGCTTGCCAGGGCGGACCTTTTCGATGATGAGAACCAGACAATTCGATGCTTTGCAGCACAGGACTCAATCAAGACGCATGCGTCTGCATCATTGACTGCGTCGCGCAGCTGTTGCCTGGCCGAGATGCCATCATCACCAGGACATTATCCAAACCTGAGAAGATGACAGGTTTGGAGCTGGATAGCTCAGGACTTCGGGGGGCTTATGAAATATTGCAAGAAACCAGAAGCCAATGAAAGCAGTCACATGTGTAACAAACCAGAAGCCAACGCAGCAGTTGCGTGTTTCATGTATGTTCATCATTGGGTATCCAATCCACGAATCAAGATTCCTCGCGCGAGTTGCTGTTCAGAGGTTTCAGGATGAACTCGCTGTTGTCTCACGAGGAAAGGACCCCACGAAGTCTTCTCAAACCGCAGGTTTGGAGCTTGACGCTGCGGGACTTGGGAAAGACATAGTTTTGTGCACGATGCAATTTCAGCATCATTATCCTGGCCGAGATTCGTGCTTGCCAGGGCGGACCTTTTCGATGATGAGAACCAGACAATTCGATGCTTTGCAGCACAGGACTCAATCAAGACGCATGCGTCTGCATCATTGACTGCGTCGCGCAGCTGTTGTCTGGCCGAGATGCCATCATCACCAGGACATTATCCAAACCTGAGAAGATGACAGGTTTGGAGCTGGATAGCTCAGGACTTCGGGGGGCTTATGAAATTGCAAGAAACCAGAAGCCAATGAAAGCAGTCACATGTGCAACAAACCAGAAGCCAATAAAGCAGTTACATGTTTCGTGTATGTTTAGCATTGGGTATCCAACCCACGAATCAAGATTTCTCGCGAGAGTTGTGGTTGAGAGGTCGTTGCTTTTTTAATTGCAAGACCTCCGGCATGGACCGATGCTTTTGAAGTAATGAAATGGAAAGGGCAATAGACCAGAGTCTTTGTTCAGCAGTCTTTAGGCACCGCCGACCATTCTTGAGCAACACTAACCATGGTTGACCAATTTCATTTAACGACTATTGACAACAATGTCCCGGTATTGTTATGCATGACATTTTACTGTCAATCGATTATCCAATCATCGTTGGCCATCGTGGACCATTGTTAGGCAATGTCAGTCGATGTAGGCCAACCACAAGGTTCATGGTCTCATGGCTGCTAGTTAGTTTGAACTTTTAGGGGCGGTATCAGCCCAAAGCACGACGGAAGTTGGCCCTTCGGGGCGGTCTGGATGCTGGGGCGTCTCCGGGTACAACAACACAGAAGCAGTCGATCGATTTTTTTAAGCTCATGTAGTTGCGTCTCTCCGAGCCACAGCTGTCAAGCTGAACGCTTCGTGCGCACCCTGCCGACTGCCGTCAGCTTTGGAAATGCAACGCTCCCCCAGCCTTCAAAACCATGAAGAGGTGCGAGAGCTCACCCCGTTTGCGGCCTTGAACACGAATGCCGTCGCCAGATTGCGTTGTTGCATTCTGCCCCGCGCCGTGTTCAATGGTCCAGGGTTGTTGGCCATGTTTGTCTCAGAGTACGCCCGCCAAACAGACCAGCCGCTGGAAAAGGCTGTGGCTCGTAGAGCTCTTTATGCAGTAGCGTTTGTGATGCAGTAGGATTTGAGACAATTGTGGCCGCAGCCAAACTCGGCTTTGCCACACCTGAGGCGCAGGTCGCACAGTGGGGCGCTGCGCGCGAAGCCGTGGGTCAGGGCAAACACATTGTTGCGAGCATGAGCGCGCAATGGTTTCGCGCAGCTGTTCAGAAGAGTGACTTCCACAAAGTAGCTACGAATATAGCCCGGGCTACTTCTGAGGAACGGCTGCAAAACCTTATTCCATGTGTACAGCCTATTTCACTCTGCCCAACGCATTGGGTTTTTTAGAGCGCATGCCGGGCTCTTCCCATTTGCCTGCTGCAGATGTTTCTGTGGTGTCCGGCGCACGGGTCTGGACGCCAGCAGAAACGAGCGCGCCTTATGCAAATGTCGCAAGGTCGCGGAAGCCAAGGAGCAGAAAGGCCTTCTGAGACTGGCTGCGGGACAGAGAAATTGCTTGCGCAACCGGCTCGGTACAGTTTGGAAACTCTTTTGAAACTATTAAGCGCCGTTCGCCGTGTTCTTAACTTTTCTTTTGCCCTTCGCCTTGGGAAAAGGCCGACTTTGACGCATCGTTTCCTTCATGTGTGTTTTCAATTGTCGCTGCCATGGAACAAGTTTTTCAATAGACAGTTTCATTCATTGGCAGGCTGATGTTTTGAAACCATAGTTTTCGGAGCAACGGCCGTTGTTTTCACAATGCTTGTCAACTGCAATCTGACATTGGCTTGCAAGTCAGAGCGCCAGCTTTTACTAGCTTGCGTTATCTCCGCCGAATCGTGAGGTCTACGCGTCAGGTGGCCTTTTATTTGAAAGGCAGGATAGCGGGAGGTCCATGTACATCTATAGTTAGCGCTTTTTACGGCGCCCAGGCCGGATGACGTTCGTTTGCATTTTTTGTTTTCTTGGTCAGTCGGTCAGTCAGTCAGTTAGTCAGTCAGTCATCAGTCAGTCATTCAGCCAGTCAGTCGCGCTGAGTTGCTTCGATGCAGGAATCCACGTCCTTGTTGCCTTGGGTGTGCTGGTATCGTCTACACAGACCGGCTTTGCCGAGGCCTGGAAGGACCAAGCCCACAAAAAAATTGTTTGAAGGAAAGTTGCAGAAATGCAATCATTGATGGGCTGATTTACCAGCATTTTGTGATTGCGTGCTTTCTTGGCAGCATCCTTTTGAACCGCAGCTGGGGGTGCCTTTGCGCAAAGCCAGGCAGTCGGTTGGGAATCTTTGGCTGTTCAGACACTGCCGCTGAGTGGCCGGCTTCCAACGGCCTATTCGCCAACTACTAGTCACCCGTGAAACTGGGAGGTTTGTTTCATGTTGGTGTTCAAATGGTGGGAAAGAGTTGAGATTCGGCTATGCCGAAGATGGGAGCAGGGTCTATTCGACCCCGGCCCAAGGGTCCAGGCACCACTTGCGTCAGACCCTGGAGATGCCAGAGGCGCGCCAGGATATTGCGCAACTGCTGCCACCTTGCGTTCCAGGCTTTGGCCTTTGTCTTTCCTCTGTTTCGTGGTCGCAGCCATCGTCGCCGTCCTTTGTGCAGTGAACGCCCAGGGCGACTTGCAAACGGCAGAAGCCTGGAACATGCCCGTGATTCATGCAAATTAGCAGTGCATGAAATCTATGGAATGATGAGCCGTGTATACAAGGAGAAAAATTGCTTAATCATTGTTTGCTATGAAGTACACGCAAATATTGCATGTTTGGTGCTTATCAGACCCTACGATCAAGGCCTCAAGGATAAAGCGGCCTTCAATAGCTCTTTGCAAGAATCCCTGAACGACAAAAAAAGTTAGGCTTCGCTTTGCTCTAGGCTTTTCCTCTTGGGCCTTGCTAACAAGCGCCTTTCAGGGAATATGTTTTTATTCCATAATGTTCAAAGTTCTCAAGCAAATCTTAGGAAAGGAAGAAACTGTTGCGAATCAAAGGCGGCGTGCTTAGGTAGCATTAGCTTCTTTGGGATTTTGAAATGGGCCAGGAGCCCGACTGGTGAGGTAAATTTGCGGGGATGAACAGTAAAGGACCGGAGAA
The DNA here is from genome assembly GCA_009767595.1 of Symbiodinium kawagutii. Lineage (NCBI taxonomy): Eukaryota > Dinophyceae > Suessiales > Symbiodiniaceae > Symbiodinium > Symbiodinium kawagutii. Next base: position 188,277 of record VSDK01014196.1, read on the forward strand.
CCCCACATGTGTAGGCTTCCCAAAACATGCAGACATCACAGAATCATTAAAGGATGGAGAACCCCGGAAATGTGAAGCGGCGCGCCTTTTTTCAAGGAGAGCAGGAGGTTTTTTTCAAGGAGAACGGGAGGTCCAGTTGTTTTCCATTTTAAAAGAGAAAGGGAGGCCCAGGTGCTTTTTGATTTTCAAGGAGAGCGGGAGGAGGTTCAAGTGTTTTTGCCAATGAACGCGGGGGAAAACCTGTCGCTTCTCTTTTTACAAACCGGTGGAAGAAAAGAAAATAACGAAAAACGATGATTTTCTTGTTTTTTTGAAACAATTGATTAATTGTTTTTTTCGCAATGAAGCGCAAACTCCTCCTGGGGGAGATCCACCTAGTTGTGATGTTGATGACCCAATGCCATCCAGAATGCATGAGATATGGGAACATTGACAGATGGTCATTTTTTCGGAGGCGCCATTGCCATTGCTATTTCTTCGTTTTCCGGCAACAAAGCCTGTTGAGCGAACATGGGGCTACCGTTCATGGCCAGTAACCATGGTTCATGATGCCGCTTCCCACCGTGTAAACCTTGCCATGGGGAACCCGCAGTGGACAACAGAAGTTACTGATGGTGAATGATGATCCCCACCTTGTTCTGGAACCCCTCCCCCGCCACCCGCAAGGCCTTAAGTAACCAGTCAGCTGGAATCAGCAACCAGCTATCAGGATCGATCAGGTATAAATTATTGGTACCTGGTGGTTGTTTATGTTTTTGTTGGTTGTGGCTCGTGGTTGCGGTTGTGGTTGTTGGTTGTTGGTTGTTCATCCATTTATTTCCCTAGCTTACAAACCAGTATGACTAAAACCATCTTCAATGATTTGGTTCATTCTGAACCATTATCCACCATTATCAAAGCGATTGATCAACACTATTCGTCATTCATTTTTATCACCCAGCCTATGTCCAAGAGTGCTTATCAATGATTGGCATAGCTATAGTTGACCAGCTTATTGATGATTTCTTGGACATTTCTTAGCTCCTTACTCGGATGTACATCCCCACTCAGTTAGTGGTTACATGCAACATGGTTTTAGGGGTTAGTCGAGGTACCTTAGAGGGTTCCTAGCCATGGAGTTACAACCCTGGGCGATGCACATCCAGGACGACTATCCGGTGCGCAGCGCCAGAATCGGGAGAGTGTTGTGTCGTGTTCGGTGTTGGATCCCCAAACAAGAGAGCAATGATGTGAAGAGATACCCAGAACCAGGGACAGATAGCGCAGAAATGGAATCAACACCTTTGGGAACGTTCATGCATTAGAGATGCCTTGAACAGCTCAGAGGGTTTTAGCAACACTGACTAGTTGCCAAAGAGGTGCAAAATGTGGCACCTTACAAGACCTTCAATTTACACTTCATGGACCAAGTGACAAAGCTTTTGGTGCATTTCCAGCGAGAAAGTATACAAGGGCGACTCGGCGCCGGTCGCAGAATGCCCGGCCACAGAAACAGTCCAGCAGTTTTAGGTGATTCACCTCTTAATATGCTTTTATCAGCGGATAAAACGCTATTATCCGCTGCTAATCATAGGTCATCGAACGCTAATTTGTAGGTTATTGACCTGTTCATGGCCTGATTCATAGCTGGTTGATTTGGTAGGTCGATCCATCAGCAAAGGTATGAACCGGGGTCTCCACCAAGTTGTTGGTTGACGGTTCCATGGTGAAAGTTGGATGGTCTGATGGCTAATCCTATCATATTCTCCACGCCCCACACGGCAGGTGACGTGTTTGTTTTGCGCACATCATGATCATCATGATCGTCATGATTGATCATGATCGCCATCATTATTATCATCGTCATGTTCATCGTCATCCAGGATTAGCATTACCAACTGTTGCAGCATTGCATATCATCATCTGCCATTTTTTCCGACCCATTAACCACCATCAAGCATAAATGAAGGATGAGTCTAAAACCAGTCATACTGGTTGCATGACATAGAGTTCTTTCTCACTTTGTTCGGAGATTGCCATCTCCTCAGCCTGCGATTTCTCAGGTGGAAAATGTGACGATTGGCACTGGGGACTACATGTTCCCCAGGCAGGACGCGTTGCAAGTGAAATCATTTCAGGAACCAGAAGGATGTGAGCAGAGTTGTGGGCTGTACGGTTTCCCCAGACCAGCATCCCAAACACGTTAGCGTTGCCACCAGCACTGGAAGTTACCCCCTGGAACTACATGGTTGGCTGCAGGCGAAGGCTGTACACGGCCAAGGTGGTGAGAATCGTTGGTCTATGGGGTAGTCTCATGGAATGAGGATGTTGAAGATGGTGAGGTTGACGGTGACGATGAGGATGATGATGGGTGCCCTACAAACCCAGCAAAATAAGTAGGCCTTGAGAACAGCAAGCAACGATCAAAAACTGCACTTGTAGGCTGGCGGGTTTTGTGGTTTTGCTGCCAAACCTGGAGGTTTTCGGGTGGAAATCACCCGGGCACTGTCCAGCATTGGGGCGCGGCTTACTCCTGCCTTTACCATGACAAGTTCTTTGGGTGACTCTGAGCCCACCATGAGTCTTGAAATGTACCCATTGTTGACCATATCTATATCTAAATCTATGTATCTATGTCTCTATTTGTATCTGTAGCTATATCTTGATGCCTCTAGCATTCCATATCATACATATGGGTGTTTCTCAAAATAGGGGTATCCCCAATCATCCGGCAGTTACCATTTTTAGTAGTAAACCATCAACTTCTGCACTTTTGGGGTTCCCAACTTCAAGGAACCTCTCCAGATCGGTCTTATAGTTGGTTATTATCCCTGATTATCAACCACTGTTCTTATTGTGTCTTATTATCTTCTGTAATTATGATTAATATCCTTGATGTTATCATTATTGTTGTGATTCTTACTATGATTATTACAATTTTTTGAGCTTGCAATGGGAAGAAACGATGACTATCATCACTATTACTGTAACCCATATCCAATATCAACCAACATTACTAGGTATAGTTAACTTGTTATTATTGTTGTTACTATATTAAACAATATCCAATGTTAACCAACATACATAGCTAGGCATATCTGGTAGGGCACCAGCGGCGCAGCCTTCAGGTCGCTGCAGCAGGGGCAGTTCCGGTCGGTGTGGGAGCAGCTGACGGCCCAAGGCTGGCGGGGCGCTGGCGGGGCGCCGGGGGCGGTGCCTGGGCGCTGTGTTGCCGGGGGGTGTAACGAGCAGGTGGGGATGACAGCCAGTTGGTTGCTTGGTTCGTTGGCTGGCTGGTTGGCTGGCTGGTTGGTTGGTTGGATAAGCATGAACAGAATAGGTAATGATCAAGCAAACCTAATCTCAATGGTGATGAGTATCAAGCCGCAAAAACTTGTCATATGAACGTCCTTTTAGGCTGTTACTTTTAGGTTATTATGATGAGTTGATATCGTGATGATATTTGTAACCATAAGCAGAGATGGAAAATTGACACCAACAATAGGGATAACAATGTTGGTTGAGCTGGTGAGGTGGCCATGAATCAACAGTACCCTTTTGTGGGAGACAACCAACAATAGCTCGAGCATAGCCATTCTGTGGCACCAGAAGCAACGGTTGAACACAAGGAACGAACTGATTTGCATGCAAGACACCTTGGTATTTGGATGGTTTCATAGCACCTGAAGATCATTTGGGTATGTGCCAAAATAGGTACGGCAACCAAGAACCCACCAAAAAATGATCATTTCACTAGGAAATCATTGGTTTTGGGGGGGGCAACATTTTGGCACATAGCGATTTTGTTTCTGATTGCTGGCTGCATCCTTCCCTGGCTAAAACCTGCACCAATTGACCGAGCTTGTCAGACAAATCAGCTAACCATCTGCAGTTTCGCGCTTAAAAAAGCAGCCGTGCATTGGAACATTTCAACCACAGGGATGATGACACCCCGTGAGGCACCGAAGTGACGCAGAAGCTCAGCTTGAACTTCAAGACGCCCCTTGGCGCAACGTGGGTACCACTACCCTGCAGTATGTATGACGGAGCACTAGCAACAGCAGCACAACGAACGAACCAACACCAACAACTGAGGCTTGAAGCTGGCGTTGACTGGATCATTGCCACCTTGAACATGTTCCTGGGAGCATCGACGTGGGTGGCTGGAGGGCAGCTGGGGGTTTGCCCAGTGCCAGGAGCTCTGCACGGATGAAGCATCAGTAGCCATGATTGAGCACCAGCCACGGCTATCATCAAGTGGCGTTGTCCAGATGAGCACTATCAACTGTTATTATGCTCGTTGATACTGTCATTATCAACTAGAACGATCAGCCACTGATTACACTACTATCAACCATGATCACCTACTATGAACACTATTTCAAACCCTTTCTTAAAGAATGCTTCTATACTCATTCATAATCAAGATTCTGAAGCAGGTTGTTAGCCTTGTTGTTAGCCTTGTTCTTGTCCAACAGCATCAACCATGTTGAAGCCACCGGTCGAAGTCACGGGGAGAGTTCCATCAGCGCCCCGAGGCATCCCTGTGACAACACGGGGAAAGTGGAGCCCGGCGGCCGCGGACACACCGCTCTGCTGAGTGCCTTGGTGGCGCCCTGCGATGATCATCCCCAGGTAGGTGCCCCAAGTAGGTGATGCCTTTGATAAATAGTCTAGCTTGAGTAATTAACAAGGTAAGTAACCTAGGTAGTAACCCAAGTAGGGTGGGTAACTACCTAGGTTAGGAACTATCATGGTCACTACGTGAGCAGGTGAACAAACCGTCATCCTACATAGTAACCGTGGTTAGTTCACCCGGTGTAACACCCAGTTGGAGGACACAATAACCATGGTTAGTAACCACTCACTGGGTGGGATGATCATCCAAGTATGGGAATTGAACGTGTTGACCCGCACAAAATCACCAGCGGACGCTGAACTTGGGGGCTGCGTGGCAGCAAATCTATCAATAGCAACTGGATAGTCACAAACAACATTGTGGAAACCAGTTGTCCGCAAAGAACACGGCTTTATGTCCGAAGATGTGAGTGTTTACAGGATTTGAGGACTGTCAGCCCCACCCCTTCATTTCTCATGGGGGGTTGTAAAGCGACCTCCCGCACTGTCAACAACTCATGTTTGGCTGTACCAAAACTTGGGATTGTGAATTCAACTACCAATCCATAGGGGGACTGTCAGCGTGACTTGGCATCACCACATCTCTTTCTAACCACCGGAGATCCCCCCGACCAACCAGAAGCTATCCATTTCCAGCAGCACACATGACCCGCAACATGTGTCTCTGAGCAAGTGCCCCACAAGGGTGCTGATCCCAACAACCAGTGGCCGTTTATGCCAGCAGCCAACCAGTTTATAAGGATGTGTGGTGGTAGTTGTTCCAAGAAATCATGATGATTTGGGTGTCACAAGCAGCCAGCGAAATTGGTGAAGATGACACCAAGACTGCCATTGATGGGATGCATCCATTAGAACCCATGGATCTTCCGTGACTTTGGGAAGTCAAGTGGCACAGACGCGGCCCAGGCGGCACCTTCCTGGGTGGCCAGACATGCCTAGTGAAGGCGCTGGCAGAGGGGGGAGATGTTGCACGGTGAAAGTGGGAAATCTGATATGGAAATACGATCAATCGTGAATTGATCAGAATCTCACCACAATTTGGTGCCCATCAATTCACCATTGGTCACCCTTCTTCATGCATAGTTGATCACCATTCGTGAAATTAAGCCAGACACAAATAAACCGCCACTAGTACCATTGCATTAAGCACAATGGTCAACCACCAGTTCATAGTAACCACCACCATTAATTACAATTAGCAATTAGTCAACCATTAAATCACTATAAATCACTATAGTCAACCATTAACAATTGTAATTAATAATCACTATAAATCACCATTAATCAACAAATAAATCACCATAGTCAACCACCACTAGTCGAAGCCAACCATCACTCACTCGCCAGTAGCTGCCATAGTAAGCCTCCAGTTGCTGCCAGGGTCAACCACCATAGCCCTAAACCAGAAGTCACCACAGTCAATTCACCAATCATAGTTCACCACCAAAGGTTACCATCCTTCATCAACCAACCATGAAACAACCAATTACAGTACATATGCTAACCATATGGCAACCATATGGCACCCATAAGGTAACCATATCGTAACCTATGGCCACCTACCAACCATCAGTGACCCAACCATCCCATCCTTCCACCAGGTCCCCAGCCGCCCACGGCCGGCTCTCCAGGCACTGGTGGGCATGGATGCCGAACGGGGCTGCGTGGCGCGCGTGAGCGCGCGCGCCAAGAGCGGGGAGGTCTGTCAGGCGCCGGGATCCGGCGCCGGCGCCAAGATGGGGAGGTCTGTGGGTTTAGGGGGTGGAGCTTAGTGATGGTTAGGTTGTATCGAGAATAATGATGATGGTTAATGATGGTTTATAATGACGATGACTTGTGGTTGAGTGATAATTATTGGTCTAGTGATTATGCTTGGGTGTGGTTTAGTGATGATGGTCAACAATGGGTAGTCGTTAGTGATGGGTAATGATGGTTGATGATGGTTAATGACGGTTGAATGATCGTGCTGGTTGTAAAGATGGGAGATGGATTCATGATTATGATACATCAACTACCTTAGCGGTTGGGACGACCAATCATGCTGGTTTAATGATATTTCTGATGGGATAATGATGATTAATCATGAATGGTTGATGGTGGATGACGATGATTGCTGATGGCCCAATGGTGGTTGAATGATGGTTTGATTGTTGATGCTGGGTTGAATGGTTAATGGCGGGAAAATGACGAGTTACATGATGGACAACCGATGGTGATGGTTAATCGATGGTGATCGTGAATTGATGGTCATGGTTCGTCAATGGTGCCTGTTAATTGAGGGTTCATCAAGAACAAACAATCGGTATGACCGACAACAATTTACAATTGATGGTGAGGTAGGAGTGGTTAATGCGAGTTGTTGATGGCTGATGGCGGGTAAACGATTGCTGGATGGTGGTGAATGATGAATGACAGTTCCGTTTTAAAATTAACCAATAGTGGCCGAGGATGCTTAATCAGTTTACAGCTTTTCGTTTCTTTGTCTACTGTACAATCAATTGCAACCATTGTTAGTTTAGCAGCGGCCAAAAACCTCTGCTTCATCCAACAGAACAGGGCACCATCAACCAAGAACAGAGATCGAAAACATGATGGGATAATGATCAAGGGCAACCAACATAGTAAATCATTTCTCATAGGGGGCCAAAACCACCTTTTTCGCGTGCACATTTTGGCACATGAGTTGTGGGAATTGCATTGACTATCTAGTAACCAATGGGTAGAACAAATCTACGACAAATGGCTGGGACAGCGTCTCGATTTTATTTGTTGCTGTTGATCAATCTTTTCTTGTATATTGCCAGCCACCATTGACAATGCTCAATTCTAAACTCTTGGTGCCTGTGGCTGCAAGATGTGTTGATCAGTGGCTGCCGCTAGGCCGTTGTGAATGCCCTGATGTGACGCAGCGATTCCGTTTCAGCAAAGCGATTGGAGCGGTGTAGGGCGGAGGTCCAGCACTGGAAGGTGCCGAATCTGTGACCAGCCGTATGATCTCATGGGATCTCATGCATGGTGAGAGCTATGTTGACCTCAATGTTGACGATGGTGAGAGCTATTTCATGATGGTTGTGATCACCTAGAAGTTTGGTTCAGAGTGATTGAAGCGAGCATTTTTGGATGTCAAGCAAGTGATCAACTGGTGACTAGTTGGACTTGCTGGAAGCTATGAGCATCAAGATGGCATCGATGGGTGAAGGACTGTAGTGTTCATCACCAGCAGTTCACCAAGGGTTGTGTCAACCCTGGGGGCTTAACCGTTAAGCCCACCTGTTAGGACCCAGCCAAGACCTTAGAATTTATGGCTTCCCCGGAAAATGGATGACAGTACCAATGGAAACCCGCTGATTCATCACCAAGATGCTGATTCGCTGGTTTTGCGGTTCACCTGGTCCCAGCAAACGGATGTGGTGAGTCACCAAGTATCTCACAACCACTTTATTCTATCAGCAACTGGTTCATCAGCCGCTTCACAACCCGCGAACCTTTCATTTTGGCAACTGGTGTAAGCATGTGTAAGCTGCAAAACCATTCATTTCACCACCAATTTCTTCGATCCATGAATGAATCCGAGCTGCATGGCTTCCATGCACCGGATGTGGGTCACCACCTGTACCAAATCTGCAGGTTTTCGAGTGGATATTTGAGCAAATTGTGAGAAGTTTCTTCAAGAGTTCAGCATATTACTCACCATTGTGAACCATGATTTCAGCATCAATAAATGATCATTTGAGCAAAATCTTGACTATATTCGATTAACCATAAATATTTAATGATCATTTGATGAACCCATTTCTCCATCCCCCAAGCGTCGCATAATGGACGGGTGAGACGGACCGCAGAGCCGGGCCTTCCAGTGCTCCGAAACGCGCTTCTGCAGAGACGGCTCTTGTGGTCGGTGCTCCGGGTTTTCCCGTGGTTAGCACATGAGTTCGTTCATGAAAGTTGACACTTAGTGATTGACAATTGATGAACGAACCAATGAACAACAAGTGATTAGTATGTTAATCATTGATTGATTAGTATTGATGATAAGTGTTTAATGCTTTGGACAGCAAACCAGAGTTGATCTTGATTGATTAACTAGCAACAAGAATGATTTTTGATGGTTGCTAATGGTTGGTAAGGACTATGGTTGAACATGGCTACCAGTGGGTGATGGGAAGTCGGCGTTCACGCAATTTATGATGATTAACACCACCAGTTTATCATCAACCAAGCACGCTTAACCAGGCAATCACTATGACCATTGCTGGTGATATCCCCTCTATTGTCCCCATCTTGGCCGTCCTGGCGGCTTGACATCAACAGCTGATGATCAACGAAGCGGCAAGAAAGGCCTCACAAGAAGAGGGATCACACCTTGGAGGTTTCACCTAGCTGGGGCTGCTCAGTGATCATCAACGCTTGTGTGTGTGCTGGCACTGACCAAGATGGTGTTCATCACTGAGAATTGATAATGATGATTCATGAAGATGTTGACTGATGATTCATGAAGATGTTGACTGCTATCGATTTTTAGCGATGTGGTGAACCTAAACTAGTGATGAAGGTGACCCCGTTTTGGTTTGGTCATCTTGAACCATTAGCCAACTAGTTCACCGTGGGGAAAAGACCTACCCAGTGGCGACTATGGGGACCCTTCGCTGCCCCCAACTGCCAGACCCGAGACCGTGCGTGTCGCGGCTGCGGTGAGAGGAGTGTGCGTTGTGATCAAAGTAGCTGTGCTGCCGGGGGGATGAGATTGATGAGATGAGTGGGTGCCAAGGATGGGTTGCCTTCGCCACACAAATGACAGGTTTTGTGGTAGCAATCTTGCCACTGGGTACTGGGAAGTACCCAATTGGTCGCTTTCGACAGGGTCATCGAACTTGTCAGTGGGGTCCCCCTGCAATGCCCACTTCTTATGAACCTGGTTGCGGAAGGATAGGCCACTCGCATGCCTTTTTGGCAAACATTTATCCAGGGGGCACCGGGCACCAAGACTCAATGATGTGGTACTCCAAAGCCATGAGTGTTAGGACAAGCACGTTGATACTTATTGGCATTTGTTGATGACTACACACTTGATATCGGTAGTATTTTGGTTGGTATCCCGGTATCAAGTATTGTTGGTTATTTGATAATTCTTGATTGATTTCGTTAGAACTTGTCCTTGTCACTTGTGATTGTTTGCATTTAGTTGGTTCATATACATTTGTAACCACTAACTCGTCAGCCATGAACTACTAGCATTAAGCATGCAGTACTGGGTATTTACCATTCATCAACCATTGGCCACTACCCATTAATCTGTGTCAACCATTCATCGACCATTCATCAACGATTCATCAAGCATCCATCAACCATTCATCAACCATTCATTGACCATTCATCAAGCATCCATCAACCATTCATCAACTATTCATCTAGCGTCCATCCTTCAACCATTCATCAACCATTCATCAACCTATCATCGAATATTGAACAACCATCACCAAGCGCCGGCTGCTAAACCGTTGACTGCCGCTCTGGCAGGTGCAGCTGCAAAGCTTAGATGTGGACATGAAACCCTTCCAGCCCCATGGCTGCACTCGATGAGTTGGCTGGTCGCTTATGACCATGGCGATCAGCTGATGTGTGGTTGAACCACGGTGTATTCAACCGTGGTTTAACCGAGTTCAACTTCACTAGGTTGTAGTTTTGGTAGTTTTATGTGGTTTTGATTGTTGATGATGGGTAACAAGAATGGCATTGATCATGAATGGTTTTACTGTTGGTTGAGAACGTCACGAGTATGCTGCTATAACGAAGTGGTGATGCAAGGATCAAAGATGTAGCCATTACGGCATTGACATTTACTGGTGTTGTAGCAATTACTATTGTTTTTAGCTATATCCTTATCATGATGTCTATTGAGTAATTGATAGGAATTCTAGCAATGAGTTATGACCGTGAGAATGACCCTAAACGACCACAAAACAATCAATGTTTGTATCACAAGTTACATCCCACACCATCTCCAACATCATGTCCCCCATTCTATCCTCTGACTTCACCAGTAACACGACTTGTGGCGATCTAGTTCTAAATGACTGGTGATGAATCCCTCGCTCTTTGAAGCTGTCCATCATTTACCCCCGGGAGAAAGCAGGGGAAGCCTCTCCAACGTAGAAACTGCTGGAGCGGTTGCAACTGACCATCCCAGTTGGGAGGCTCCGGCTGTGAGCTTCTAGAGGTGGAACTGAGTACCAAACATCAGCCGTTCCCAAGCCTTACAATGGTTTACGGTTGATGAATGGTTAACAACGGTTGATTATGGTTAATCATAGCGACTAATAAGCAACAATAATGGTTGAACAAGTGGTTCCAATCAACAGCTGTCTTCACTGATCATTTTCATCATTGGTCATGGTTGATAACCGCGGTATTCCTGTCATGCTCGAGAATTTCCCTGATTCTTGCTTGTAATGGTTGCAATATCCCAACAAGAGGGACTTTGTGTCTTATTATTGTTTATCTGTCTATCTATCTATCTATCTATCTATCTATCTATCTATCTATCTATCTATCTATCTATCTATCTATCTCTATATATATATATATATATATGTATATATATATATGTATGGATCCCCCACCCCAGTACCACTTCGGCAAGATGTATCACCGCTTACAGTCAGAGGCCCCCGAAAAAGACCATCACAGAAGGTGGGGGAAGTATGGAACACATGGTCAAGCCAGAATTCATCATTAGCAGAAGTATCCATGTTATTAAGCCATCATTGAATCAACATGATAAGCCGCCATGACTCTCATCACCTTCTGCGGCTACTTGGGCGGTTGCCAACCAGGAAGATCAGTGGGATAAGGAAACAATGCCCTGCGAGTCGCCAATTAGCATGTCAAATAGATGGGAGAATTAGTGAGAAAGTCCACGCAAGCAGGATACCAGCCAAAATCTTGATCAAAAAGTGGCCCGCTGAAGTCAAGACGTGGTGGTTGTTACTGATCAAGATCATTGGTAACCTGGCATATCATGGTCTAAAGCTGCAATCCGGTGGTCCAGTAAAGCTGCAATTCTCCAGCTGGGGCCATCGTCCGGATTCCAGGCCCTGCAAATTGACAGTGGGAAAGACGTCTAATACTATTGGCTGGGGTCAATTGCCATCAAGTTGACTTAATCCTTGACTATTTGCTTCTCATAGACCCAACCTTTACTTTGGGATCGCGCAGATTGTCATCAATTTGGGCCATTTTCGGATGATTGGTTTGTTCTTCGCCCAGTCGCAGGCCTTCCCAGTGCGAGCAGCGCTTCCTTGGGGGGCACATGTTGAGACTCGTGGGCTCACTGTGATTGACCAGCGACTCTGGGACACCATATGGCGCTACCTCTGTGATCCTGAGGTTGATGTTGCTGGTGAAGCACTTGTCGTGCTACGATCCGCAGGCGCGGGGCTGCAAGGTGGGGATCCAGGAGGTTAGTTGAGATCGAATCAAGCAAATGTAGGGATACCCCCCAGTTATCATCCTTCATATCAACCATTTATACCAATAAACTTCAATAAACCAACCATAGCTTTGGGGTTCCTTGTCGTGAGAAAACACCATGTATGCGTATGTATATATATATATATATTTACATATATAGATATATAAATATACAGTCATGCATATTAAAAGACATAAACATTGGTATTTACACAGACAAGATATGTGTAGATGTAGGCAGATATGTGTACATCTATATGCTTGACACTACATGACTGGAATAAACACAAGTTGCGGTAGGCCCAACGACTACAAGACAATAAGGAGCGTTCGGGATGAACGAATCCACAGTGTCTGGATCACCTTTCAGGACCTGGGGAATCCGCTTCCAAGGTTCGGTAGAGCTCCTGACTCTAGTATGAACCATATAACCATGGTTGCCAATCATGAACCATATCATTAACAATCAGTGCCCATCACTAAGCATCTTCAATCAACCCTACATGACCATCATCGTTCCTTATCAACCAATCCACTATTTGGACGATCATTCACCACTGTAAACTGTCATCAGCCATCACTGATTCCCACAGTTGAATCCGGTTGTGACTGAAACAGCCGCAGCCATCTCTGAAGCCAAATGATAGTGGATTTCATCAGCGATCTTTCAATGATGATTGGAATTTGGTGGTCTTTGGCATGATAGTGATCACTGTTAACATCTTTCAATGGTCAATATCATTACAACAAGGGTAAGTACTGCATTGTACTGATAGTGGCTATCATTCATAATCAATGAATACTGTCTTTTTAACTTTGCTGTTCGCTGTCAATTCATACCAGCCAATCATTAACCGCCGCTGTTGGCCAATTCTTCATTTGCATCGGCCCGTTATTCAACACAGTTCTTCATTTCCAACCACAGTCTTCTTGATTGCTCATGATTGGCCGATTGCTTATCATTGTCAACCAATATTGACCAACATTGGGCATAGTTTTATTTCCACTTGTGATAAGTGGAATCATATAAGCAAGTATGGTTATAGACTTATTCTTGTAATAAGTGGTTGTTATAATCAGCATGGGAAATTACCACAGGCTATTCTACCACATGATGGTTCTACGCACAAGTATGGTTGTGAGCATAGTTTATAACCATAGTTCATAAGCACAGTCAGCAAGGATATTTTATAACCAATAGTTACTAGCTCTAGCAGCTAGCTACTAGACATGCAAAAACCTATTCATTGTAGTAAGTAGCTGGTAAGGCATCACTTGATCTTGTCGCTGCATGGCTCCGGGGGCTGTGCAGGTTCGGTTTTCTTCGAGCTCTTCTCAGGACGCCGCGCATGATATACAGCCCATCTTCTGGATAAGAATCCCAAATCTGTGGTCCCGGGTCCCTCAAATTCTTATCTTGAGTTCGGAGATTTTCCACGATCCTGGTCCGAGCGTGGCTCCATTTCTGAAGACTTTCTTAGTTTTGTAGTCCCGCCGTTCTCGTTGTAGTATACAAGGATGCCACGGTTCGATCAAAGAGATTTCGCTTCGGTTGCTTGATTATCTGGCAGGATCCTACCTGATCTTCAATCCTTACTCGGATTACAGATTCTGAGCTTACGTATCACGCACGTTGTACCCTGCAGGTTAAGATGTAACCTTGTAATGTTCAATCCCCCGGTCTATGCAACGATGGTTGATGATGGTGGTTGATTGATAGATATGGGCAATCCAAAACGCGCATAAGTATTGAGTTTGGATTGGTTTTGGGTTGATATTGGGTTACATTGGCTGGTTTTTCTTTGGGTTGGTTCCTATTTTTTGACTTGTGGTTTCTCAAGTCATATGGGTACCCCCCAGTTATCATCAAGTTTATCAATCACGTATAGTAATAAACCAACCATAAGTTGGGGTTCCCAGCTATTGAGAACCCCCATATTGGTCTTATTGTTGGCTATCATCCCCTGTTATTAACCACTAAAATCCCTATAAAACCAGTAATCCCTTCAAAACCATTTAAAACCCGTACAACTATTTGAAGAACAACAACTACAAACCTTATAAAACCTTCCTAACTTAAAACTATTTCTAAACGACTACTATAAACGAGCCGTTACACATCACGACCTCACCCATTGCCATTGCCATCCCTGGTTGCCTGGGAGCAATGGCCAGGAACCCAGACCTTCACGTCCGATGCCTCAGATGTCCGTGGCGACCAAGCAGGTGGGGTCCCGGGTGGTGCCCTGGGTGCTGCCCTGGGTGGGGCGCTTGTGTGGTGCTGAAGTCAGTGGAGTGATAGGATGGGTTGGTTTCAAGTATAGGTGCTTCATAGTTGCCATACCAACTGTGGATCAACAGATTTCTAGATTTTGAGGATTTGGTGACGATGAGTCATAGCGACTGTGGATGGTTGTTGTGAATGATAGTTGGTCTAGCAAATCCATAGTTGGTATAGCAAAACCATGTCAGATAGTCAGGTAGTTGCATAGTGAATGAATCCAAGTTACCAAAAAAAATCTGGTCAACTCACTGAACGAACCAATGGATCCACAGTGAATCAACCCAGCAAATCGCACAGCAGAAGTCTATTTGATTTCAGAGTGGTTTTGAGTCACAAATCGTGTTTAGATAATAGTGGTGAATGAAGACAACCGACGGATAAGTCCATTGCTTGTAGCTTTTGGCTGATTAAGATGAGTATTTCCATCAATAGAGGGAACCCTCAACCATCCTGAAATCTTTTGTTGGACTAGGCAAACCAGTAATTTTGGGCTTCGCCATTTTTGGATCATGCCATATGCATGTGGGTTATGAGCACTTCGGCCAGGTATGCGAACATCACAGCGGTTATGTTAAGACCCTCTGCTCCATATGACGAACCATAGCGTGGTATACTATTTGATACCATCATGCCCGCCTACTGCACATTTACACACATAAACCAAAATATTTGCATGTGGATTTATATGTATTTTCTGTGGATCTTGGAATGCTTAGAATCTCATTTCAGCTTGTGAACATTATGTATTCACACAGGCATACATCTACCGTATATGCATATAGATGGATGGATGGATGGATGGATGGAAGGAAGGAAGGAAGGAAGGAAGGAAGGAAGGAAGGAAGGAAGGAAGTGTAAAGTTCAACTGTTCTTTGTATGATCTTTGTATCCCTGATTGTCACTCAATTGTTCCTGCACGCACTTGTGACTCTGTTCTTTTGTCCTTGAGCCAAAGCCTTGAGCCAAAGCCATTGTTGAGGCTTTGTGATTGTGCTGTGCTATTGTACAACTCGGCCATGTACACTGTAGGACATTGTATCTTAACACCGTCCCTCGGTTTGATTCCCATTGTGAATCACACCGTTAAAATTGTATACTACCAACATTGTCGATCATCCATTGGCATCCCATCTTTGTCTTCAATCATTGTTCAACTATTTACATTCACTTGTATGTGTTGGGCTTTGTCTCCTGTACAGTGCGTTGGTCATTGTGACCAAAAGAAAGGCTCAGCAAGATCCACATTATCACCTTGTTGTCAGCTCGTGGTGCAGTATTGTTTGGTGTCGTGAGCTTCACTGTCGGTGCATTGTGAACCATCTTGAATGCCATTGTCGAAGCATTCAATTGCGTCCAGCTGCATTGCTTGGAGGCAGTGTGGGCGCTCCCTCCATTGTTGCATCATCTTCATTGGCCGGGCTTGTGTGGTCTTGTGATGACCTCACTTCTTCCATCTGCTCCACATTGTAGCCACCTTGTGGATTCAAGGTGATTTCCAGCCTCAGCCT
>VSDK01014196.1:210133-259240 GCA_009767595.1 Symbiodinium kawagutii
TTGAGGACCTTTGTCAAGAATCCTATTGATCTTGGTCCTGTGGGAATTGCAAATCGTAGTGTGAGTCGTCTGTAGATTTCAAGGCCGATTGTTCGTTGGAATTGTCTGACCACTGTTGCTGCTGGGCCAGTTGTGACGCTCACCAGGATGTATTTCAGGTCATTGCTCAACCTGACATGCTTTTCTCCTTCTTCTATTGTTGTCGCTGCTGCTCTCAGTTGTGCTTCTGTCAGCTCTTGTTGTGCTGTTTGTGATGCTTCCAAGAGTCGTGGGAATTCAGGGTCTTGTAGTCCTAGGAAGGCATTGAATTTGAATTGCCATTCCTCGAATTGGCCGTAGTCGCCATTGTAGATCGGTGGTCTGAGCTTGTATCTGCTTGCTGCTCCAAGTTGTTGTGCTAGGTCCACTTCTTGTGGTGGATCTTCTGCCATTGTGTTGTTGTCTCGTTGCTGCAGTGCTCTCCTATTGTAGGGTCAAGGCACTCTCTCTTGTTGTAGTGGTGTGTTGTATTGTTGCGCAGTGTTGTGCTGTAGCTTTGAGCTCCCCCGGTATTGTCGTCACCAGGTTCCTTGCTCCGCTACCATGTAAAGTTCAACTGTTCTTTGTATGATCTTTGTATCCCTGATTGTCACTCAATTGTTCCTGCACGCACTTGTGACTCTGTTCTTTTGTCCTTGCGCCAAAGCCTTGAGCCAAAGCCATTGTTGAGGCTTTGTGATTGTGCTGTGCTATTGTACAACTCGGCCATGTACACTGTAGGACATTGTATCTTAACAGGAAGGATGGATGGATGGATATGGATATGGATATGGATATGGATATGGATATCGATATGAATGGATGGATGTATGATCGATCGATACTAAGATAGATAGATGTGCCTCCATGTGCACAAACACATACGTACACATATAGGTTTGGGAACATTTTCTTTTCTTTTCCTAGAAGAGGACATCTTAATCCACCTATCACCGCTGGTTTTCAAAGGCTGTCCGATGCTCTGCAGCCCTGCAGGTGTCTGTGCGACTGTGGCAGTCAGAGACCAGCGACATGGTGCCGCGGGGCCATGGTCCAGGGGGGCTGACCTCCAAAATGCCATCATGTCAAGCCACTCCATGGAGTAACACCAGCAACCGATGGCTCAATAGCTAGCACCCATGGTTCATGGTGGGCCTAGGTAGATCCATGATCCCCCCGATGCTTTCAGCAAAACTGGGGGTGGTTGGGTGGCTGTATTTGCCATTATCAACCATTCGTGACTACTTGTAGCTGATTGTTAACCGTTGTCAGTGATTTGTGGAGATCAATTTTAGTGATTGGTGATCTATTGACCATGACTTGTTGGTGATTCATCAGCTGAATCTACCAACATATCCACCGTTCGCGTCATCACCGCACCGGTGCCACCGGGTAAACGTCCAGCCGTTGAGGGGCCGTCCCCAAGTGGTGAACAACGGGCTGCCAGTTGATTGAATGGTTAATTAATGGTTGATCAATGGTTGGTTTGTTGAACAGGAGGTATCCCCCAATTAAGCCCACGGGTTTCCCATTAGGTTGGGACCCCCCCCAATTAGTAAACCTGGGATTTATCAGGCTGGGGCCATTGTTCGCATTAATAAAAAATGATAGTGAATGTGGTGAGCAACACATAACAAAGGGGGATACCAACGAACAAATAGAAACAAACTCTGGCTAGATTTGTTGGTTTATAATCAGCTAGCTAGTGGTATCTGCCATGTCTAAGTTCAATCAGTTTGAGATCCCAGGTATTTTCAATTTATCTAACTGAACCGTGTCACTTTCATGTTATGTTGATAATGGTTGCCCCAGAGCGGTCCTCTGCCCCCAGCAGCTGCAGGGACAGATAGTCTGCGGTCTCTCTAAAGGATTGAAATCATGCAGGATGCAAGTACCTAAGTAAACACTCAAAAATGACAGCTCCGGTGATTTCAATCCTGTGTGGAATACGACGGGATACTCCTGTCCACAAAGCACTCAAGCACACAAGATACCTGATACGAAATAAGAATCATTGCAGGAAAGAAATAAGATTAGACCACCTCACAGCCTTGTGGCCCATCTAGGAGTTCGTTGCACATTCTTTGATGTGTCTGCGTCGTTGGTGGTATCCTCTTTCACGTTCCCGGGGATTATCCTCACCTGGCAATGGTACACTAGCTTGAAATACAGGTTCCAAAATTGGGATGGTTGGCACTACAGAAAACGTGGCTTTGCCACCTGTGCGATGCTGCTGCAAATATCTCACTACGCACTCGATCGTCTCAGTCTGTCGATCCATTTGCGGACGTCTATTGTAACCATGCTTGTATACCCCACCTCCAAGACGGTAGAGTGAAGAAACGTGGGAACCATACGTTGGTGGAAACAGCGTTGACTGTGTCAAATACTCCACATGTTTAAGACAATGATGAAGCGTCTGCGCCCAACGTGTGATGTCGCATTGGCCCCTGGACCATGCGACCGTTCTGTCTACGTCCAAAAAGGTACCGTCCACTTGTGTCAAAATTGCCCGTTGAGAAGTGATTAAAAAATTTATTGCCAATTCGAAAAGTGAGATGCCTATCGGCATTCGACCAGTTTCTGGCTCTTTGGGCCAACGAAGTGTCTGCGACCAGCGAATGACTAATTCACTAAACTCAGTACCGTACTTGCTAGCATGAATTGCCTCCCAGCAATCGTCTGCAAGCAAGTAGGTTTCTGGATTGTCAACTGTGTGTGCTGAGAAATGTGCTGCTACTTCATCAGGGTTCCATGGAGCTGCGACTTCGTCCTGTTTGAGCAACTGTGCACGGAGTTGGGACAAATCCGTCCTCAACCTGAACTGTTGTTCCAACAATTGCATATCCTGTTGTAACGAGGCGTTACGTTCCGTAAGCTGTGCTATATACGGCTTGACCAAATGACTGGCTGCATGTTTGGCAACTTTGTCCGCAACATCATTTCCCAACCTATACACCAAAGGGTCAGAGGATGTTGGATCCCCCAAGGCATGCGCTTTTACTTTGGTGGTGGGTGTTGAAATGCGGAATTCCCAAAGAAGCTTATGCCATCGCTGCAACAAGTCAAAATTTGCTTTTTTATGAAATCTGTGAACATCTGGTGTGTTTTGTAGCATTCGATGGCGTTTGAGAACATAATCGGAGTCCGTCACGACTTCAATGCCACGCCTCTGCTCATGGACTAAGACTGCTGCAGTAAGCTCTGCCCTGTTGATTGTCTGTTGACCACGAACGTGGCCAACTGCAACTGTGAAAAAAACCGAATGTTGAAAAACATGGTATTCATCTGGGGACAAGGTTTCTGACATGTGGATATCCCTGACCGGACATACAATGGCATACGTGGCCCACCGTGATTGGGCCCGGGCTGGTTCCAAACACGAGCCGTCAGTGAAAGCGATCCGGGGATGATGACCCTGGAAATCAAGCTGCGGCTCTTGCATAGAATATTGCAGTGTTCTCATCATTTCAAAGTATGGATCCCTAAAAACCACAGGCAAAAGTGTGTGAATCGGGTCCCTGTCTTCCAGCTGTTGGACCACATCGGGATGCTGCAAGCGTGCGCTAGCTGTGGATTCGCATTCCAAAACTTGATGCCTAACGGAATCTGGACATTGACAGAATGTGCAGTTTTCATCCCGATCGGGAACGAAGTGCTTTTTCTGCAAATTGGTCATAGGCGTGCATGTCATTTGCAATGCAAGTGCATGTTTGGCGGACTCAGGCTGTCTTGCAAAAACTTGTATGGTTGATAACCGATCAACAACAGGACAATTTCGATATCCTTTACGGTTCGTGATGCTGGTGCTAACTACTTCCATCCAGGATTGCTCAAGTGCATGTGTGAGATCTGCAACTGTGGATGTGCAAATATGCAATGTGAAAAAGGAGTCAATATACAACTCACCCTGCCGATTGATCTGCCAGCCAAGCCTTGATAGGTAGTGCTGCAAAGCACCAGCTGGTCCCGTGATGCGAGCTGCAGTCTGCGTGTTTTGTGCAACGGCGTTTAAAAAAGCAGTTCTAGTCTCGGGTGTGGATTCCCAAAGAAAGGACCTAGCGGTCAGAACTGATTTCTTAATAACAAATAACTCAGGGTCTATCAAGGAAGTGGTGAGAATCATATTTGCCAAAAAGGATTGAGAGTTTTTGTGACGCCCTAGGACTGCATCTGCTACTGCTGACCGAAGGTCGGTGAAGAATTTTTGCCCTGTGGCATACAAATGCGCACCGTGCAATGCCTTTGCATAGCAGGAAGAAACTATCAAATGCGCTTTGGCGTCAATGGTGATCTCCATTCTCTGTATCTGTTTAAGTCTCTTAAGGGCTTGCACATGCTGGTCTCGTTGAGGACCGCGAAAGAGCCGTTTATTATAATGCATGGCATGACCAAGATCTTTGGCAACCTTGACTTCACAAAAGGTTTCAGTGGGATCCAAATGGTTCAAAAGCTCTCGAAATTTCTGTTGGTGTACCCTATTGGTTCCCCAACACCAGGTCTTTGACCAGTCCACGGAAAGCCGCATCGCGCTGGTAAACCTGTTGATGGTATCCAAAATTGGGGAATGTTCATCGGGATCGTGACAATGGTAGGACCAGTTGTCCGCGAAAAGGTTTGGTACAGAAGAAAATTGGCGGATTTGAGTTTCTAAGACGTAGTTAATTCCCACCATGCAGCAAACACTCCAATTGTCACCTTCTGGTACTCCAGTTGTGACTGCTTGGGTATCGAAGAGCTGGCCATCCACCTGCCAAAAACGAACCATCTGATTGAGTGAGCTATACCAGGCAACAACCCAATGTACTGGTACACCCAATTTAAGAAGTATAAGTTTACAGGGAAGTTTTGGTAGATTATTGAATGCTTTACGCAAGTCAAGTGTCAATCCACCGTATTGGGCTGCGGTGGGTTGGAGATTGGCCATTTCTAGTTCATATTGTAGAGAATATTGTGCCAATTCATATGATCGGCCTGGCAAGAAGCCAGTTATAGAGGCCGGAAAAGTGTAACTCCAATGTGATAACACCTGTTTCGTGGTAATTTTTGACCACAGTCGATACAAAACACTGAGAATAGTTATGGGGCGGGTATGCTCCACTCTTTGTGAGTTGGGCCTTTTCGAGAGTGGAATGGTGCGAGCTTGCATTAAATGCGCTGGCAGACCATGGGGTAACACCAAATCAAATGCAGTAATCAGCTTACTGATGTATTCAATTGGAAGGGCTTTCAGTTCGTCCACCGACCACCCGCATGCACCCCTTGCCGTTTGTGAATTCATTTCCTTAATGCCAATGATCCAGTTTTGAATGTCATGGCTTTGGTCAGGAATGGTGTCTAAAGGATCAACTCTATCGAGAATTTCCAAAAAATCTGGCCAATTTTCTTCATTTTCAGTGTCAGCCCATGTGTCCCGGTTCCACATCTGTGTCCAATACTGGTCAAGGGCAATAGCAACCTGTTGGGGATCGATCACATGGTGCTTCTGGAGCAGGGTACCTGATACTGGTACCATGGATTCAGCATCCTGTAACATGAATTCAATCTGGTTACCATGTATGGCAATCGGAGTAGCCTCCTGTCCAGAAAGGGTAACTAAATGACCAAGCTGCAGGGCTTGCGGCTGGGGAACCGTTGCGGTGCACAGTCCATATGCAGGCGACACTGTGATGGTATAAGTCATGGAAAGGTCCCGTTCAAGTTGTTGCACGAGACCCGGAGATTCCCTGAGTTGTGCAAATGTGGCGGCTTTGTGATATTTTTAATATCAAGTTGCTGCATATATTTAACTAAATTTTGTCGCTTACGCACATGTTTGGCCTCCATGGATTGGACCAATTGGGTCATGGCCTCAATCAAAGCATCCAAGTCGGGCAAAGTTGGAACTTGACTGGACAACCTGGGCAAGTCAAAGTATGACGCCGCCCAAAGCAAAAAAGAATGTCGATAACCATGGGCTTTACAAATGGCCTTTCATTCACCTTGCACCTGCACGGTATGAGAAGCACTAAACGGAAAATGCTTGCGATGAAATGCTCGAAGGGATTGCAGTCTACGAAGCTGTTTCGTATGCTTACGCAGTTGAAAATTAGGTTGATCAACCCCTAATACATATTGGCCTTTCCATCCAGGAGAGAGCAAAGGTACCACTGGTTTACACAGCAATGGCAAATCAGAGCAACGTCCCTTGTGGGAATCAGGGAGCCCCTTCTTGAACAAAGGCTGAGATTTCAACGCTTCTGAAACCGCATCTTCAACATGCTTGGACCATGTCAAAAGCGGATCTGCTGTATCAAGTTGTTCGGGTGAAAGTGCAAAATGGCGTGCAATGGCTTGGGAGTCTGGATCATACGATATCCAAGGGTGTGGCAAGCTCCAAAACTGACGACTGGGTAATTCTCCAGTCATCCGCAATGTGACTACAAGTGGATTGTGGCCTGCAAGTTGCATTGAGTCATCGACTGAGACTTGTTGGATACATTGATAGAGCATAGGTGAAAAAATTGCAACATCATGTCTCGTGGCATTCTTGAAAGTGCATGGCATATCCCCATACCTCTCATTATACCAATTTTCAGCAGTGCGGCATCCCATACTAAGAAAAGATTGATAGGCTTCCATTCTTGATGGATGGTGATTGAGATCTCCTGCGACGATAAAAGGAAGATGATTGGATCTAACCCGGTCCAATGCAGCTTTCATCAAAGTTTCTGTTTTTTGTTTGGATTGGGCCGTCGACGAAGGAAATCCGTACCATACGATCAACTGTACATCAAGCTGCCCAATTTTGACAAAGGCATGCAATAGACGACCACTTTGAAACCAGCCGGTGCTATCTGCAATTACCGATGCTCTAATGGGAAAAGAACTATGTGCTGAGACACCCGATGCTGTACCTCGAAGTGTTTCTCGTGTTTCATTATGGTGCAATTGACTTGCGACCGGTGCACCCCACACCGTCTTGAGACCTTTGCTGGCAAGTTTCTTAGATTCGATTTTCTGTACACTCAATGTTGCACTGGTTTCCGACAAAAGCAACAACTGAGCTTGGTACCCAGCCAAAATGTCGCTTTTTTGATAAATGGCAGTGGGATTTGATACCAGCAGTCGAAAGTCAAAAGTTTTGGCTGCACTGGGACCAGGATGAAGGGCTTCTCCATACCGAACTCCCGCTCCTGGATGGAGTCGATACTTCAAACAATGCAAAGGGAACGTGGCCCCCCGTGATCCCATGTCAAAATCAGCCACACAAGTATTAAATGGTCCAACCCCTGGCCCCCAGCTTGTCAGCAGATCAGCACACCAGCGGTCTAGGACATGGGGCCTCACCACATGACAAGCCAGGTTCCGGGAAAAACCATGGAAATCATCATAGATTGGATTGATTACAAAACCGGAGAGTTCACCTCTCATCTTGCACTCAGATCTGCGGCTGAGTATGACCCCATCATTTGTCTGGCCATTGGGTTCCATAATGAAGAAAACAGCAAATGAAAGTCTCACAAAATGCCTGCTGTCATATCCTCTTCATCGGATGGCTGCTCAGGTGTCTCACGTTTCTGTCCCCGCTGATTGGTGATGAGATGCTTGAGTTCCTCAAAGGTCTGAAGGAGTTTTCCTTCCTGCTTGGTCATAGCTTCGGTGACTGTTCGTTGCAAAATGTTGTGATCATTGCGCAAGATGTCAAACCCTTGTTGGGTCTGCTGGGCATGTTGGTTGAGCTGACTCTGCAGTGTGCTCTGTGTTTGCTGAAGAACTTGGATCTGGTGATCACTGCCTTCTTTCAGCTGCTTCAAGTTGGCTTCCAGTTCCATCATACGAGAATCTTGCTGTTGCAGTCTGTCTGCAATGGGTCCATTGACGGATCTTGGTTCACTCACACTCGATGATTGCGACTTGGCTGGCGTGGGAACGTCATTCATCTGCTTGCGTGCTTGTGCTGCTGGTTGCCATGGATCCATATGGGGATCCCCTGTGCGAAACACAGAACTCCCATCCTTGGTGTCGTCGACTTTGGGAGAAGTCTTCATGCGAGGACCTGCAGCAACAGCATGGTTCATCTTGGTACCTTTCTGAGGCAACTGCTGGAGAATCAAGGGATGGGTGTTAAACGCCAAGATGCCTGAAGGAATCTCGTTGGAAGATATGATCCATTGCTTTGCCCCCACGGATCGCAAGGGTTTGATTCTCCAGTCGTACTGCTTTTCTGCCCATTGTTTCAGCACAGTGCTGTCGACTCCAAGGGGAACTGGGTGCAGCTTAAACACATACTTCATGTGTTCATGGGCCGGTGGTTCAATATCTGGAAAAAGACATCCCCAGATGGTTGGGAACTGCTGTGTCTCAACACGGATTCCCATTCCCCGTTTGGTTTTGACCAACCCCGCCACACCAGCATAGTTGGCAAGTTTCGCTTCAAGCTCGTGGAGTCGAGGTTCTTTACCTAACCAAACAATGCGCCATCTGTTGTCTGGTTCTCCTGTTTCCTTCTTGGGCTGCATGTAGATTCCATTGAAGCCTGATCGTCGCAACATAGTTAAGAACTTG
Source organism: Symbiodinium kawagutii (assembly GCA_009767595.1). Taxonomy (NCBI): domain Eukaryota; class Dinophyceae; order Suessiales; family Symbiodiniaceae; genus Symbiodinium; species Symbiodinium kawagutii. The sequence continues at coordinate 218,699 of VSDK01014196.1, forward strand.
GGCCCCATGGTGAATTCTGCATGGAATTGCATGGAGGTGGAACGACGGGGCTCCACACTGACACCGTCGCACTGATACTGGCGTCCCCATGGTTTCAGCATAATGTTGTCATAGCCATCCTGCATCAGCTTGGTTTGAACTGTTCTCACCGGATGCTGCAAACATTGCTCCCATGTGGCAGCATCATGATCAGCTTTCCACATGGTTACGGAAGCAACAATGGTGTCACTTGTGCTGACATCGGGCTGCTCAGTGGAACGTATGGTCACCCGCTTCTGGCCTAATTGGATGAGGGTTCCTTGGAGGATGACTTCTCTATGCAATGAGTCTTGTGCAGGTGCCATGAGCAAACTGGACTCAAACCTTGATGGAACATCAATTGGACCAAGTACAAACAATGCAAGCTCATCCATCACCTTGGATTGCGTGACCTGAAGCCACTGATCTGCTTGGCGTGCATCCAACAACATCACACCTGTCTTGGTTGGAGAAAAGGTAGTCAAAATGGTGGTTTCGGTCTTGTGATTAGTCGCAATTGCTCATTTGATTGTAGCTGGTCGGTTGTCAGTTGTCGGTGAGGTTAATGTTTTCATTGTCCCCGTTTGTTGCGGATCTTCATTGTCTTGGTTAACCTCGCCAGTGTTACCATTATATTCACCACTACTCACCATCATTAGAAATTCTTCCTCATTCACCACTGTTAGCTGATCATATACTATGATTATACACCATTTACATACCATATAAATCATGAACAGCTCATTCACCACTATACACCATTGCTGTTCTCATGGAGCTGCTGATTCTTGGCTTGGAACCCTGGACCTTGGCACGCCAGGAGTCGAAGATGCAGCTGCACCTGCACATGTTAGACTTCACTACGGTGAAGAACCTGGTGATTGGAGGTGCGAACCCGGACGAAGACGTTGGGTTGGCAGGTGCAGGTGATGAGTGTGGTGGACGGTGGATCAGAGATCATGGCCATACGCATAGATATGAGTAGTTGAGTGGATAGGTCAAGCTGAAAACTGGTTCTTCACCATCAGTACGGGTTCCAAACCACCACTATTATACCCATATGGGAGTATCGACGACGGGTGGTAGCCTTCAACCCATCGACAGGATCATCTTTCATAGGGATACACCACCAATCTGGGGGGTTACAAAATTCGTAGACAAACACAAGATGTCCCTTGTAGCATTGGTTGGTAGCCCGATGATTTGCCAATATGAGCCACTGTTGATAATTTCTGACCATTATTAGGTAAACATTAAGTATCAAAGCGAGATTGAAATCACTACTTATAGTTGATTTGGGATGGATATGGTTTAGTCCATTCTTGCTTAAACTGTTTGATATCCCACGAGGTCTACAGTTGGTCTATCAACTATTAGTATTCACCATCATTAAAGATTGCTGGCAGTTGTGGAGCATCAACCAAAAGTGGTTGCGCTGTGAGGAAGGCTTGTTGGTGGCTTACTGATGCGAGGTTGTACCAACTGGGTATAACAAACCAGGCATGGCAAAATAGCGACATGGATCGCATGGCTCAATGGCTCAGTTGAATTTAAGCCCGCAGAGAAACATGATCAGCCATCATGAACCGCTGCTATTGACCATGATTAAGCAGGAGTATAGAAACTATTATAACCAGAATTATTATCATAGTAGGAACCCACTATTACAATTAGTAACTATAGTTGTAACCTACTATTAGTTAATTATATCATATAACTATAATCATAATATGATAGTCTTGACTACAATTAGTCCTGATCGTCATCAGAATTGTAACCAACCCGTATTACAACCGCTGGGCGCTCCAGAAAAAATCACTGGCGAGGCGAAGATGCGGAAGGTGTGGTCAGACTGAAGTCCGGAACTTGGCGGACGGGATGATGGTTGCTGGATCCAATAATCGTTGTTGAATCATGATGGTGACTAGGGAAACTAGGGGGGAATAGGGGTAACTATTGTGGATTACTAGGGTAACTACGGGTAACTATGGATAACTACGATGATACATTGTTATCCAATTATGTTTGATAATGCGCAACCATCGTGAATAATGTTTGATGATTATCTGACTGTGATCCAAGAATGGTTGATACTGGCTAACAAGAGAGAATAGCGGTTAATAAGGATCATAACTGTTCATAAAGGCTAATGACACCAACAATCTTGCCAAACCAATGATATGTGATGAATAGTGATCGTTCAAAGTTGCCACAACCATTGGTCGCGGTCAGTGACGATTGAGCAATGATGATGGTGAACAATTAGAATGATGATCCAATAATGAGTACTATGGGTGACAATAATGATTCATACCATGACCATGATCATCAAGCACCATCATTATTCACCATCATTCACCATCATTCACCATCATTCACCATCATCAAATAACCATCATCGTCTACCATCACTCACCAACAATACAATCACGAATCAACATGATCATCAAAAAAACATCAGTAACAACCACCATCATCATTCACCATCACTCACCATCATCAAATGATTCTCATCATTCACCCTCATCATTCACCATCACTCACCATCATCAAATGATCCTCATCATTCACCCTCATCATTCACCATCACTCACCATCATCAAATGATCCTCATCATTCACCCTCATCATTCACCATCACTCACCATCATCAAATGATCCTCATCATTCACCCTCATCATTCACCATCACTCACCATCATCAAATGATCCTCATCATTCACCCTCATCATTCACCATCACTCACCATCATCAAATGATCCTCATCATTCACCCTCATCATTCACCATCACTCACCATCATCAAATGATCCTCATCATTCACCCTCATCATTCACCATCACTCACCATCATCAAATGATCCTCATCATTCACCCTCATCATTCACCATCACTCACCATCATCAAATGATCCTCATCATTCACCCTCATCATTCACCATCACTCACCATCATCAAATGATCCTCATCATTCACCCTCATCATTCACCATCACTCACCATCATCAAATGATCCTCATCATTCACCCTCATCATTCACCATCACTCACCATCATCAAATGATCCTCATCATTCACCCTCATCATTCACCATCACTCACCATCATCAAATGATCCTCATCATTCACCCTCATCATTCACCATCACTCACCATCATCAAATGATCCTCATCATTCACCCTCATCATTCACCATCACTCACCATCATCAAATGATCCTCATCATTCACCCTCATCATTCACCATCACTCACCATCATCAAATGATCCTCATCATTCACCCTCATCATTCACCATCACTCACCATCATCAAATGATCCTCATCATTCACCCTCATCATTCACCATCACTCACCATCATCAAATGATCCTCATCATTCACCCTCATCATTCACCATCACTCACCATCATCAAATGATCCTCATCATTCACCCTCATCATTCACCATCACTCACCATCATCAAATGATCCTCATCATTCACCCTCATCATTCACCATCACTCACCATCATCAAATGATCCTCATCATTCACCCTCATCATTCACCATCACTCACCATCATCAAATGATCCTCATCATTCACCCTCATCATTCACCATCACTCACCATCATCAAATGATCCTCATCATTCACCCTCATCATTCACCATCACTCACCATCATCAAATGATCCTCATCATTCACCCTCATCATTCACCATCACTCACCATCATCAAATGATCCTCATCATTCACCCTCATCATTCACCATCACTCACCATCATCAAATGATCCTCATCATTCACCCTCATCATTCACCATCACTCACCATCATCAAATGATCCTCATCATTCACCCTCATCATTCACCATCACTCACCATCATCAAATGATCCTCATCATTCACCCTCATCATTCACCATCACTCACCATCATCAAATGATCCTCATCATTCACCCTCATCATTCACCATCACTCACCATCATCAAATGATCCTCATCATTCACCCTCATCATTCACCATCACTCACCATCATCAAATGATCCTCATCATTCACCCTCATCATTCACCATCACTCACCATCATCAAATGATCCTCATCATTCACCCTCATCATTCACCATCACTCACCATCATCAAATGATCCTCATCATTCACCCTCATCATTCACCATCACTCACCATCATCAAATGATCCTCATCATTCACCCTCATCATTCACCATCACTCACCATCATCAAATGATCCTCATCATTCACCCTCATCATTCACCATCACTCACCATCATCAAATGATCCTCATCATTCACCCTCATCATTCACCATCACTCACCATCATCAAATGATCCTCATCATTCACCCTCATCATTCACCATCACTCACCATCATCAAATGATCCTCATCATTCACCCTCATCATTCACCATCACTCACCATCATCAAATGATCCTCATCATTCACCCTCATCATTCACCATCACTCACCATCATCAAATGATCCTCATCATTCACCCTCATCATTCACCATCACTCACCATCATCAAATGATCCTCATCATTCACCCTCATCATTCACCATCACTCACCATCATCAAATGATCCTCATCATTCACCCTCATCATTCACCATCACTCACCATCATCAAATGATCCTCATCATTCACCCTCATCATTCACCATCACTCACCATCATCAAATGATCCTCATCATTCACCCTCATCATTCACCATCACTCACCATCATCAAATGATCCTCATCATTCACCCTCATCATTCACCATCACTCACCATCATCAAATGATCCTCATCATTCACCCTCATCATTCACCATCACTCACCATCATCAAATGATCCTCATCATTCACCCTCATCATTCACCATCACTCACCATCATCAAATGATCCTCATCATTCACCCTCATCATTCACCATCACTCACCATCATCAAATGATCCTCATCATTCACCCTCATCATTCACCATCACTCACCATCATCAAATGATCCTCATCATTCACCCTCATCATTCACCATCACTCACCATCATCAAATGATCCTCATCATTCACCCTCATCATTCACCATCACTCACCATCATCAAATGATCCTCATCATTCACCCTCATCATTCACCATCACTCACCATCATCAAATGATCCTCATCATTCACCCTCATCATTCACCATCACTCACCATCATCAAATGATCCTCATCATTCACCCTCATCATTCACCATCACTCACCATCATCAAATGATCCTCATCATTCACCCTCATCATTCACCATCACTCACCATCATCAAATGATCCTCATCATTCACCCTCATCATTCACCATCACTCACCATCATCAAATGATCCTCATCATTCACCCTCATCATTCACCATCACTCACCATCATCAAATGATCCTCATCATTCACCCTCATCATTCACCATCACTCACCATCATCAAATGATCCTCATCATTCACCCTTATCATTCACCATCACCAACATCACCACCCACCATCTGGAAGCACTTCCCACCCGTTGGAGGCCTCCATGGCACCTCGGTCGGTCCCAGGTTGAAGGGCCTCATCGGTCACAGCGCCGCACGCGCTGGCGGCCGCAGTGTCTACCTGTGCTCGGCGCTTGAGGCCTCCCATGTGGGACGGTGACGTGGGGCCGGTGGGGGGCCGGTGGGTTGTGTGGTTCGTGGGTGGTTAATGATGGTTATAGGATGGTCACTGGTGGTTGATTTGGGTGAGGAGAAAATGATGGTTAGTAATCCTACTTACTAACGATGGTGGTGAGTTATGTATGTTTTATCAATTATGAGATACTTCTTACTTTCTGAATATCATGTAATCATGGTTTCTGGTTGATAGTGATTGAGGATGTCACAGCCCATTCTATTGACCGTCAATCAATCTTCAAGCAACCACTAACTAACAATCCATGAACCACCCATTTACCAACAATTAGTCAACCATGTAACCAACCATTTAAGAATCATTAACCATCCGTTCACCACCCATTACGAACCAGTGAACCATCAAACATCAACCATCAACTTACCACCCATTTACCAACAATTAGTCAACCATGTAACCAACCATTTAAGAATCATTAACCATCCGTTCACCACCCATTACGAACCAGTGAACCATCAACCATCAACCATCAACTTACCACCCATTTACCAACAATTAGTCAACCATGTAACCAAGCATTTAACCATCATCAACCACCCATTCACCAACCATTGCGAACCAACCATTCCCAACCATCATTGAGCAACATCGGAACCAGCACCTGCGCAGCATGCCATGGCCAGGGTGCCCTGGGCCAGCAACGCAATGCCTTGGAACTCACGGGCACTTGGACAGCCGAGAGGTGCCCCTGGGTGAAGCTGATGGTGAGATGGTGGACTCATGGTGGTTGATATGGTTGGTTTATGGATGGTTAACGGTTGGTGAATGGTTGGTGAATGGTTGGTGAATGGTTGGTTGGTTGGTTGATGGTTGGTGAATGGTTGGTTAGTGATGGTGAAATGATCGTGAAATTATGGTTCAATGGTTGGTTCATTGATGGTTGATGGTTGACGGTTGGTTGATGGTTGTTGGTTTATGGTTGGTTGGTTAATGATTGTGAAATGAGTGGTGAATGGTTGGTTAATGACGTGGTTACTGTAATGGTTGGTTAATAGTGATTTAATGGTTTAATGATTAACGGTTAATGGTTGATGGTTGGTTATGATCAATGGTTTAATGATTGTGAAATGATGGTGAAATTATGGCTCAATGGTTGGTCAATGATGGTTAGTTGATGGTTGATGGGCCCACTGTTCACGAGTTAATACTGGTTTGTGAATGGGTGGTTGATGTTAATGGGTGATGAATGGTTGATGAATGGTTGGTGGTTGAACATCCATCATGGTGAAATGGTTAATGGCTAAATGTTGGTGCAGGAACTTGCCTATATATATATATAGATATATATATATATATATTGGCATTCTGTGTGAGATGGGCATGATCCTTAATTTTCCTTGTTGTAATTGACGTTGCGAAGTTGGACATGTTTGAAATCACGTGGAACTTCATGTTGTAGTTGACGTTGTGAAGTTGGACATGTCTGAAGTCACGTCAAACTTCATGTTGTGCAGTTGATGCTGTGAAGTAGGAATGGTCTGAAACCATGCCGAACTTCATGTTGTAGTTGGCGTTGTGAAGTTGGACATCTGAAACCACGTCGAACTTCATGTTGGAGTTGACGTTGTGAAGTTGGAATGGTCTGAAATCATGTCAAACTTCATTTTGTAGTTGACGTTATAAAGTTGGAAGTGCTGGTTTCAAACAAAAGCATACCAAAACTTATGTTGTCGTTGTTGTTGTTGCGGACGTGCCCTTTCCAAAAGACAATTTTTGTTTGTCATTTGCAGTTATTAGGGGTCACTGCTGTAGAGGCTGGAAACTAGTAGCTGCTCTGGGTTTTATTATGTTGTGTTTCTGGAACACTACATGATGTTGCGCGCGCTTACTTGCAGCAATGACTTGACAATACATTACTTGCACTTACCTATGCGTTTTGCCATTTACCCACCGACCCTGCTTAAATTTTAGCACCTCCATATTTGTTAATAAGCATAATAATACATTCCCGCGCTACTAGAATGCACCATGCAGCTGTACAACGCTATGTGGGTGGCTGTGACATGATTGACAATTGCGGTTTTGTTGGCTTTTTGTTTTTGTTGCTGCTTCTGTTTTGTTGTTGTTCTTGCTGATGTGGTCTTTCATGCTGCAGTTGCGCTTTTACTAGTCGCATTTGTAGTTGCACCCATTACCAGTGTAGTGTGGTACTGCTGTAGCAATTGCAATATTTTTTATCTTTTTTCTGGTGGCTTTTGGCCGTAGTCATAGAAGTAGTAGGAGCGGGAGGCAGTAGTGTTTTATTGGTTGAGGGCCTGTCCAAACTATCCCAAACCATCCTGGGATACGATATATCAACAGGAGCCTAGACACTAAAGGCCGCAGCAAATCTTTGCAGCAACGCAGACGTGGTGGACCGGTTCAACCGAATCAAGCTTGGGAGTTGGAGACAGCGTATGACGAGCTGGACGACGCTTCTTGTGAAGCGTATGACGCGCTGGACGACGCCTCCTGTGAGCTTCGGCCTGATGTCAGCCTGATGTTTCACAGTGCTAGGCAGGAAACATGACAAGGATCAAGAAGAATCAGCATGGATTTTGTGCGTGCTGTGCTTTGTTGCTGCAAGCAGAATGGTTTTACAGCAGCCCTGGGCAGGGGTGCGCCGAAGATAGCCCTCCTCCCCAAGGCAGGGCGCAAATAGCCAAAGACTCCATCTCAGAAATCAAAAGAATAGCAGGAGCAGAAGCTGACCTTCAATTGGGAGCACGCTCTGCCATCAAACCTGCCGGGCGATGGGGCAAAGGCTGGGAGAAAGATCGTGCGCATCACGGCAACTGTTCAAACATTGCCGTGCAGCAGGTCATGCGTGGCTGGGAGGGCGGCCTCATCCTCGTCATATATCTTCATGACATGGTGGGGTCTGTCCCGAGCCCAGTCCTGGAGGAGTTCTGCGAGGCAGGACGTTAACAGCCCCACCTTTCGTTTGTGAGTCCCTGCTAATGTTCCATTCGTGAACACCTGGCTGCAGGCGGAAGTAGAGAAGAGAAAGTAGAATAGAGAAAGTAGAATAGAGACAGTAGAGTAGAGAAAGTAGAGTAGAGAAAGTACAGTAGAGAAAGTAGAGTAGAGAAAGTAGAGTAGAGAAAGTAGAGCAGAGAAAGTAGAGTAAAGAGAGTCGAGTAGAGAAAGTAGAGTAGAGAAAGTAGAGTAGAGAAAGTAGAGTGGACAAAGTGAAGTAGAGAAAGTAGAGTAGAGAAAGTGAAGTGGAGAAAGTAGAGTGGAGAAAGCGAAGTAGAGAAAGTGAAGTAGAGAAAGAAGAGAAATAGAGAAAGTAGAGTAGAGAAAGTAGAGTAAAGTGAAGTAGAGAAAGTAGAGTAGAGAAAGTGAAGTAGAGAAAGTAGAGTAGAGAAAGTGAAGTAGAGAAAGTAGAGTAGAGAAAGTGAAGTAGAGAAAGTAGAGTAGAGAAAGTGAAGTAGAGAAAGTAGAGCAGAGAAAGTAGAGTAGAGAAAGTAGAGAACAGAAAGTAAAGTAGAGAAAGTCAAGTAGAGAAAGTAGAATAGAGAGTAGGGTAGAGAAAGTAGAGTAGCGCGTAACTTTGCTAACCAAGTTGCCTCGCTCATGTTTGAAGTGTGGTGGCTTGACCGGACATGCGTTTGTTTCAGAGCGCAAACGTTGATATGAATGTTCAGACTGCGAATCGCTTTACCTTTGTGGTTAGTTGCTTCTGAACAATGATGGGTGAGAAGTTGAAAATTAGGACACTCCCGCCCCCGCCGCTTCAAGAGGTTTTGGCTCACTGAACAGCGCGTTTTTTTTTCCCGTTTTCCCTTTTTGGCTTTGAGCCTCAAGAAGGAATTTTCTTTTTATTGTCAAGACTTTGAATCGTGATGAAACTGGTTGGCAAGTGTGTTATTTGACACTGCCAAAGCGCTCAAGGTGATGCCGCTCAGGCACTCGCAGCGCCTTCAGCAAGCGGACGCATCTTGGCAGTGGTGGTGCCGGTGGCTGGTGGTGCTGTTGCTGCTCTACTGAAATGCTGGATGTGGGGCACTCAATACCTCAGCAGACCTCCAGCTGTGTTGTTAGGCGCGAAGGCGCGAAAACCGAGCCCGCGCAAAGGCCGGCTGACTGAGCGGAAGTTAAGGGCCATGAAGGGGATGCAAAAACATAAAAAAAGAACAGCATTTTGGGCACAGGAGGAGCAGGAGGAGATCTTCGTCATGCGGAAGCGACTTTATGAGGAGCTGACGGGTCCACATGAACGCGAGCCGCGTTTGACGGTTGATGAAGTGCTGCTGGAGAACGCGACCTGGGACAACACCGATGCTGGCGCGGAGGCATCGCATCAGTAGGCATTGGCGCGATCCTTCATGTTCCGTCGCAATCCTTAATTTTCCGTTCCCGTCCTTTTTCTTCTGTCGCGGCAACTTTACAAACATGAATGGCGATAACGGACACAAAACTACCATCATTATAGTTCAATTGTTGTAATCCACCAACTTAACGCGATGAGCCAAATTCTAAACCCCACATCTACACCATCTCAACATTCTAGAGCTTCCAAATTCAACAATAGAATTTGATGCCTGCCAATAGGTGTAACTGCCAATGAAAATAAAGAACGCGCGTGCAGTTATTTACAGCATTTCTTACATATTACATATATGATCTGAAGCTGCGTTTGGATATGAAAAGACTGGCGCGTTGAAAAATGTAGCCTGAAAATATGAACACCAATGACTTACAACAGCGCCTGCAAGATACACATTTTGGACAAATATCATCCACAATCTGCAACCTACAACATCCACTACAGCATGCGTAAAGAACATTAGAATATCCAAATCCATAATGCGCGCCCCCAGCTGCAATATTCAAGGTTCTTGAACTAAAATCAACGACATTGACCACAGCATCAAAGAAATAGAAAAATTCACTAGAATTCGATCTTCGCCCCAGCCAGATTTTCTGTATCAACTACCTATAGGGTCAATGTCTCCCAAGCCAAACTCTACAATATTAACTGCAACATAAATTCCTACATGCCACTTTCTACAACATCAACTACAACATCAATTACAACACCAACTAGAACATCAACTCCTACATAGCCATTTTTCTGCAACATCAGCTACAACACCAACTCCCACATGGACACTGTCTACAGCATCAGCTACAACATCAACCACAACACCAACTCCTACATAGCCACTTGCTACAACATCAACTACAAAATCAATTCCTACACCGCCATTTTTTGCAACATCAACAGCAACATCAGCTCCTCTCATGGCAGTACCCCGATCACACAGATAAAGGGAAGTCCCTGCGCCAAGCTAAATGGTTGAACATACATCATGGTTGGTGAAAGGTTGAACATCCATCATGGTTCAGTTTGGTTTAGATGCTTCGTCCATGATGGTTGATGGTGACATGGTTGGTTAATGATTGGTTAGATGGTTGAATAATTGTTGGTCACTCGTTGGCTAATGGTAGTTCATTGATGGTTGATTGATGATTAATGGTGGTTAGGTAGTGCTATTGATGATGGTCAAGTCTGGTGTGTTAATGGTATCAATGTTCGTTACTCGGTGGTCAGATGGTGGTTACATGATGGTTCATGATGGTTAGTAGTTGCCTCTGATAATGAATAACGGTTAAATGAAATGTGATGAAACGATCCTGAATGGTGGTTATGAAAATGTCAATGATGATAATCATTGTAAATGCATGTTTTCAGTGTCGATGAACAATCATGGTTGATGGTGGTCAGCGATTGAACATGATGGTTCATCATGGTTAGTAATGGTGGTTGTTGTGGGTAAAACATCGATTGGCTGTTCATGATGATGGTCAAGAAGGGTTCGTAATCATGGTTAATAGATGACCGCAAAAAACATCTGATCATTAACTAATCGCGCGTAATCATATTAATCTTTTGATTTAGTGACGAAAAATGGTTGATAGTAATCGTCGTAGTTGATCGTGATGATCATGGTGATGTCAATTATTTGATCAATAACAATGGCTGGTGATGATCAGCAGATGACTGGTAATGGTGGCTCATGATAGCTGCCAATCATGGTTAATAGATCAATAGTACTGGGTGGTTATGATGGCTACTAGTCATGGTTCATTTTGGTTGATGATAATAGTTCATACCCAATTTTTATGGCATAGCAACCGCCCAAACATGGTGGATGCTGGTTGATACCGAAAAACGAATCATGATTACCGACAGCTGGAAATATCAATGGTGATATCGGTGAACGATCATCAGTGCCGAAAATGGTTGATAAAAGTCATAGATCATTCTTGGATGTGCAGCTGGGGTTAGTTCACCGTGGGTGTAAACCATGTAAGGTCGTTGAACTAACCCCTACAACCATGGGCAGTTCCAGTTACTGGTGATGCATATCCAAGTTGATGGTCTTTGGGCCCCCGTAGAGCTGCTGGTCAATTGTGTGCCATGCTGGGACGACACAGCGATGGCAGTTCTGAGCGGTCGAAGATAGTGACTGACAATGGGAGTGTTGACTATTGGCTGATAGTAGTCACTGATAGCATTAAGAATGATAGGGACTGACATGCCAGTGGCTCACATAGTTGTTGGCATTAATAGCTGCATTCATACCGAGCGCCTTGCTCCAAACTCAACATATGTTCACAAGACGCAATCCAGATTGATCACCATAGAGTTCTTTCCACAGGTTTAATGGGATCACTATGGATCTTCACCCAGCGCTTTTTGGGTTGCTGCCTTCCATAAATCGATCACAGCTGGAATTCCATCGCAACTACTTGGTCCGTCAACCTGTATGTTTTGTATGTTGTTTGGTGACGCCAAGGCCAAATCTACAGCAGCAATTGCGGAGTGCCATTGCATTTACGGAGTCCCATTGATTGACTGATTGATTGATTGATTGATTGATTGATTGATTGATTGATATTTATATTGCTGTTGATACTGATTTGTGACGGCTTTTGCGCGTTTGTGGATAGACAGCTTGGAACCCCCATTGCGGCATACCGATTGATCGATATATCCAAGAGCTCATCCAGCCCATAAGCCATCGCCCACAGATCATCCTGGCCGTAGGAAGCGCATCGTTCTGGTGAATATGGAGTTGCACTTCTCTCCCACACAAGGCCCGGGAAGGAAGCCAAGCTGCCGAACGGGAAAGCTGTAAATTGACGGCCCTCGTTTTCGCAGCTGGGGATTTGGGATGTGTTGGGGGTTGACCGCAATGTGTGGGTTGTATCACCAATTGACCACCTAATCACTGCAAATCAGTAGTGATATCTACATTATGGGTACTAGTCATGGTGCTTGACGATATGGCTAGTAACAGTGAAACTAGTGACTTTGATTGTGGTTTATGATCGCTGGTCAAAGAATGCCTGAAAAAATGGTTGCAGCAACATTTCTGCCTGTTTTTTTACAATAGTTTTATCGTATGATTGTGATTGGAGCATACCCGATTTTTAACCTGAAACATGGCATGATAACACAAAATGGGTGTTTCTTCAAATTCGGAGCCCCAACGGTTTGGATGGCTTATTACTATTATTGATTACTATTGGATGATAACTGCGGGTACCCTCATGAGTTGAGAAACACCCAAATGATCATCAGCAGTCTTGCTACGAAGGATGATCCCATCTTGCCATTGTCCCCTGGATGCCCACCATAGAGCTGCTGAGCTCTTCGGGTCCGAAACCAATGGTTGATGCTATGGGATCACACACGTCAGTGACCCTAGATTTTTTGGTTGTTAAGGGCTGAGGACAGCTATTGTTGTTACACGGTTGTTGTTCAAGGGCTGAGAAGTTGATGGCGATTCATCATCGAATGTTGCAGCCGTTGATCGAAGGCTGATGGTGAAAGACGTTCGAACGATTGTTGACTACTCATTCAACTGCTCAATCAGCTGTGAGAATGGTGGTCTAATGCGGGATCCACATCAGCATCCTCGGTGCTCCTAGCACTTTGTAGCCCATCAAGAGATGATTGAGGGTTTCCAACCATCAATTCTTAGATTGTATCAATGAGTTGATGGTGAACTATAGGACCATAGGATGTTTCCACCATATCAACCATGATGTTTCCCGCTATTAATTTTGATGTTAACTATTGTAACCATAGTGTTTGGAAACATACGTTGGAAACATCGTATAGTCAACCAAAAAAGATCAATATTAATAACTCCAGTGTTTCCAGCCAATCAATGTTAAACACTGGAGTCATTGCCCTACCGCTGAACTAGCACCACTTCAGCAACTTCGACCACCAGAGGCACCGCAAAACCAAGCACCACGGGCCAGGCCTCGTGGATACTTGGCACCTGCTGATGCCGATGCTCAGCTCCCAAGAAGGAGGTGCCGCCCGTGGTTTTGGGGGTCCACCGGTGTCACGGCGAAACAACATGCAACCTACCATGACATCTTGTTTGCGGGTTCGCTGCAGCTGACTCGTCTTTCCAGCTGCCTTGGGTTTTTTCAGAGTGGTCTTTTCATTCCTGACTTCATCTAACCTCTGCTGAGATGCTACTCTCCGCGCTCCTTGTACCTTTGGCAGCTGTTCTGCTTTCGCTATCGGCCGTTGATTGAGCATGCCGTGCTTCCATGGTTTCTGTTGGGACAGTCTTTTTCGTGCTTCGCAGCTTCTATTTGCGGCTTTGCTTCGCTGTAGTCGGTGCTGATCATCCCCAGCTTCGGGATGGCAGATGCGTCGTCTCGACGTTTTTCATCAAGGACCTGGTGCATCTCCGTGTGAAAACGTACTCGTAGAGTTCTGAGAGCCCTCCGGCAGCGGATTGGCATCGGTGTGTCTGGAGGGCATCTTGGGTTTTGCCTCTGTTCCTGTCCAGAAGGCGGGGTGGAGGTTTTGAGGACCCCCATCGATTGGAATTTCTTATGGGTGCAGGCCTCAAGAGTCCGAGGCCTTTGTTGTGTCAATGTTGATACTGGGAACAGGGAGACAGTGAGGACCGTGCTCAAGTTTCTCCCACTTGCCATGGCGTTTTTGTAGGGGTGTGGTTTGGACACTCTTTGGACACTCTTGGGCGGAAAGCGGGCACAGAAATTGTATTCATACCATTTGCGGGTGCTTCATTGTCGGCTAGTGCTTATTACCCCATTGCTGGAGAACTGTATCTCTATCTGAACCACTGGTGGTATGGCTATCGGTACATTGCTGGTTGGCTGGTTGTTATTTGGATTTTATCGCTGATTATAGGTATCCGGTACAATCATGACTAGCTGCTTCTATCTCAATTTGCTGATTCCACAGCTGCTTGTAACCATGACCAACTGGTTTCATCCCATTTTGAAGATGAATCATGATTTTGTTCAGAAACCGCCATATTTGGTCTTGTTGTTGGTTATTATTCCCTATTATTATCCATCATAATCCGTATCAAACCACCAAATATTGCTGGTAAAACCATCAGTTGATTGCGAACTTTCTACAGTTGCCTAATTTGGACATGTTCCAGGCCAAGAATCTGACGCGGTGCCCCTAGAGTATCAGAAGGCGCAGCTAAGCGGCACGGTGCCAGGGATGGCCCAACGAAAGGGGAGATGAAACCAGCCATTTTTTGTGGACTTTTTGGGATTTCACCAACAGTTTTTTTGTCAAAACTGAGTGGTTCACCACCAATTTTTTTGACAAGGCTGGGGGACTTTATCAACCAATTGGGAACACACCAGTGAAACTTGGGAGCCAGTGAAGTCAAGGAGTTTGATCAGCAAACTGCGTCGCAGCAAGTGTGACTTTGTCCACTGTTCAAGTGTCATGTTTAGCGAACCTGCTAAGCCTTGATCATAAGCACTAGACCTTCAGGTGGGGTAATGAGTCCCAGACAGCTGTAGTGATTGACCCTATAAGCAAATCAGGAAATACATCCAATCTGTGATCTGTAGCAATGAACCAGGGTCATAAATCAATCAATGACTGGTGGGTGCAGCCTGGTTTCGGACTTGTTGCCTCGCGTCTCCCCATGGAGTTTCTGAAGATCAGGACTTTTCCAACGAAAGCAATGCTATTTCTGATCCAAAATGGCTGTGCTCACAAGTGGTGTACTGCAGGACTTGGTTGTTTCTATACCGCATGCTGCCGATGATGCTTCTGCTTGTGATCATGGTACGTGGTGAATGATGGTTGACGTTTGTTCATACTGCCTCATGATCATGGTCAATGATGGTTGATGATAACACGATGATGCTGAGTGATGCTGAATCATCTTGAGTCAAGTCTAATAACTGGTTCATAAACGGTCAACGAGGTTAAACCATGGTCCATGATGGATAATGATGGTTCTCAATGGCTGGTAACTGCCAGTAACGCTTCATGACGACGATGCGACCGGAATCGGTCTCCCCTGGAGGGCGATTCGCGACCGGCGGACAGCAGCAAGGGGCAAAGACTCTTGGCAGCGATGGGGGGACGGATTGGCAGGTTGGCATGGCCCAGCATAGCCATGTCACCATAGGCACAGTAGTGCTTATAACCATCTCCGTTTTCATAAATGGCTTTTTACAACCGTTAAATAACATAGGTTTATTATCAGTGTTAATGGCTCCCCACAAGCCATGGTTCTGGCAAATCCATGGTATAGGGCTTGTTCTTTTTGGCCATTACAAGCATCTTGTTAAGCAATCATACTCGTAGCTGGTTTATGATCATGGATTATGATTGTTGATGACTATTGATACTTAATAATCATGAATAGCTGTTCTGGGGGTCATATCACCAACACCCATTCTTTGAATTACCTGCAGTTTTTCAATGGTGGTCCACCCATGGCTAGATTGGTGCCTAGGCTGGCTGATTATGTAGCGGCAACGAACAGCCGGTTGCCACATCGGTGAAACCGTAGCTTTGTACACCACATAGCGACAGCGTTTATCCTCGCCTGATCGCTTGGGTTGGCAAGAGCCTTCTGTTCAATCTAATGATCGAACATGAGCATCAGATGCAATTTAGGACAATCATACGTCGTGAATCATACGCCTTGATTATCATGAACCATCATCCGTTAGTCAATCATCATCGACCACAAGAGTAACCATTAATCCTCATTGATTCTTGCACCTTACTTTGCTTCAGGCAGCTGCAGGGGAACCATGTTGACACTCCACAAGCTATCAACTTGGCGGTCAATTTGCTGTAGCTGGGAGGCACCAGAACATAACCCCCTTTGTTGGCTTCGAATGGAGCATATATCCTTGGGCGTGGCTATCTCAAAAGGCGGTAGCCAAGTTGTCTCACTAGTTGTACCTTTGTCCATTGGGATAGCAAAACAAACGTTGTGTCTTGGTCACATCTCAATATGCAAAGTCATAATATCACCCCGTTTGAAGCTGATACATTCCAATCATTGTTGCTAATTCAATGTAATTCACTATTCTCCGCCATCGCTATCAAGTGACTCCTCAGCAACAGCTCCTGGATTTTTCTCTTGCACTGCTTCCCTTGAGGTCAACTGTGCGTGGTGGTTCAAGATGTCAGGGGCCCTGCTGACATGGACCACGGTTGGACGACTTCTCAACCAGTTGGGAGGTTCCCCAGGTTTGCTGCTTCGAACTTGAAGCCTCCAACTGAGAACCTATTTTCGACATCATAAGGTTCCATTCGTGGTTGATAAACAATGTTCTAGATAGGATGGATCAAACAACACCAGCCACCAGGAACACAAAGTGGTGCAGGCTTTTGTCTATTCAGAGTATGGGTGGGTGGGACCCATCCGAGTTTCTACTTTCCGCTTGCCAAACGTAAGATTGAACTTTTGGCAAATCCTGAATCTAAGTTGCCAAATAGACTGGATTGTTGCTTTGACCTCGGCAGTCGTTGTTCAAATCACAGGAAATCCCACTTTGCGTTGGTTAAATCAACTTTGGTGGATTTATCACCTTCCTTAGATCACCGGGCTTTGTCTTGGTTAAATCCATCAGTGATGTCAATTAGCCACCATTCAGGTTATTATGACCTCAATCAACTATCATATGGTAAGAAGAATGGTTTATCTCAGAAGTTTTAACAACAACCATCAATGTGGTTCATCTTAAGGCTTAAATGGACCGTTTCCGTAGAAACTCAACGAAAATCACTACCATCCACCAAGGATAATTGATTAAGAATCAAGAATTGACATTCATAATCATAATCATCAATGATGGTTTATAATCAATTAGATCATTGGAATCGTTACCATACCTCAAAGATGGTTGATGGTTGATTGCAAATATGGTCGGTGATGGCTGATCATAGATCATAAGTAGCCAACAACAGCCAACAATGATAAGAAACAGGAGATCCCACTCATGAACCCACCCATGTTTAGAAGGTAAATCACCAGCTGTCTTCCAGCGTATTTGGGGGTGATTTATTTGTATGCATCTTCAGCCCGACACGTGTCAACCACGATCAAATTCACCAGGGATCCATGGATGACATTTGTCATCCAATTCGCTATCATTGAACATCACCTCAAGTCACCATCACAAGCCCATCAACCAGGCGAAGCCATCAGTGGCCATCATTAATAGACTAGTGACTACTATGATAGGATGGCTACCAGCAGCTTAGTTTATAGTAGCCACCATTACTTAGGCCCAGGCATCACTTTCCCATCAGCCGGCCATGGCCAAGCATGGCGGAACCACCAAGGTGGATCTGCACCTCCACTTTGGTTCCGCCGAGCATGGCGCTGCATTGGCGCTGTCAGAGGGCTTGCAGGACGGGGTTTTGAGTGCTGGTTTGGTTGTTTTGTTGTTGCTATTGTAAGTGTTATGGGTTCAGTGTTATTGTCAATGGCTTACCAACTTGCCATGTTTTTTTTGTTAATTACTAATTATTTGGTTGTCAATAGTACTAACCCTTGTGAGTGTGTCATTCTTATTTTGTTGTTGGTTAGTTGTTATTGTTGTTTCCAGCAGGCCAACTGACCGAGGCGAGTGTTGGTTTTCTATGGTGAGTGAATACTTATCAAGGTTGCTTGATGACTGGCCACTGAAACCACAAGCAAGAACAAGCAACGATGAGGACTATGGACCAAGCGACGTGTGACTTTTTACATGAATGAACCATCGTCACCCACCGACCAGGTATAGTTCGTACAGCTAGATGAGTCAACTTAACAACCACCATCATCAACCATAAATTAACCATCCAACAACCATAAAACAATGATGATTTCACCATCATTTCACCATCATCAACCAGCCATTCACCAATCATTCCCAACCATTCACCACCCATTCACCAACCCTTCGTCACTACCAACCCTCACCACCGGCTTCCACGGGACCCTGAAAGCCCCTAGGAAGCCTGTGCTGGCCGCCCGGCCGCGGCCAATCGCGTGTGCGCGCGGCTGAGCATCCTGGAAGCTGAGGCGGGGGGAATGGTAAGGATGAGCTGCTGAATGATGGATGATTGGTCGTTAATAATGATCAATTCAATGGTAATGATGGTTCATAGCGATCTATCATGGCTAAATGAAGGCTGATCAGTGGTTAATGATGGCTAAATGATGGTTGATTAGTGGTTAACAATGATGTATTTGAATGGTAAATTAATGCTTGGTGAGTGGTTGATTGATAGGTAAAAAATGGTTAACTAGTAGTTAAGCATGGTTGATTAGTGGCTAATAATGATTAATTTGAATGGTAAACAAACGGTTGATTAGTCGTTAAGAATGTTCAAGCATGGTCAATAGTGATTAGTATGTACAATAGTGGGTAATGGTCTTATGGTTGAGGATGGTTGATAATGATTTATGATGGCTATATGATGCTTAACTGTGATTAGTTGGTGGTTTATTGATAGTAAGAAATGGTTAATAATGGTCAGTCAGTATATAGTGGTGAGTACTGGTTAATGGCTAATGGTTGATCCACTTAATGATGATTAGTAATGATCAATGATTCATCCACTTTATTGATCAACCATGGTCAATCAGGATCATGTTTGAATATCCTAATATTCAATGGTGAATGGCAAATCATCGTGAATGGTTCACCAGGCCCGGGAAAGATCAGCAGGGTGGACGTTGTTCCTCGGCCCGCCGGTCCCGAAAAATGCTGGACCTATTGGTTGGGAATGATCGCCAACAGACAATCCTGGTCGATTCACGGTGGAGACAACTACCATAAATGTCCTTGCAAATGATCATGAGTAGTACTGACCCATCGTGTTTGACAAAAATGATTAACAAGCCTAGGTACGGGCAAACTAGTCTAAAGATAAATAAGTAGATAAACAAAAAGATGAATATGCACATACATATGTTATAGATGTATATATATATATATATATTGGCATTTACATAGGCTAAGCCTATAAGCCACAGCCACATGCAGCCAATCCATCCGCTGAATGGAGCACAGAGGTGCTCTGATCCATGTCCATGCTGCCAATCTCCTGAGCGAAACGCAGCTTTTGAGACTCGCAAGAGTAGGAGATGTCGATGATTTGCTAGGTTGAAACTCTGATGGTTGAAACATCCCATCAGATCCGGCTGGGAGTTGATTTGCTAGGTTGAAACACTGATGGCCCTTTGCAGTTTTGATCTGAAATCAGCCCAGTGCGATATCCTGGTTTGATGAGGCTGGTACAAAACATGCCAGGCATGTTGGGTTTTGACTTGGGCCAACTCTTCTTCTCCAGGAAAAACGTGCGTCATGGCTAGTCACGTGTCATATCCCAAGAACCACGTGACCCAACAGAAAATTCCAGGCATTGCACCAGGCATCTCCACCTGAACCGAAGCCCTTAGAAGTGGATCCTTGGATCCTTGGCCGTGTCACGCCATGTGGCGTTGGTGCCTGCTGAGTTGGCTCCTGGGAGCCGAGGGCCATGCTGGGTTCTGGTTCTATCGCTTGGGCTGCGATTCGGTGCCCAGACCGGACAAGAACGTGGCTGGGCAGCAGCCGGGTGGTGGCAAGGGCCGCGAAGGGCGATAGAAGGTCATAGAGTGAAGTTCAGGGTCCCTGAATTTTCTGGGGATTTGTAATCAGATCAATATGGCCATGGGTCAATATTAACCAACCAACTAATGGAGGATTTACCAACAACAATAAGGGAAAACAAAGGTTAATAGAGGGGAACCAGGGGTACAGGGTTTTGACCCACAGCCATATGAATTACATATTTAGATGTTTATATTGAGATCAGTCAAGGTCATGTTAGATAGCCTGTTGGATGATCTGCTTTTGGTTTTTTACGCAATATCTTTGCTGGCTTCTGGTCCCCTTGTTTGTTTTATGCTACTTTTGGCAGCAAGACTTTTGTTTGTCTCGTATTTTAATGGTAGTGGTAAAGACTTCGTCGTGATGGATCAATGAGGTGTGAGAGAATTCAGATATCACCAAGACAAGTGAATACATGCAAACAATTCACATATGAATAAATAGATGATGTATATAGATACAGTTTGTATCATGAATCATGTGTCCCAATGTATATGTGGATATGGTTCCAAGGCATCCTACATCAAAGTGATATCATCACCTGGACGGTCTGCTTACTTGGGACTTTGGAGCGGTCCATAGGTTCGAACCCATGGAGATGTAGCCACCGGTCTCTTGGAGCTGCCCTCGCCGCTGCAACTGTTTGGGGGTCTCCAATTTTTCGCTGCCAAAATCTGATGCCCCAAATTTTCCTAGTAAAAAACATCCGGAAGGATCACCACGTCATCCATTGATTAAGCATCAAATCATCACATGTCACTAGCCACCCCATCATGAACCGCCACTCATCAACCACTCTATAACCACTACTTAATCAACGTATTAGTGGTTCTCTAAGGATAATCAACCATGGTAATAAACATAGTAATTCTATGTAATTCTTAGTGGTTCTCTCCAACCATCATTAGCCTTTACTAAGCATCACTAGTGGCAGGAGGCATCAACCACAACGAAGCATCTCCCCATCCACGACTTGCCTCAGGTCATGGGGAACGAGCCCAACGTGATGCCGGTGACCAACGAGGTGAAGATCCTGGGGACGCGGAAAGGTTTCTACAAACCAGGACTGAGGATGGTCACATGGCCGTTGAACCGTGGTTGAATGGTGGGTTAGTGCTGGTTTAACGGTGGTTGAATGGTGGTTGAATGGTGGCTGAATACTTGCTTCATGATGGGTTCACGGTGGGTTAATGGTGGTTGAATGGAGGTTGAAGAGCACTTCATGGGTGGTCAATTGCTGGTTAAATGATGGTTAATTGATGGCTAGTTGGTGGTTGGAGCATGGTTAACGATTAGCTGATGGTGAAATGGTGGTTGACAACACAAATGGCTGCGACCGTTGCCTTGTTTGGCTGTTCCAGCTCTGTGAAGATGGTCCACGTGCGAAATGGGACCACGTTTGGTTTTTGGGGCATGTGGAGACGACTCGACGCCAGCTGGCAAAGCTGCATGCACTGCATGGGCATCTGAGACCAGCTGGCAAGATTAGAAAATGAGAGGATGAGTTGCTCCTGAGAATTTCTTTTCGGCTTCATCGGATTTCAGACTCGATCTGGCCAGCCGGTAGCTGTCTTCTTTGCGAAGGAGATGGGTCCTAGTTGTAAGTTGTTGATGGTTGATGGTTGCTGGTTGCGGGCTGGTTGTTGGTGTTTTTGTTTCTAGTTGTTTGTTGTTGGTTGTAAGCAACATGGTGTCCACCATGTCAAGCAACCCAACACGGCTAACAGCATTTTGTTTGTGGCCCGAGTGAGGGGCGCTGATCTTTCCATTCTTTCACTGCGGGGGATCACCGGTGTTCGAACTCACCATATGATATCATGATATTTTATTCCCGCTGAGAGAGAGTCAGGGCTCGCTAGTCATCGTGGCCAGTGTGGCAGCGTTGAGTTGACATGATATCATGATATAACATATACAGACGCATATATCCCTGCATTGACATATGTGTACAGGTGATGTCCAGTAAAATGATCCAGCACTCCGTTGCTTGTAGCAAGATCTCTGCCTGTCCAAATCACCAGCACCGTTGGATCCTGGCGACAGGAGCGACTTTGGACATCCGAGTGATGACCGACGGCTACGACGTCCACCATGGCATGTTACATGTGGGCAACCCACGGGTAAGGGGTTTGGTTGCTAGTCCTTGTTGTGGCAGTTGGTGTGGTTGGTACTTGTTGATAGTTTCTGCAGCTATCCAGGAGTACCGCCAAAGCACTCTTGCATTCTGAGAGTTTTCACCGGTAGGCTTAGGGTACCCCGCATTGACACCCTACAGTCTTGCTGGCTTCTTGTTGCTAGATACCTCCGGTGAAGTTTGCAAATCCAACAGCAGATCATCATTGGGATTGATTGGGTGGTCACCCATGATGATCACGCCCAAATCGTCACTGGTTACTGGCTTTGCCATGTCGATATTGACGAACTCACGGTTAGCCAAGGATATCTAGTCATTCACTACAGTCGTTGATACTTACCCATTACTTCTCCTGGTTGAATTGTTTGATCCAATAGTTTGATACCCTCGTTCAATTCACTCTGGTTTGTGGAATTTTGAACGATCAACCAATATGTCCAATCATCCGCTGACGGTGGTAGAAGTTCTAAATAAGCCCCCCCCCTCCCGAGTTTGAAGGTAAATCACCACCTATCGAGCTGGTAAGACCAGTGGGGATCATTGTCGTCTGTGTTGACCCCGACCAAGAAACCATCAAGATCTACTGTTAAGCATTGCTTCAACCAATGATTTCCAATCTGCCAAGAACAACCATCACTCAAGCACCACATCAGCACCACCTCACCATCACTCCACCGGGTCCTGCGACGTGTCGTGAGACCGGTGGCCTGTGGCCGCCAGGAACATTTGGTGCACGTCACGGCGGGCTTTCTGCAGGGCGACGAGAAGTTAGACGAAGACGATCAACCCAGGTGGGGCGTTGGCTCTTTGGTTTGGTTTGTGTAGGGCTATCTATATGACTCCCTGGTGATACACATATAGATAGCTGATGATATAGATACACACTCATCTCTGAATCATCAGCTATCTGACTCCCTGGTTCTCATGGTCCTCTCATTTCTTGGAGAGCCAGCCCAAACAGACCAGATCCAACTGCTTTAGAGATCAAATGCGTGACCAGTAGGCAAATCACACATGAAACCGCCATCATAGCTATTATGCTAGCCATCATTGAGAATAACCATCAATCACAACCATCA
This sequence comes from Symbiodinium kawagutii, assembly GCA_009767595.1. Lineage (NCBI taxonomy): Eukaryota > Dinophyceae > Suessiales > Symbiodiniaceae > Symbiodinium > Symbiodinium kawagutii. The sequence continues at coordinate 242,483 of VSDK01014196.1, forward strand.
CTTGTAGCCATCATGCTTAGCATAAAACCTTTAACTAGCAACAACCACCACCATTTCACCCATCACAATCATAGTGAGACCGCCGGACCGCTGTCCAGTGTGAAGTGCGATGGCAAGCTGGCGGCGTTCGGTATCCCCAACACCAAGCGACGCATCTTCTGGTGGCCCGGCAGCACAGGCAGTGTGGACATACCCACAGGCGGTATGTGCCCTGTTGTTTTCAGAGACCATTTTTTCTTTAAAAGTACATGCCATAGGGGATATCATGGGATATCCTTCGGAAATAGTTTACGTAGTTGGTATAAAAATTTCCTGATATTTTCTGTTTGGGTTTGCAGTACCATGGGTCACCAGCGTAGTGATGAATTACTCTTCGGAACTGCACGCCCTGGACCAGGTGGCATTTTTGGAGAGTCATGACGGCAAGGGGACAGCGACACGGTTGGGTTTTGCTTTGTGACCAAGTATTGGCGGGGCAACAGCAGATACCACAAAACATGGGAAACCGCACAATGTTTGCGAGATGAAGAACTACGGATTTTTTTCCACCATCATTTCACCATCATTTGCCCATGATTTCACCCTCATTTCCGCAGTTCCAACTTCCAAAATGGCCCATGACCAGACGGAGGGACAGCGGTTTCGGGGTCTGGTGAGGACTGCGCCGGAGTCTGGTGAGGAACTTTGGCGGCAGGGCGGTCAGGTCGCAGCTGCATTATGTTGCGTGCTGGTGAATCATCGCAATGTGCGGGTGGTTACATGTGGTTACTACTCGTTGCTATGGCTTAACCAGCAAGTGGAGGGATAGTGTTGCTACTGGTTAACTGGCAAGGATGAATGCAATTTCATTGCTGAACAGGTTTTCTGATGAACAGTGGATAGTCAGCCGTGATGCCAGCATCAACTCAGCAATGATCGGGATGGAGTAACTGGTGAACTGGTTGGTTCTAGGTTTTTTTCAGCTGGGGTGGAGGACTTGATGCACGTTTTGACATGTGTTTGGCGTAAGTAAATGTGATTACTGCAATGTAAATGCTAGCGCTAAATGCAATGTACTCAATGATGTATTGTCAGTGTATTGCCATACATTGCCGTGCAAACTTAACGATGTAATGATGTAAGATGCGCTCATCGATTCTCAGCAGCCACGCGACGAACGGTGAATCTGCAGGTCAAGTAGCAGCTCAAGGGTCAAGCTGCCAGGCAAATACCATTGGCCTAGGCAGTTCTGGCGGGTTGCCTTGGCCCCCAACGTAACGTCTATGCTCTTCCCCAGCAGTTCCACGACTTGTTCCAGTTCCCCAGTGGCCAGTGAGGTCAATGTGACCATGCTCTCGGCGGACGCTTATGGCCCTGTGGACTTCTACCAGTTGACGGTGCAGCCCTTGATGAAGGATCTGTGAGCCGGGCGTGCCATGGCTACCAGGGGTAGGAACCTCCGGTGCTGAGGTGCGGGGCAAGCTGCTACCACGATGGCAGATGCCCAGTGATTATTCTGTGGTCGATTATCCTGGTTGAATATGTTGACAATTCAACTATGATGTGTGCGATTATCGTTTATCGGTGTTTATGATTGAGTGTGCTTGTCCTGGTGTTGGTATGTCTCATCTGGATGTTCCTCACACCTGAGGTGGTGGCTCGTGAGTCGGCGCTTCCCCTCTTGGAGTGTCACTGCTCAGAGATGGGACTTTCGGTTTCGTTGCTTTTCTTGTATGGGAAGGCTCTGAAGTCTTTGTTTTCGAAAGGAAAAGGGTTGAGAATCTACAGTGATTCGAGCTTTGCCTTCTCAACGAGTCGACCTTTTCCAGTGCTTCTCTCCGAAGCAAAATACCCGGCTGCTGAGATCGCACCGCCATCGCACTACTTCAGCAGGTGAAAAGTTTTCCAGCAGCTCGCTCAGCCTGACGATATGGACAGAAGCTCCATGGTTCCATGGTAGGTTCGATCGTGGACTCTGCTTTATATCTGCTTTATTTATTCCATTTTACTCCCGTAGAAAGAAGATATGAGTTTTTTTGTCGTTTCATTTAGATCCGTTTTGGGCCTTTTCCTCACAGATCGAGGCAGCCAAAAGGCTATACCCCTCAAAACCATGTGTCACAGCAGCAGTTGACAAACGATTCGGGGCCCAATTGCTGGACGAAGACAGGACCAACAAAATTAAACCTGATCGCCACTCGTACACAGATACTGACTTACTGACTTGTTGGCTAAGACAGTGGGTTGTACGGAAACCACGGTAGGTTGAACAGGGTGCTGGTTGGTGGTTTCAAATATCTTTATTTTCCCACATGTATAAATAAATGGTTGGTTGGTTGACTCATATTTTTCATAAAGGGTTGAAACCATCAACCAGGATATAATTTCGATGGTTTGTATCGTTGATAGACAACAAGGAACGGTGGGCTATACCGTTCGTATAGTGCCCTGGTAGGTGTATTTTGATACGATGAAATGGCTTGCTAGCCAACAATTTGCAATGTTGACCATTGCCGGTTGGTATCCTTTTCGATTACCATGATTCACCAGAGAATAGTGACGGCATTATGATTTGGCGGGGTACCGCTGTATACATGGTCCATTGAGATAGGGAACTCTAAAAACGGTTGGTTTACTGCCTATATATATATATATATATCTATATGTATATATAGATATATAGATGGTTAACATTGGATGATTTGGGGCCACCCTTATGACTTGAGAAACCACATCATTTCTGGGCAAAGTTTTGGATTCTCCAGGTGGTGAAATCAAGCCAGCAAGACTCCTCTAGAGCTGAAAGAGTCACCATCCTTTGAAACACGTGATTTATGACGGTTGATAATGGTTGTGCGGTCTCAGCGGTGCACACGGTTGATAATGGTTCATGATAGAGGATTTATGATGGTTTATGATGGGTGATAATATAGAGTCTAGAGGACAACAACCGGCAACAATGATTCAATCCAGAATTCATCATACCAATACAGACTCGGTGCCGCTGTAGATCAGAAGAGCACCAAACTCCTATTTTTTCGGTGCCAATTGCAACCAACCATGGAACGTCAGTCATCCCTCATCCCATGTGCGCTCGTGCGTCCGAAAAAAGCTGGGAGGAGCTAAGTGGAGGCCAATGATGGGGATGCTGTGTTTTTTTTGTTTCGTGATCAAAACCACTCTGTTGGGATGTTGACTTCAGGGAGTTTCAGTGAAACTCTGACCCACTTCCATCCCAAAGTGAGTGTTGAAGTGAGTGTGTTGGTAGCACTAGACTCAGATGATCGAGGTTTCTGCTCAGAGTTTTGCAGTTGAGGGTACCTCAATGCATGGTTGCAACACCAGACATGCACACCGTATACCAACGTAGCCGACCTGGTACACCACGGTCAATGACCAGAAGAAAAGCTGCGACAGCCATGGTGTCCAAGCGAAAGCGTGGAGGACACGCTCATTTGTGGAAATACCATCAGATACCCTTCGGTAAACTAGCATGGCAATGAAACATCCACCATTTTGTTAGGGAAACCCCGGGAAATCATCCATTTGTGAGTTTTCCAGTGCTATGTTAGTTTATCAGAGGGTACCCTTCCTTCCACCCAACTCCCCAACTCAGTCCCTTTTTTTATTCCCCCTAGCCCGGTTAGATGCTTCAGCCACAGGGAAACGCTGTTTATCATGAGCAACACCCTACTGCCTGTTGCTGTCCTGCGTCAGCAGGAGCGATTAGATATGGTGAGTTCCATGAGCTTCACGGCAAAGGGATATCCACTAACAAGTAGAAAACGTGACTACAAATGATGGAATAACAATATGATGTAATGATAAAATGACTAAGAATGATAGAATAATAGCATGTATATATATATATATATTGATGATAATGAGGTACAATACAATATGATGGACTAAAGTATGACTTGGGTTACTTTTGATGACGATACATCACAGTCATCATTCACAATCATGATTGGAGCAATGACTAAGCAAAACGTCACCTTGCCAATGCAGGCCACCTCCTTTGCCCGGTTCTCATCCTGGGTGATGGGTTGAGGGATGGGTGAGGAATGGAGAGATGGTTGGTGACGGTTAGTACTATCAGCTAATGGTGGTCAACAATGATGCTTACATAGTACTTGTTAATGATAGTTCATGATAGTCAATGATGCAGTTAATGATGGTCAATGATACTTAATGAATTCTCGTGATGCTCATCATCAGGAATAATGGTTGACAATGGGGAATCATAATCAGCAGGCAGTATACTGTGTACAATGGTTGATGATTGTGGTGTGCTACACTGGTTATATTGGATTTGTTACTTGCTATGCTTCCCTCTGAACGAACCACGAATGGCAATGGCAACAACCAAGCCGTGTAGCACGAAACGACAATGACCATGAAGGGTATGGCTCTACCCACAAGGTGCCAGGTAACATGCAACTCACCAATAAGATGGTATAGCCTCACTAGTAGTTGCTTTGTATAAGTGGTGACCTTGCCAGCCACGGGGCAGTTGCCCAGTGATACTCAGCAGTTGCTGAGCACCTCCATATCTCTAATGAGAGTCTGTCTACCCCGAACAAAATCATGCCAGAGACATAATTCTATTTGAAGAATATCATAGTTATGTCCTACATGCCGCATCCGCCAAATACCAAAGCCACACATATGTCTATGCACATAGCAACGGTAGATGCGTAGTAAATCATCCTAGTTTCACCGGCTCAATAGCTCTAGATCTGCCATGGAATGTCACGAGGTGCTGAGTCTCCCATTGTTGTTGGTCATTGTTTGTAGATTCCCATACTTTTATTGCGGATTGTTGCCAATCATTTTATTGCTAGTTGACCATAGTTGACCACTAACCAGCCATGGCTGGCCCTTATCGAAAATTTATCATCCAAGTTGCAGACTATTACGAAACGTTAACTCGCTGTCATCAAACATCAATCATTCAACATTGTGAACCAATCATCAACCACCAATTAACCACTATAAGCCATCAATGACCCATTGCGAACCACTACACAACTATTATCACTCATCAATCAATTGTGAATAACCTATGAAATGGCCATTCATGAACAATTCATGGACTGACCATCAACTAGCCAGTGATTCACCAACCATCAACCATCAACTAGCTCATTATTCACCAACCATCAACCATAGGCTAGCTCAGTAAATCAACCATGAATCACCTATGAGTACGCCATGAATTAGCTCACCATTCACCATCGCAAGCCATGACTTAGTTCATTATTCACCATCATTCACCATCATTCACATTATAACCATCAACATTAAGACCAATATTAACCATCAAAATCAACCATCAAGTAGATCAGCTATGAAAGCTATGAATCACCATTGACCATTGACATGAACCATCATTATTCACCATTCATGGTGCCATTAACTATGAATCACGTGTGAATGGTTCTACTATGAATCACTTGTGAATCACTGATCAATATTAACCAGCATAAACCATATTAACCATACTAACCATATTAACCACATGAATCACTTATGGTGAATCCTATGAACCATATCAAGCAGATCAGCCATGAATCAGCTATGAAACACTTATGAATCACTTATGAATCACTTATTAGCCATCTACTATTCACCAACATGAACTATCATCAACTATTAACCAACTATTATGGTGAATCACCCAACTATGAACCAGTTATTAACCAACATTAGCACCAATCATGAATCACTTCTGGTGAACATTAACCAACATTAACCACCATTAACTATTAACTAAATCAACCAACTATGATGGTGAATCACTTCACTATGAACCAGTTGAACCACTTATTAGCCATGATTAACCAACATCAACCAACATCAACCACCATTAACCAACACTAACCAACAGCCATGAATCCATCGTGGCTCCTGGCGAATTCTCCTGGCGCGCCGAGGAGGGGCCCATCCACTGGCGCCCCGCGGAGTTGGACTTGAAGCGCTTGGCGCTGGGGATAGGCAATGGTGGTGGATGAACAAGCATATTACTGTCCTGGGTCATTGACAATGTTTCGTTATAGGAGTTGTAGTACTCAATGATTGTTATGAGGAACAATCATGCTCACTTAAGTATGGATCATTTCAGTGTGCCATCGTTCAGGCTTCTGTGCATTCTTTGAGTGTCTTGCTGTTTCGCTGGCGTTCAGAAAACGAGCCTTCGTACGGGGACTGTTCAAGACTCATTCCAGTCCATCACTACTACTGGGATAAACGAAGTAATGACAGACAATTGTACATATGCTGATACAGGATTACAATTGATTATAGTGGCTCATAAATTACTACTCATAAAAACCACTCATATTACGAATCAATGATTACAGACCAATCATTACACACATTATAATTTGCCTACCTGTAGCTGTATGGATCTGGACCGAATCATAATAGGGCATGACTATTTGGATAAAACAATGAATGAACGCATACATATACATATATATCATATATATATATACAGTACATATAAACATATATATATATATATAGACATATTTAATATATACAATTCATATTTAGATATAAATATATGAATACAGGTACAGTATGAAAACATGTACAGTGTTCCTTATAAATGTTAATATGATACAAATATATATAGATACATGCATATGATACCCGCATATATATTTGAATATTATATGTAATACATGCAACTATCATATGTGAATATATGAAAATCAATGAACTTAATGTTGATATGTAAACACAGGGGCCATGCCGCATGATCGTTGTGTCATGCGTCGCGAGTCGCAGGCTGAGCAGTTTGCCAACCCTTGGCTCATCAAAACCACAATTGCAACGATTGTCAACCATCATTCACCCTCTTTGACCATCATGAACCATGGCCTAGCCACTATTTTCCATGATGGTCCAGTAATACCCAACAAGTACCATGGCTTAGCCATTATGACCCATGATTAACCATGGCATAGCAGTATTACCGAGTGATTTGCCACTATAACCTGTGATTAACCATCGATACACCACTAATCACCTATGCTCCAGCATGATTTGGCATGATTTAGCAGCGGTTCATCCGACGATTTAGCATGGTTAGCCAGTAGTTAATCCCATTATTTGGCATGAGTTTGCTAAAGATGGTACTCTTAGCGGTAGCGAGTCCAATGATGAATCTTAATCCCATGATTAACCATCATGAACCATGATCTACCATGATCTAGCATGTTTATCCCATGTTAACCCATGTGAATCCCATGATTAATTAACCATCATGAAGCCCATGATCTAGCATGCTTCTCTCCTGCAGATCAGGTGCCTGCGACGGGTGAGAAGGTGCGCAATCCAGCCGCAGGGGCAAGCTGGGAAGCCAAATGAATTTCTGGGGCCAACAAAATTGATTATTAGCTGCGGTGAAATATGGTGAAATATGGTGAAACATGGGTAGATAATGGTAAAGTGATGGGTCCGTGATTGCTATAAAGGATGCTTGAATGATGGTTGGATGATGGTTGAAAGATGGTTTGATGGTGGTTTAGTGAATGGTGGTGCGTAATGCTTAATGACTGATGCTGGGTTCGTAATGGCTCATGATATTTGATAGTCGTTGATAATAGGGGATGATGACCAACACGGCCCCTACCAGCCATGACTTACAATCAGGTTGACAGTGACAATTCAATCATGGTAAACATCAGCCGATGGTGAATGATCATGGCGGTTACCAGTGCTCGATCATGAATGATCTTGTATATTGGAAAGTGGGAACTTAAAAGTAACCACTGGAGGTGCATCCTTTGTTTTCTGTGCAACAAGGTATCCAAGCGGTCAACAAGGATCTAAATGAAGTTTGCACAGTTAAACCAACTATCTCAGCTTTGAAGGACGTCTTTCTGCGTAGGTCACACGGGGTTCCACGTCAGGTCCTTCGGGGATGGCAACCCCAACCCATTCTCACCAGGATGTTGATCAGTGGTTGTTCTCCCCTGATAACCATTGGGAATCATGAAAGGTTACACACCGGTAATTACGATGGCAATGGAAAATCACAATATTTTATAGAGAACCCTGGGAAAAGATCCATTTACTGTGGATTTTCCATTGCCAGATTGAATTACCAGAGGGCAACTGCTTTATCATGGTTAGATGCTGGTAACTACTTGTTGAATTCTTCATCACTGCATAGCCATAGCAATCAATTCGCCATCACTAAACCAAAGGTAACCACCATCAACCGTTTGTCTCGAAAACTGATGCACTGTCCACTGGAGCAACGGGTCTCACCATCTGCCATCCATGTGCACCACTTACCAAGTAAGTAAGCAATAGTTGAGTAAGTGGGATCAAGCACCAAAGCAACTCATTCCTCACTGTCATCATTCTTGAACACTCGTCATTTATCAGCATTGAAAACCCTTGCACGTTATGAAGTACGATCAACCATGACTATACTAGCAATGATTTTCAACCATTTCTACCCACAATCAGCCACCCTTATTTTTTTGGTATTGATCACGATTAGCCACCATCAAGGAGTCTTCAACGTTATTGACTATGTTCAACGACCACTGACCCATTGTGAACTTCTTGTTATCACTAATCCGATAATCACCATGATTCAGCACTACATCAGCAGGTATCATCTGTCATCAACCGCCCAAAGACCCACCATTAACCCATCATTTAACCAGCAAAAACCATCACAAAACCACCATTTTCCCAGCAGAAACCCACCATCAACCCCTCATTTCACCCTCAAAAACCCACCATTTCTCCTCGATAAACCAACCATTCACCATCATAAACCCTCGAAAAAACAGCATTTCACCCAGCCATGTCACCCGCCATTTCCACCATGGCCACGTGCCCGCGGCATGGCGCCGGCGCAGGAGTTACATGCAGGCGGTCTGTGGGTCGCGTGGCTGGCGGTGGTGCAGGATGTCAAGGCGTGGCGCGACGCGGCGTGGTGAAGCACCGGGGGCCACGGTTAGAATCCCAAGGATCAGTGGGATTTGTTGATGGTTGGGTCGTTTGATGATGGCATTGCCCCTAGTTGATGGATGATTTGGTGATGGATTTGTTGATGGATTTGTTGATGGATTTGTTGATGGTTGGGTCGTTTGATGATGGTGGAATGATGGTTCAATCATGGTTCAATGATGGTTGTTTGATGGTTATGATGGTCATATCAGCTGACATTTATTAATGGTTAGGCATGGTTAAATTATGCATAATGTTTGATATTGGAAACTGTAGTACTGGTCAATTGAAAAGTGTTGTCATATTCGACTACCTCAGCGAACTGGAAATGGTTGCACAACACTATGGCCTCTATCTGAATCATAAATGATCGAACGCCAGTATCAGGAACATGTTGGTAGTGATATGATTGATATTAACATATGCTGAATTAGGTATATGCGGTGAATGGCTGCAAATATGGTGGCAAAGGAAATCAATTGCAATTATCATCACTATGACTGTTATTTGTTGCTGTCATTGATGTATAATTATATGGATAGTAGTGTTTTTTTGCGATAATCATTGATAACATATCCAATGATGAGTGATCAGTTGTGGCTCATAGTGCTTATTGGTTCTGTAGCTAATAGTGGTCATTGACTGTGGTTCATCTGTGGTACAATAGGTATGATCAGCGGTTTGGTGATAATGAAGAGTTATTGAGCGTTATATCATTTGAAACAGTGAACCAGTGTGAACCATTTGGGGTCATCAATCATTGTGTATAATCAATCGTAAGCTCAAAAAGTCAAAAGTAAGACTTGGTCGTTATTCAACAATGGTCAATATGCTGGTGATGGACGAGCTCAGTCCCCGTGCATGCATGAAGCCAGTGAAATGCTACTTGCTGGGGCTGGTAGCCGCGGATCGATCAATTGTCCTTTTTGGATATCAAGAGTGGATGAAGGCATCACCCAATGCGGACAACCACGGCCATTGCTCAGCATTAATGATCCATGGTGGCGAATAAATGGTTACTCGTGGTTCAATAATGGGTCAATGGTGGTTGCCATATGTTGTCATGGTGATGATGGTTCTACCAAGCATGATTTGTAAATCCAAACCTCATCAACCATCAGAAAACATTATTTACTAATCATAAAGTATATGATAGCAATCACCAACAATGGATCTAATGTTTCCTAACCATCAGACACTATCAATTTACTGTCACAAACCATCTTGAACTATTCAAAGCAATCCTTATCAGAATCCAACGCCTGTTAACCATCATAGGATTCTGGATTGGCTGCTCAATCCAACACTCACTCATTTACCAGGGCTACTTATTGACTTCCATTCAACTTGTCGTCAACTATCACTTGTTGTTGGTCAAAGCCCTGGCTCAGCCGCAGGCCGCCGTCATTCTGGACAACAAGGAGCCGTTGTGGTGTTGCCCGTGGCAGTCCGCAGTGCAGCCTGAGGATACAATACAAGCAGCTGATAATGGTAACTAATGGCTACTGGTGTTTACTATATAGCGGTTTCTGCTGGTTCATACTGGTTCATGGTCATTGATAGTGATCAATCATGAGAAATAATTGTGGTTCATAGCCGCGCTTAAATGATGGTCGATAGCATTTAAGAACACAGATGTTTCGGTCAAGTTGGTCAAAGGGGTATGATGCCATTTGATAGTGATTTATGATGATTGAGCCTAGGAAATGCCAATCAAGAATTATAAGGATATATTAACTATTCGTGGCTATGACAATGATCGCTATGTGGCTATCGCTGATGGCCAACACGATCAACCAGAGATCAACTATGCAACTGTTCTATTGCTATGGTAAATCAACTGATGGAGTTCCCACTTGGCAGTGAGAGAGAGAACGATGACTCCGTTTTCCCAAGAAGCGTAGCTGCATAGTTGGTTGAGACATAGGCATAGCCAGGATTTCGGAGGTCGTATTGAAAGCTTCAAATTCTCAACCGTTAGATGTCGGGGATGCAACATTTGCGAAATGATAGTTAGCTTCTGACAAGGGAAATGAGGTGATTCTCAACTTTTATGTCGACCTCTGGACGACGTTCAATGATATGTTGCTTGTGACAAAGTACTGACTTGATGCCTGATGCCATTGGCGGCCACCGGGTGCTTTCGAAACGAAGGTTGCCAGTCACCGAAGTGCCGCGGCTATGGCGGCTATGCTATCGATGGGAAAAGCCATAACTGATGGTTTGTACTGTTTATAATGGTTGGTTAATGGGTAACAATAGGGGATAATAATTAGCAATTATAGGGGATAGTAATCAGCAATTACGAGGGAACCATGCAAAAATTTGTTGTGTCAATCTCGAGTCTTCATCACATATGTGTCTCTGTATGTCCATAAAATGGTCCGCTGCAACGATAGCAGTCTCTTCTGACAAATGATATTTCTTGGGATGGCCGGCAGTTTTTCTAGACATACGCAAGGAGCTGCATCAAATTCGATGAACGACTCACTTTACAGGCTGAGTCACTTGTGCTGATCAATTACTGAGGACCAACATGTATGAACACCCATAACGATTATCCGCTGATGGGAGCCTATGTATATTCTATATTCCTCAATGGGACTGGTTGGGCTGACTCCCCAATCAAGACAGCAAGCCGCAAGCCGCTTAATGCACGTGGTTGATTTTCACCGATCAAATCACAGCCTATCCATGGGGACTAAACCAGTCGTTTGTACTCCGAGCTCTGGCCAAGGGTGTTAGCAATTGATGGGAAATCTTAATGGCTCAAATATGGGAATCGAACCAAACATAAACAAACCATCGTTAAAATGTACCCCGTGATTCTTCGCAATAAACAAAGGTGCCTCATTATTCTTAGTGGTACCCCATTTGACCCGGACGATGCGCCCGCTTTTTCGAAGCGGTCGCTGTGTTGAGGAGAGCGGTCTGTCCAGGTGGGTCGGGGGGCTCTGACCAGGAAAAATCACCATAAACAGGTGCTCCAGAAATGTTTGTTAGTGCTTAAGCATGTCACTTCGAGGATGGTTGCAATTCTCAGCTCTCAACTGTAGCCGACCAGAGTGATGAGCAAGAAGGTTTAGGGACTATCCAACTCAGGAAAAAGGCTGGTTGACTTGAAATGGGATGATGCTCTTTGGTTGGTACTGTAAGCACTACCATGGTGGACATTTAGTGGAGGTGTATCACCCATCCTGACCAAAGATGGCACTAGCGTTTCTTGAAGGTGGTACTTTGAGCAACTTGGGTATCAACTATGAGGACTGACCACTACAGATACAGCTGCGATAGTAGTGCTTGCAACCCAACAATCAACTCGTACCATGAATGCTGAGCAGCACATTCATTTCATTAGTTGCCGGTCTAAGCAACTCTGAAGGGTACAAGCGATGAATTCTATTGCTATGTAAGGCGTCGCAGACAGAGCGATCCCGTGAGCTATGAGTGGTGCCAGCAAGACAGCGCCCTGGTTCAAGTGAGCTGGTTATCATCGTCCTGCTCTCGCTGGAGGATGTGCTCGCATGATTTCTTTTAATTATCATGCTGTGTTCCGAAATTGCATCCTTCGCACACCGTTCTTACAGCTGATTTGCCTCTGGGTCACAAATACGTCATCAAAACTCAATCATCACTATCAATCATCAACCATCATTGACTCGTGAACCATCATCAAGCATCATCAAGCATGATCAAGCAGTCATTCATGATCATTCTCCACAGTACGAATCATTCAGCATCGGAATAAGCCAGTCAATCATCATCACTGAACGCATCAGCCAATCATCCTTACCATCATTCTACCGCGACAGAATGTTGAGACACCGAAATCTACCCAGAACTCTTCTTTCTTTACCAATTCATTCTGTGAGCAATCACTCACCATCATTGTGTTCTCACCACTCACTAGTCACCAACCGTCATCATTCACCAGCAGTTCACGAATCAATAAGCAACATTAATCCATCATTCCTCATAAACCATCAGAATCAACATAATCATTTCCCAGCCAACCACTCAACCAATCAACCAATCACCATCAATGACCAACCATCATTGACCGTTGACCAATCACTATGAACCGTTAGTCAATCATTAAACAATCAACTAATTATTAATCCCATCATTCATCATTGACCATCAGAATCAACCATCACTAACAACATCACCATTCCTAGACCATCATTTACCATCAGAATCAACCAATCATCATTCATCCTCAACCAATAATTATATAACCTATCATTAACCACCAACTGGCCACCAATCAACCAATCACTCACAGCCATTAATCAACCAATTAACCATCATCAACCATCATCACCCATCATCAACCTATCATCAATCATCATTAATCAACCATTCATCCACCAGATCAGATCCAATCATCAACCAACTAGCCACCAATCAACCAATCATCAACCATCATTTAACCATCATTAACCACTCATCAACCATCAGAATCAACCAATCATCATCCTCAACCAATCATTAACCTATCATAAACCACCAAGTAACCACCATCCATCAACCATTAACCAACCATTAACCAACCATTCACCAACCATTAATCAACCATTAATCAACCAATCAATGCAACCACCAACCATTCCCAGCCGTGGATCATGAACTCCCATGGGCTCCCCAAGCACCACTGCCCCAGGTGTCGCGCCTCGGCATCGCTCTACAGCACCGGGCTCCGCGAGGAACCCAAGGAGGAGGCCTGGAACGGGGGGTGCAACGGCAGCTGGCTGGGTCATAGTGGTGGTGGGTGGGTTGGTTGGTTGGGTTAGCTTAGGTTAGATGAGTTGGGTTAGGTTGGGTTGGTTGGTTAGGTTGGGTTAGGTGATGTGAGGTCTTTGAACAGACACAAAGTGATGCCACAAGTGACTGTCAACATAAGGCTCCACCTACTTCAGTGCAGTGCAGGCTGGACATTTCTTGCAATCTGGTCGGTTGAAACTTTCCATGTTTTTGCAGGTTGTAGAATTATCAGCACTTTTGACTGGTGATGTCTCCAATATGCCAGTTGTGAATCAGTATGAATTAGTTTATAGTTGCAATACCAGTGGCAGATGAGACAGATGGTTTGATCGGTTAAACACGTCTCAGCATTTTGATTGGTTGGTGTATAATCTACCAAAAATAGCCAGTTGCAGCGCTTTCTTGTTGCCGAGCTCCAAGATCTCAGCTCCACGTAGCGCAGGACTTACTTTTGGTTACACCAAATCCTTGACACCAATGGTTGGCGTCAAAATCCTGCACCACATCCCCAAGACGCACACAACCAACATCCACAGCTGCCACTGTCGGAAGATTTTTTTTGTTTCGCAAAAACTCCGTCACCCAATGATTCATCTCAACCTGGGCCCAATGACTCACTGACCAATCTGTTCTGAGTCCCTCAGAGTCAAGCTTTTCTGACGAGCTGAGTCAGTCACCAGTTGAACCTCAATGGTTCGCCCAGGTGACCCTGGTAACCCAATGATTCACCCAATGATTCGCAAGCTGAGCTGGTCCCTCGGGGTCGTCCCTTGCTGAGTCTCAGCCACCAGGACCGCCTCACCATGATCGAACGCTCGGAGCTGCTGCGTTTTTGCCCCAAGAGGCCGTGGGCGGCGCGCCGCTGGGTGCGTTTCGGGTGCCAGGGTTGTCTTCCTATCTGTGGCCCCGAACGGCGAACGGCTGGTCACATCCCATGGACTTGGGACCAGTGGTACCCAGCTGGCCATATCCTGCAGTATTGATCAAAACCAATACCCACAGTTTTGTTATATTGGGTGTTTCTTGAAATAGGGGACCCCAAAGATAGTTGGGTTTTGATTACAACAGATGGCTAGATATTGGATGATTTGTGGGTCCCTTATTTTGAGAAACCAACACACATCTTTGATGACACGTATGCCGATGACGACGATGGCGGCGGTAAGGATGACGATGACGATGACGATGACGATGACGATGATGATGATGATGATGATGGTGATGATGGTGATGATGATGATGATGATGATGATGAGGATGATGATGACGATGATGATGATGACGACGACGACGACGACGAGGACAACGACGACGATGACGACGAGGACGACGACGACGATGACGACGACAAGGATGATGATCATGATGATGACGACGATGATGATGATCATGATGACGACGACGACGATGACGCTGACGATGACGATGATGATGACGACGGCGACGTTGATAATGAGGATGATGAGGATGATGATGATGATGATGATGATGATGATGATGATGATGATGATGGTGGTGATGATGATGATGACGACGATGACGACGATGATGATGATCATGATGACGGCGACGACGATGACGCTGACGATGACGATGATGATGACGACGGCGACGTTGATAATGAGGATGATGAGGATGATGATGATGATGATGATGATGATGATGATGATGGTGGTGATGATGATGATGACGACGATGACGACGATGATGATGACGACGACAACGATGAGGATTACAACGACGACGACGACGGCGACGACGACAACAATGATAGCCCCCCAAACATCCGCAAACGAAGAATATAGAGGTGTTTGTTAAAGACCAATATCCCACAGTACATATCTGGTCCTGTATGGCTGAATTTGTTATGAGTATAGCCGACACCAATAGACCAGTGACTGGTACACCAACACCCAAAATTGAATATATAACGTTATCTCTGACATATTTCAATGTGTTCCACAGTTAGATATCATTTTAGTTGCCGTTTTTGCATACCATTGATACAAAGTGACACCGATATCATTGTGATAGCTATCATCAATACCAGTGATATGAATGGGTGTTTCTCAAAATTCGGCACTCCCCCAGCGATCATGCTTTATTCGAACCATTATAGTAGTAAACCAACCGTAGCTTGGGGGTCCCCGTGACTCGAGAAACCGCCATATAGGTCTTATTGTTGGTTATTATCCTCTATCATCATTAATTGCTATTATTATCAATTATGGTTATTATTACTGTAACCATTATAAGCCTTGTAAAACGATATAAAACCACGATTTGGCTGGCCAATGTAAAACCCTAGCCAAGCATACCACAAAGACCAGACAAAACCATCAATACCAGTGATATGGGTGTTTCTCAAAACAGGTGACCCCCCAGCTGTCATCCTTTATGTGAACCATTTACAGTAGTAAACCATCAATACCAGTGGTAGAAACCAACGTTCACAGCATTTTTTTCATAGCTCCTGCCTTTCCAGGCCCGTGGGCGATGATAGCGAGCCCTGCTTCTTCCGCCTGCTAAAGCTTCAAGGCCCCGCGGACTTCACGGGGTTGGGGCCGGTTAGGGTGGCACCCTGGTGACCAGTTCTATATCACTAGCTACAAGGAAGGCCCCCATGGATATAAGTTGATCAATACGCCATTTAATTTTCGTTATATCTACCATAAAGGGGGCCCACCTTGTAGTGACTCACTAGCTATTTGGGAAAGAAAGAAAAGGGTGAGCACTCCACTGATTTTTAACTAAAAATGACAATTTCTTTAGGGAAAACCATGAAACATAAGTGGAGTTTCTGCTTCCAGGTTTGTTTGCCGGAGTGCAACATTGGTAGCTAGTGACTCACCAGTGACCCTGCTCATAAAAGATAATGGTAGCTCACTAACATCGATAATCTTTGGAGTCACTCACGACCGATGATGATCTCCCAATGAGTACTCGGGATAGTTGAATGCAAGGATGGGCTTGTGAAAATGATGGGCTTGATAGCAATTCTTACTATCTGATGAACCACAACCATTCCTGCTA
>VSDK01014196.1:259273-297003 GCA_009767595.1 Symbiodinium kawagutii
ATTCCTGCTACCTGATTGATTATTACCAGTAACCACCATAAACAACATCATTAACCACCATCGCTGACTACCATTGCTAGCTACCATTGCTAGCTACCATTAACATCATTAACTACCATCGGTTACTACCAAATGACCACCATTATCCACGTCATGAACCACCATTGGTTGCTAGTTACCATTGGTGAGTCACTGACCCAATAACCATGGAGCCAATAACCCCAAACATCAAATGATAACCATTTTTATAATTCTTCACCAACGATGATCATTGGAGTTAGAAACCATCCACTGCTTATTAACCACCATTGATTCCTACCATTAACCATCACTCACCATCACCAACTACCATCAAACATCCCTAACTGCCATCACTGACTGCCGTTGCCAACTACCACAGGTTTCTTATAAACCATCACTAACGGTACTCATTGGGGTTACAAACCATCATTACCCCCCATTTCCCATCACTAACTGCCATCACCAAACTGTCGTTGCTACCATCACTAACCACCATCAACCACCACAAACCACCATTAACCACCATTGATTCCTACCATTAACCATCACCAACCATCACCAAGTACCATCAACCATCACTAAGCATGGATACCTATCATTCATTACCAATGAACCACCATCCACCATCACTATGGCCGTCGACTCAATCACCAAATCATCAACCATCACCAGCCATCACCAACCATCACCAACCACCATCAACTACCTCACTTCTTGAGCCCATGGGGCCCCTGATTCGCCCATTGCAACTCACCGCCAGGCACCGAGAAGGCTCCATTCCTCTTCCTCTCCTGGCAGGGCATCTGGCTCCGCGAGGTGCCGGGAAAAACATCGCTGCCGCGCGGCACGTTGGCCAAGGGTGGATAAGGGCCGCACGGGTGGCGTCGGGTGACGTCAGGTGACCAGATTGTTGTTTTTCTTGCGCCAGATGATTGTTTTAATTGGGATTAGTGGTCAAGAATCTGGTCGATTTGGAGTTCGTCAGGGCTCAAAATCGATATTCGTGGTCAAAAAATGGCCCAAACTTGTTACGCTGGGGTGGCTTTTTGGGCAGGGGGAAGCAGCTGCTTAGCTTGCAGTTCATATTCTACTTGCAAACACTCTTTTGATCATGGCTCGTCATGGCGAATTATGGTCCTAAACTATGTCTTCACCACAATCAACTTATGGTCGATGTACCAGTGAAGATCCCAAGCCGACCAACCATGAGGAGCACTGCAGATACCTGTTCCCACTGGTCCCAGCCATGTGTGCGGCTCTGCTTGGTGCACCCAACTCTGGAGGGCTAAACCTTCACCAATGGCTGCCACCACTGGTGATGCTAGCTGAAGAGTCAATGGCTGTTACTTCCCAACAACTATTCACCTGTCTTTAGCATAGTTGGTAGAGGTTATCATACACCCCTTCGCTGCAGTCAGGAGACCACCTGGTTCCCATTGAAAGGCGTATTTCTCAACTTGGATTCCCCATTCTCAGCCAGGTTTTGCCAGGAAGGGGTTGATATTAGTCATCATTGACAATCATGTGTAATTCTCGTCCACGATTAGCCACTACTATTCGCCATTTTGACCATCATGAACCACTAGCCATCAATCATTGTTAATCATGCATACTCAAGCTTCACTAGCCATTCAAAATCCACGGGTAGGCATCATTGGCCATCAACAATCACAACCAATTGTCAACTCATGAACTCAGATCCATCAACAACCACCTTTAGCCACCATCCAAGCCCAATCAACCAGTGCCACTATTGGTTGATATGAAAACCAGCCTACCGGTCACATCCTTAGTAGCCACCAGCCCTCGAGAGGGAGCGCTAGCGCCAGGAGAAACGAAATGAGGACCCGCTCACCTTTCACACTATGGAGCCCTACCTCAAGGACACCTGGGGATGGCCACAGTGAGTCTTCAGGGTTTTGGGTCATATGGCTATGGGTCAATATTTAACCAACCAACTATTGGAGGATTTACAAACAATAATAAGGGAAAACAATGGTTAATGATGGGGAACCAGGGGTACGGGGTTTTGACTCACAGCCATATGTTGACCCCATGAGAATAACGATGTCAGGTGATCAACCGAATGGCCATTTGATGGTGGCTACTTGCACACATTTGTTGATTCCCCAATATTGTTAGTTATTGTTGCGATACTAAATGTTTGTATATGACGGTCATTTGACGGCACACATGATGGTGGTTAAACTGTACTGATCATGGACAACAATCATCAGGATATACCAAATATGTAATGGGTCATTGACAACACATTTCCTGCTATGACAAAAAGGAATCGCAAAAGATAGACATTGTGCCAACGCTCATGAGGGAGGTCGAATGTCTGTGACAGTGCATCATTGGGATATAAAGCAGTTATAGTTTAGATATTTTGACAGTTATAGTAGTTCAATATTAAACAATCACGGTAGAACATGTTTGTTTGAGGCCTTCCAAATTGGAGAAGCGCCCGTTGATCCAGTGACGCATGGAAACAATAACACAGATCCCGTTGAAACCATAGATTCCCCTTGGGCAATCATGGCAATGCAAAATTTCCCTTCGAAGAGGCACTTTTTTTGCACTAGAACAGTATTTGCTTTGCACCAAAATGAATAGCCAAGGAAATAAAGGCAATAGAATTGCTAAAAGGCTATGTAATTCACTAGAATTTCCATTATAATTCTACAAAAGTCCGTGTTTTATCTCCTTTGAAGGATGTGAGATCACCCTCGGTGGTTTCATTTGATGTAGCCACCAACCCAGCTACTCCGTGCCATGGGAGGGTTTGTTATAGCTGCGGCTCAAAACGAGCTGGTGAACGAAGATTCCATCATCAAATCTCATTTTGGTGGGAAATCCAGACGTTTCCGGGTTGATACTTTCAGGTTCAGCTCTGTGGTGAATATAAGTCTACTGTGAAGATCGTTGCGCGCATGTTCAGCATGTGCAGCCCACAATTGTTTCAACCATCAACCTTTGAAAAGCGCCGGTGATTGATGCTTGGCATGTCATCATCAATCAGAGAATGGCTGCCATCAGATGGTTGGGAGACATCAACGGTTGGGGTGTACCGATGGGTCGTTTGCCCGACCAGATTTTGGAGATATGGGTCCGAAGCGGTGGGGGAGTACCACGAAATCATTTCGGCAGGTTTCTTTCTTCAAACATTCTGAGGGTTTCCTGATCGCCGGTAGTACGGTGGCTAGAAAAAACACGTTGACCTAGTGCTGCCACCTGCTTCTTCTTTGAAGTATCAGCCATTTGTAGGAACGCCATTTGCAGGAACGCAAGACAATCATTTACCAGGACTGACTTTTAGATACATTGAACCAGTCATTTCGAACAATGAAAGACCACCAAGATTTACATTATTCTTTAGGCATTCAAAAGTAGTGTTTTGTTTTAACCATCAGCCATGAAACCATCAGTAACCATCATAATTTTTGGTTTACCGTAGCTATGAGTAACCAACCATTTCTACCATTAGTGTCTTGAAAACATTATCAACCGGCCATTGATAACCGGCCAGTACCAGTCATAAACCAGTTAGTACCATTACCAATCATTAAACCATGTCTAGTGTTCATCACAAACCAACCAGGACCAGGGTAGGCCGTGCTGGCTTCGGCTGCTTGGGTTGCCATCATGGCGGCAGGCTGATGGTACAGCCATCTTCACCACCAGAGATGGGGCTCGAAGGATTTACTCCAGGCGTGGGGTGCGGGATTCCAAAGCAGGGACTCAGCATGGGGCATGATGGATGATATGGGTGGTTGCTCAAGTTATAGGGCTATGGGTCAATATTTAACCAACCAACTCATGGAGGATTTACCAAGAATAATAAGGGAAAACAATGGTTAATGATGGGGAACCAGGGGTACGGGGTTTTGACTCACAGCCATAGTACCCAAAGTTATGGTTGGTTTACTACTATAAATGGCTATTAAACAGGATGGTTTGGGAGGCCCCCTATTTTTGGGATGGCTGATATTGGTTGATAATGATTGATTGTTTGTTGCGAATAAGGGCAAAAAGTTGGCTATGTAATGACAGTTGATATTGATGATGATGATGATGATGATGATGATGACGACGACGACGATGATGATGGCTGATATCGGTCACGGACTTGACTGAATTTCTCAACGCATCCTAGATGATGCCCCGCTCTTTAGCAGACATCAACAATCTGATGGCTGAAACTGAAGATGGCTGATAGTGGTTGATAATGGTTGATTAATGGTTGACTGATGATCACGATGATGATGATTACGATGATGATGATGATGATGATGATGATGATGATGATGATGATCATGATTGATTACTCACAAGGGGATGAAGTTCATTAATGGCTGATGGTGATTTATATTTGCTAATATGTGTTCATTATGGTCGAGAAAATGGCTGGCACTGGTTAAGGATGGTTGATACTGGTCAAAAGTGGCTAATGATTGTTGATGATGGTTAGCAAATGGTTGCTCTTCATTAACAATGATGGTTGATGCTGGGATAAGAAGGGTTGACATTGGTGCCAACGATCGTTAGTCATGGGATGATCATTCTTTGCCATGGTGGGTATTGGTGAAGAATGGTTGAAGTTGATACTGATCAAAAATGGTTGACACTGATGAGGAATGATGGATAATGGGTGTGACGCTGGGTGCTGGGGAGGAATGGCCCATGGCTTATGATTCAACACCGAGGCGGCAGTAGAAGCAGTAGCAGGTAGCTGTTGGTCATGGCAGGAGCGACGTTAAGGGACTCAGAAACAACGAAAAATTGAAGAGACATGACCAACAGTAGCAGTTGGGTGTATCAAGAATCATGCCCAATTGGCTGTAGCTGGTTTATGAACCAAATCAACCTGCATTGCTTGTTGAAATGGTGCTTTTTCACCGCCAGAGCTGCTTGATCCAGATTAGCTGCCGACGACAGTGCCAAAGTTTTGGACGGAGTGGAGGTGAACGGCCAGATCTAGCTGGATCAAGCAGATCAACCACTACCACATCAAAGCTATTTGAACCGCCATGATTCCTGTTGAAACCAGATGTTACTTGATTCATCATGCCACCAACAAAATCAACAATCATAGTACAATAGAACCAAGCAGCAACAATAATTATAGTACGACAAAACCAATATGAACCAATCAGCAACAGGTTGCTGACATTCACCAGTCTAGTCACCCCACATGGACAGCTGGTTTTTCCGAGTGAGCCTCGGAAACGGTATCCAGGTATGGACAATCCTGGTCGCACGAAGGGGAGACACGGACAGGTGGGGCGGGCCGTGTGAGCTGGCAATGTTGGTTGATGATGGTCAATGATGGTTGACAACCATGATTAGAGATGACTAGGGAATGGTTAAGTATCATTGACAACCATGATCAGAGATGATAAGTGATTGTTGATGATCATTGGCAACCAGTCAGTTACAATAAACATTACCATCAGTTACCTGAGAGGATAAACATGATTACCCATGCTCAGTTATGGTTATTGAGTGGTTAACAGCAGCGGTCAACGATGGCAGGTGGGCCGTGCTTTTCTGGCCCGGCAATGATGGGATCAGGTATCAGCTGGTTGTCCAATTGGAGAAGAACCCTTGGTGGATGTGGTTGGGAGAAGCTACCAATACTACAGATCCGTAGCCATGATATAAGCTTTGACCAACCATCAATTAACCAATATATAGCTATTAACCAGTCATCAACCACTATATAACCATCCATTATGTAACCTTTCATTTGCCATTACGCGACCACAATTTTTGAACATGTGTGTGATCCCTGGAGAATCACCTCATCTACGAAAAGTTTTTTATTGTGGCCAGCTTGAGCAAAATAGAGTAACAATTGATTGATATTTGATGGTTAGTTGGTGACTGATGATGGCCAATGAATGATTTATAAGACCATGAACTTGCTGCTTTTTTGAAGTGCATAATTATATACGGGTCAATCGTTTTGCCATACGCGGTTCCACCATGGTAGAGCCAACCGCAAGCAACCGTCAACAAACATACGGTTGGATATAGCCCATTCACAGGCAAGGATCTATGGGAAGAGAACCATCAACGGTTGATGGTGGGTTTGGAGGATCCAACAGTTCTTTTTGGTTTGATCTCAGGCTTGGAGCTTAGGCGTTGGTGGTGGACCAGCTCCGGGAAGGTTGGTCATTTGAAAATCAACTGCTTCTCCCCATGGGGTGCTACTTCCTTTGCTACGCTATTCACACCCAACTCGCACCCGTCTTCCAAAGGTTGGTGATTTGTTATTCATGTTGCTCCTGGGAAGCTGACTTGTTCGCTTTCTCATTTCTTACTATCCACATTATTGGTGATCCGTTGTATGGTTTTTGTGGTCTAAACCCTGTCCAACGGCAGTTGTTGTCAGATATTGTTTGTCATTGTTGATCAAATTGGATATATAGCCCGTAGCCGTAGCCCTTATGGATATAATCAACAATAATTAGCGATGACATCCCTAGCAGCAGGTGATATCTAATGACACGTACCCTTCAATTGGTCGTTGTTACTTAAATTCTCCAATTATTCATCATTGGTTGGCTGATTGTTATTTTTTCTTCCCCAAAAATTGTTACTTGTGACCCTCTAATTGCGGGTTGCAACCCTCCAACTTTCTTCAGTGCTCAATCTTGGTTGGTGTTGGTTCAGCCTCGCCTATTTGTTTGGTTCTTGTTTCTATCATCCACAATTGTTGCTTTCGCTTCAAACTTGTTGGTCGTTCATTTGCTTACAAACCCTCTCCAGTTGCTTGTTCGTTCATTTTTCATCCCTCATTGTTGCCTCTTGATTTTTGGTGATTTTTTCATGATTTTTGTTGATTTTTTGCTTATAACCTCGGCATTGTTGGTCATTGCTGTTTCGCAGACCCTTCGCATGGTTGGTCCAGCTTAAACCTCGCAGAACCTGATAACCTTCGGATAACCCTCGCATCCTTGATCGTTGCTGGTCATACCCCTGGTGCAACCCGCGCATTGTTGGCTATTGCTGGTGTAGCCCTTGTAGAACCCTTACCGGTCATTGGTTGGTTGCCACCCCACCCAGTGGTTGTTCCTTGGTGACCGCCCCCCAGATGCCCACCAGCTTGAAACTGATCAGGTCGGAACTCGCAACAGGTCCATTTCCACTTGGACCGCCAGGCGATGGGGGCAGTTCCGTGTGGATAAAATGATGGCATTTATGGTTAGTGGTTGATCACATGGTGCTTAGTTGATTGATGACAATTAAGAGCACTGTTTGATAATTGGTTTGATCAATGGTTGATCATTGGTTAATAATTGGTTAATGGGTTGATCGGAATGGTTAAAATCTTAGAATAACGATGGATGGTTTATAGTTACTAGTAATAAGAACAATGGGTGATAATCAATGATAATATCAGAATTGAAGCATTACCAAAACAGGATAACAGTTTTCACTAACCACTAGCCATTAGTTAATGAAATCGTTGGCCGTCATTGACCAGGGATGTATCTAGATAATCATGTATCCGTGATTATCCTATTAACCATTGACTACCCACTAACGAACAATGATCGATGACGTACGTATACTACACATATGCAAACATAATATTTTGATTATTCACACCAATCATCTCATGATTAATAAGTTATATGATCTTCCTTTGCCATTGTTTTCTCATGATTAACCACCGTGTAACCAGTAATGAGATACTGACTGGTTGTTTAATCATTTACAAATTGTTCGACCACTACGTAACCGGTATCTGCATCGGTCAACACCAAAGTATTTCTGTTTGTACCTGGTTTCGATCATTATTTGCACCAGTCATTGAGCTTTTCAATCATGATCAACATGTAAACAGTTTCTGATCATTGACCACCACTACTCACCACTAAACACCATTAACCAACATCAACCATCACCTTGACCATCACTTCAACCATCATTCAAACCACTAATCAACCATCACTTGAATCATTAACCACCAGTAACCACCACTAACCACCATATCAACCACCAACTAACCACAATTTAACCATCAATTAACCACCAGTAACCACCATTCACCACCATGATATACCAAATTACTTCACTGTTCCCCGCAGCTATGTCGGCGTTCAGTTCGTTGAGGTGCTGCGAGTCGACTTGGCTCCCACCCTGCTCCTGCTGCGACGCATGGACCTGCTGCCGGTGTTGAGGCGATTCAGTGCCGATGATGATGGTTCATGTTGGTCAATGAGGGTTATGTGTGGTTAGTTTATGGTCAACTATGGCTGATTTATGGTTAACTAATGATTATACAATGATTATGGTGGTTAATTCGGGTTAGTGGCGATTAATTGATGGCTAATTGATGATTAATACTGACGGTGTTTGATTGATGGTTAAACTGATGGCGGTGAAACCAATTGGTGATTGAGAGATGGTGAATGGTGATTAAACATGACGGTTAATTGATGGGTAAAGCGATGGACGACTGCTTGCAGGCACCATTTTTATGCGTATGCCCAAACAGCAGGTTACATTGTGGGATTGCAGATGATAAGCGTCTTGTCAGGGCAGTATCTATTGCCCTCAGGTTTTCTCCCCAGTGACTAGCAACTAGATGAGTGAATGCTTCTGAACGGTAAGCATATCAGAAGTCTACTGTATATTTTCCCTGCATGGTTCGCAACCATTCTTGACCATTAGCTAAGCTAAGCATGATTGACCATTGGCAAGCCATTGAGCAGCGTTAACCACGACTTAGAAATTATCTTTATTCATTGTGTACATGGACCATCAATAACCATCATCAGGGCATACCACATCCACCCGTGTCCTCTCACAAGCCACCGTGTTTACAGCCATTTCTGGGCTCCACAGGGGGTCCCACAAGCCATTGCCACGTTGAGAGCTGGGTCCCTGGGTGCGGCAGGGTGTTCCGCGATGTGAAGGAACTCTCCAACCTTGCGGTGCTTCCAAAAGAGGAGGTGTTCTGTGGGCTGAGGGTGATGAGTTGATGGAGGTCATGGTGGTGGTGGTGGTGGTGGTGGTGACAATCATGAAATGTGAGAATAATCGCCATGAGGGTGAGCATAATTTATTCTGATGATCAAATGGTTGAGGCTGTTGATGTTGACGGTGACGACGATGGTGACAACAAGCCCTGATGTAAACAAGATGATCTGCTGTTAGACTTTGCCAGCAGTTAACGGTGTAAAGCGATGCCGGCAAAAACCCGTGATTGAAGCCAAATCCATTCAGAAACTGCGAGCAACTTGCTAGTTTCTTCTTGTCAATCACCAGGTCAGAACTGATCCTGGGTGATAAACGTGAACTAAGTTTAGTGAAAGTGTTGAAGTTATACTGTATCTGGGGTTACAAGCAGTCTATTGATGAGGCTGAACCATTTGGAAGTAGTCTAATCATCCTCAACCCTTCTTCAAGCATTTTGAAATATCATAAAGCATCATGTCACCATCACTGTCACCATCATTTTACCGTCATTCAGCCATCATTTGACCAATTCTTTCGCTATTATCATTCGCCATCATTCTCAACGATGAATTAGCCGTCATGACTCACCATTAGCGACCAATGCGCTCTCAAACCATCACCAACTCCGCTACCACCACCGCTGTTTGGTCACCGCTCATGACAACATTTTACCAGATGGCAGTGGGTCAAAACCCTTCGTCCCCCTGGTTCCCCCATCATTAACCAGTGGTTTCACTCTTATTGGTTGGTCAGTATCCCCTATTATTAATTGGTTTCCCTCTTATTGGTTGGTATCCCCTAGGTATCCCCTCTTATTGGTTGGTCAGTATCCCCCATCATTAACCATTGGTATCCCCTATTATTAATGGTTAATATTGACCCATAGCCAGATGACTTCCCCTGATAGCTACAGCCTCTTGCTCCGACCAGCGCGAGGCTGCCCCTGCTCCCGACCAGGATGAGGGTCAGGCGCGACGAGTTACAGACCTGGAGTGGCCAGGTATGGTGGGTCCAGGCGTAGTTCGCAGGTGATGAAATGGTTGCAAAACGATCATTGCCTCATGGTTATGATGCCTAAATGACGGTCAAATTATTGTCAATTGAAAGGCACATTCTTGTTAAATGATTGTCAAATAATTGTTAAATCATGTTCAAATGAGTGTGAAATGGCGGTAAAATGACTTTTTAACGATGGTTCAATGATTGTCAGATGGTGGTAAAATTAATTTTGACTGATGGCCGATTGATTGTGAAATGGTCGTAAAATGATTTTTGACTGATGGTCGAATGATTGTGAAATGGTGGTAAAGTGATTCTTGAATGGTGGTCAAATGATTGCCGAATGGTGGTAAAAGGATGACACAATTCTGGTGAAAGTATGGTAAAATGGTGGTTATTTCCTGGTTCTGGTTAGTCGACTTTTGGCCGATGGTAAAAGGACAGTAAGCGATGCCTAATACAAATTGATAGTGCTTTATTGATGATGATAGCTGTTGATGGTTGTCCATTGATAGTGAGTGATAGAGCGTGATTGATGATAGTTGTTACATGATGGCTGACAACTGTTGATGGTGGTCAATACCAGTTGAGATACCTCCGTGGTGGTTAAGAACCCTTTTGCTGGACACAAAGAAGAATTGATGAGGCTGATGGGGCTATGGGTCACTACCAAGAACCCGCCAAAAACGCAACAAAGACCAGCTTGGTCATTCACGGGATGTTCACAAGGGGCAGGGTTTTGACCAACAGCCACGGGACAAACGTCGTCCTGCTACATGATCGGATTTACTAAACATGCAAAAAGGGTGAGTCACCGACCTTCACAAAAGCACACGTTATGACTGAGTACACTCAACTTTGTGGCTGACGCAACAGCCAGGGGTGCTATGAATCTTGTAAACAAAATCATGGTTGAAACCACGGCCCGAAGGGTTGAACCCCTGCTATCATGCGGTATCAACCATCACTAACCACTGCTGGTAGCCACTGCTGGTAGCCACTGCTGAATGGAAATGCCCTCCCCTTTGTCGACCTGGTAGATTCAACCAGTCATGCTCTGTAGCAATCATTGACCATGAACGTTCATTCACCAGCGATTCTGTGATCCATCATTGAGCCATCATCATCTATTGTTCTATCCCCTATTGCTGCCCATCATTGCAAACACACAATCATGATCAATCATCAGTAAGAATCACTGTATACTTTGAAAATTAAACCCTGATGAACCGTCACTAAGCATGATTCTTGAGAACCAACAACCACCATTAATCATCATGAATGAAGCCGTATCAACCTTTGAAGCCCAGATGAGCCAGTACCAGGACCAATATAATCAGTGCCAACCATGGTCAGCTACTCACATTTCCATCAACCACTTCATCCACTATTGAGCCATGAGGCATGATCAACCCTCACCAAGCAGTACCAACAACCGTCCCTCATCGCAGCGGCACGCGTCCCACGCTTGCCCAGACGCGTCGCGACACCTGCGCGACAGGGAGCGTTGGGGTGCTTAGTGCGGAGAGCCTTTAGCTGCCAAGCGGCACTGATTGCTTGCTTGATTGGTTGGTTGGTTAGTTGAATCATGGCGATAACTTAAGCTTTAACCATTTACGGACTTTAGTAAACAGAAGGGTTCTTATCATAATATGATTATGATAGCATAGGTTGGTATTTTCAAATATCATGTTGGTTGTTCTAATATCGGGAGAAGACATACCTAATCTTAGTCAATACAATGGTTATTCGTTGCAGGGTGTTATAGATGAAGTTTTACTCTTGATGGGGATAGTGCTTCTTGGCATCCCAACTAGTGGTTTGTCGTTGTGGCGACAGCAGTCTGGGTAGGAAGCCATTGCGGCACTGATTGGACCAATCATGAACCATTTTATAGCGTCATAATGAATCATACAATCATTCTAAAATTGTTATTATGATACTATCATTGGAAGAAAGAATGGTGACCTGTCTTCTCTACCACCTTTGGGTTGATCCTCTTCAGTTTCCAAGCTGCAGCTCAGCTATGTCGAGCTATACGTTGCAGCTGCACCTATGTATAAATATATTTGCCGACCGCGGTTGGAGTGCACGACACATCTAACCCACCACGCTTATTCTTCTCCAGGGCATATGCATGCCTATTCTATCTACGTTGGAGTAGTATGAGTAGTACGCGCATATTCTCGGTGCAGGGGGCGATACTGCCGGGTTCAGTGGAAGGTACAGCAGAATCCGTGTTCGCATGCTTCTCAACATCATTTTGCGATTTTGTGAGTTAGGACTAGGTGTGATTGAGTGGCTATAAGTTGCTAATTTGTATGGATATATGTATATGGTTATGCAATGTTATGCATAGCAACACATATTTACTTTAGTCGTCGTAAGCATTTAGCATCAACCATGGGCAGTGAACCATCAGTCTGTCAACATGTGGTGCCTCAGCGATTGAGTATTCCTTACCAGAACGGTTTCCAAATTCCCAGAACTCCCTTAAAAGCTGATCCATCTTTCTCATTGCTTGCTCTCAGCAGGGCAAGAACCATCATTGGACAACCAGCCATCAAAAGCCAGAGATAGCAGAGATGGACAATAACAAGCCCATGTTCTCTTGCTATCGTTCAACCAGCGGCCATAAATCGCCAGAGAAGACCCCCCTCACAGCTGTTCAGGCGGTTCGTTGGCAACTCTTCTTGCGTGCGGATTTAGAGGCAGATCACAGGGACTTGTGGGACCTGTGCCATTGAACCTGAACAGTAGCCCAGTGTTTGGCTCGAGACAATTCAGGGAGGTTGGGGAGGTTGGTTAAAGCAACTTCATCACTGGGGAAGACCACAATTTGGGGTGATAACCCCACGAAGATTTGCTGATGATTGTTAGGCCAGGCAGTTGCCTATTTATTTGGCTCATCCAGGGAGCAACCAGTTTTGTTGGGACGCTGTCAGGACACTGCTCCAAACAAAATGTAGAGATGTAAGGACGCTGTCAGGAAATCGTAAAGATGCATGCAGATTTTCCCTGCTCAATGGTGGTTGCCAATCGTCGAGTTGTCAGATCCATGGTGAAGCCTGCCTGTTGTATGGCTTTTGATCAACACTTTCCAACGACTAGAAGATACAGAAGGGTAGTTTAGCATTCAAATAGACGCTTCTGCTCACTTTCGGGATGTGAAGGGTACTGAGCTCTGCCCACATATCTATTCTTTTTGTATGCTATCTATTGGCTGTTTATACTTTCGTATTTCTATATCATTAGTTTGCTCATTGGCTACCTGGGTTACTACTATCGTTTAATGAAGGCTAGATGAGCATCTGGAGCTGTCGACTGGTCAATATTAGTCATGGGTGAATGATCCTTGAACATTCGAACAACAAGCCGGTCAATTTACAGGTCATGACCGCAAATGGTTGATCATCGCGTGCTTGGCTTGAGCAGTTTCCACAACAAATGTCATGTTGTAACGGCTACTTGTTGATATTTGCCACTCATAGTGGTTCACATGCTTGATATGAGCCATATTGTCACGGCTAATCGTTCATAAGAAATCGGAGCATCATTCGTCATGGCTCCAGCTACGACGAACAAAAAGTCTTGCGTTCAACGGCTCCAGCAGGTGGAACCTGCGTAGCGCTGGTTGGTAGGGACACAGATTCGCTACCACACAAGGATTTCCGAGGGTAGCCCTAAGAGAATGTGGTTTGCTGCTAAGCAGTAACCATATGACAGATTCTCATGACGAGAGTTTCTCACAATAGGGTACCCCCAAAACCACATGAGTTTTGAATATATGAGTCAGGAACGAAATAGTTTGGATCCACAGCGGAGTTTACTTTTCCTTATTTTTGCTCATGATCACCCATTGTCAATCATCATTGACCAAACAATAGCTGCTGGTGGTGTCAGGCTGCGGTACCCGTTAAGAACAATCAAGAAAAACACTATATAAACATCACTAACCAGCCATTTGCACACCATTAGTCATTATCGACCATCTATATTCTATCATCCATCAACCATCAATCATCATTCACCATCATTAGCTGCATTGACCATCACGAACCATCATCAGCCATCATTGATTAACGGTTTATCATTGATCATCCAGAGCTGATCATCTTGATGCTTATTAGCCAGCTAGCCATCATTACGAACCACTAAGCACGATGTTTAACCACTATGAACCATCAATTTGACCACTCCCAACCACCATGAACTAACCACTATGGTAGGATCCACCACTATTAAACACTATTAACTACTATATAAACCACTAATTCAACCACTACTAACCGCTATCATTCATCATTGGTCATCCAGAGCCGCATCATGTCACCGATGAATCGGAGCCAGGCCCGGATGGCGGAGCTCCCGGGTTGCCCCTCGCTGAAGTTGCGCTGCACGCCGGGCCCTTACTCGCGGGTGCCGCGAGGCGGGTGAAGCTATGAACCAGCTATAAACCATCGTTCTTCAACCAGTTGTTAGCCAGCCATAACCAGCTATAGACCAGCTATAAACCAGCCATAACCAGCTATAAACCAGCTTTAAACCAGCTATAATCCAGCTATAAACCATCATTGACCGTCGACCGTTGTTAGCTAGCCATTAACCAGATGGCAGTAGGTTGACGATGACGGGTGATCCGATGACCAGAATTGAAGAGGATGGCAGTTGACGATGATTTTGAAGCAAACAGATGACAGTCATCTAAATCATCTAATCATGAGAGCCATCTAAACAATTTATCAGCCTCCAATCATGTTATCAACAAATGATAGTTGAAATCAACTGTTTGCTAAATCAACTAAATCAACTAAATCAACTCAACTAAATGACTAAATGATAACATTTGATCACCTTCCCCCAGCCTGGCAATCTCAATTTGTCGCCCGGTGAGGCCTGCCCCCGAAGTGGTCCGCGGAAATGCCAAGACGGTGGTCCGTTTGGAGGCGCTGGGTCCGAGCGGGTCGAACCCCTGGATTTCCAGTGGTGAAATATGGGCCTTTCTCAAGCCATAGGGAACCCCAAACGTGGTTGGTTTAGTATTGTAAATGACTAATAAATGGATGATTTGGGGGGTCCCCTATTTTGAGAAACACCCATATGGTGAGGTCGATTGTTTGCCAGTTCATGACCAATTCTCAACATCACTGGGATGAATCCCTTGGAAATTTAAGTCCAAGCTGGTAGCCATTGCTGGTTTTGCGAGCCATTTCTTGGAATTTGTGATCCTACTGCCACGGCAAAAGACGTTTCTCGGATTTCTTGGTCATTTATTTCCATTTCTGGTCCAGTTATTGAACCTTTGGTGAACATGTTGATGCTTTCCATCTGGCATTTATGTGAATTTATTGGTTCCTAATTTCCACTGCTCGTTATCAAACACATGTTATTGATCACTCATTATCCAATATCAACTATGAATTAACCCTGCCTTCAACCATCAGGATTAGCCACGAGTATTTAACGTAGTCAATTAATACATGAGTTGAAACATCAACTAACTGGTTGATCAGTCTATTACCCGTAGCTATCCCATATCAACCAATAATTATCTATGGTCTAGCCATGACTTGAACCATTAGTTGGCAAAGTTAATCACACCTGGTTAACTGTCAACCGGTCAATATCAACCATCACTTCAACCAGTCATTATCCATTAATCGACCCATTAATCGACCCATGAATCGACCCATGAATCGACCCATGAATCGACCCACTAATTAATCGCCATCAGTACACTGTTAGTCAACCATCGCTGGTCATCAATGACTACTGGTGAACATCTTTAATCACTAGTTTTCAGTATCACCAGTAACCTTCAACAAACATTGGTTACCATTTGTTTCTATGAGTGATCACCGGTGAACCAGTCGTTGATCATGAGCGAAAGTGGCACAGCCATCGCTTCCCAGGAGTTGTCGCTGGACCTTTTGGCGGCTTCAGCGGAAGGTGGCGCACTTGGTGGTTGCGATGGGTGGTGGTGGAAGCCATGGTACGTAATCATTCCTGGGTCCTGCTAATCCCTTGAGATGCTTGGGGATGATGCTCCTTGAGATCCTTGAGTGATGCTCCATGGTGAAGAAGAATGGGAATTGATTGCCATTGATGGGAATTGATGGTAATAGTCTGGCTGCTGGGGGCGAGCGGCTCGCCGATCCCGCTCTACGCTTAGAGGAGCAAGACAAGAGCTACCAGGAGGGGTGTCACCAAATGGTAGCAGTTGAATGATCTCTGGTTAATGATCATAGTAATGGATTTTCCTGCCAAAATATATCATTCCCCACAAATCAGTAGTCAAATGTCTGGCAAATAATAGTCAATTTGTGGGCAATGATGTAGGGTCAAAGATAGTGGAACACTCGTGAATTATTGATGGATGACTGATGGCGGACTGCCAACAATGTTTATGGTGAATCGGCACTGATAATGGCTCACAAGTGTTAATGATCACCGACAGTGGATGCAATGGTTTGTTGATGGATGTGAATGGAAAGGTTGGTTAATCAGTCTCATCTACCACCATGCTGTAAGTAATAGGAGTCATGGGATAACGATTGTCGTCATGGTATTGCCCACACACTTACAATTCCTCAGAAACCGCCATAGCTTGCTCAGCAGCAGGGTGTACACGAACATCACGAAAGATTGATTCTGCCGACTAGCACCCTGGATTAAACTAGAAATACAATGTTGTCGGTTGAACAGACATATTTTTCAGGCAAAACATCCAACAACAACTGAATTTTCCACATCAAAGTGTTAGTTCAAGCCCAGGATAGCTGCTTTGAATCAATCTTAGCAATACTAGTGTTAGCACTGATCAGTTATCGTAAGTAATCATCAATGATTGTGGCCATGTTGATGGATTCATTGATCATTGCTAGGGAGATTTATCAAGCCCTATGCGCCACTGAGAGGGCCACCACTAAGAGGGCTCACCGTGAATGATATCACGGGGCCGGCTTTCATGATTCATGCCGCTTCATGAAGCGTCAGCCAGTGCTAGTGAAAAATGACGATGGGGAGCCATTCCCAACCATTTTTTGAAAAGCATTATACGGGGGTCTCCCAAACTTGGGGGCCCGCAAAGTGGTTGGATTTACTACTTCCATATGATTCGCCATCATTCGCCACATTTTCAGCATATCATGATTGGTTGAACCATCATTGACAATGCATTGACAATCACTAGCCATCATGAACCACTGGTTTTTACCATTTTGATTGACCATGGTTGTCATCCATCATCAACCGTCATCAACCGTCATCAACCGTCATCAACCGTCATCAACCGTCATCAACCATCATCAACCGTCATCAACCATCATCACCATCATCAACCACAATCAACCGTCATAAACCATCCTCCAATCAAACATCATCATTCAACCGTTACCGTTACCCATTTCGCAAGGCCATGGAGCCTATGCCAAGGTTGCACGCAGCAGGGCAAGCCACAAAGCGCTGCGGGTGGTTCAGTGGTTGATGGTTAACCAGTGGTTAATTGATGGTTATTTGATGGTTAACCGCTGATTGATGGTGGTTTGGTGGTGGCTAGTTGATGGTTGATTGATGGTTGATTGATGGTTGATTGATGGTGAAATGAGGACTACTACGGGCTACTTCATGGTTACATGATGGTCAAATGACCGTAAATTGATGGTTAATCGATGATTCAGCAAGGGTCAAGTGACGATGCAACGATGGTTTTAAGCATCATATGTTTGAAGAATCTTAAGGTCAATGTTTTTTTTAACTTGTCAATTTAATGCTGCTCAA
Source organism: Symbiodinium kawagutii (assembly GCA_009767595.1). Lineage (NCBI taxonomy): Eukaryota > Dinophyceae > Suessiales > Symbiodiniaceae > Symbiodinium > Symbiodinium kawagutii. The sequence continues at coordinate 277,049 of VSDK01014196.1, forward strand.
TCAAGGGTGAATGATGGTTAATTCGTTTCAAAAAAATATTCTCCAAGCATGGTTGGGTGATGAATTAAATTCGTTTTGAGTGTTGACTCAGGGTTAAACAAAAACATCATGGACGAAACTATCATTCATGTTTTGATTGAAATGACGGACAGCGACAGTTCAAATAGTGCGTTTTGTCATGCCGACTCAGGATGGATCATTCGTGATAGTCGATCATGGTTCAACGATGCTTCCTAATGCATACTCCTCAAAGTGCTTCATGACTTCAAATGATGACTGACAATGGTTAACACGAGAAAGTAGTGTCGGTCAGCAATCATCAACAATGACAATTATGATCAGCAACAAGTACCAAAAAGCTATGATTGAACCAACGATAGCGGCTTACAAACAACGTCCACACGAACTCCAGCTGGTTGCACGGGGTGGGGAGGGGCCACGAACTGGAATTGCTGGTAGATCACCTATCAGCAATGGGAATAATTACCACGAGCATACTACGAGCGTTGGCATGTTGGTGTACACATTTGGCTATGGGTCAATATTAACGAACCAATAATGGTGGATAATGATCAACAATAATAAGGGAAACAATGGTAAATGATAGGGGAACCAGGGGTACGGGGTTTTGACCCATAGCCATTTATCAATTTTTCTCAAAATACGGGGAACCCAAAATCATCCCCCGTTTAGTTTGCTTTAGATGATCAATAGGTGATTGTAGGTTTCCCCTATTTTGAGGAACCCTCATGAAAATATCTTGCACAAGTAGTGTATGTGCAAGTCTTGAGGCACGTGAATCGGCACCCGCTTGTGGGTCAAGCCGCCAGGGTAGACTTGGTTGGTTGGTTCATGACTGTAGTTCACTGGTTGTTGGAATTTCCCAGGTCCGATGATCTTGTCTCCTTGTTCGAAGCTGTTGCTGATGCCAAAAAATGTTTTTCCACCCTTTTTTAATTTCATTGTGGTCAATGCTGGTCAAGTAATGGTTAATACCCGTTGATAAATCGTTGGTGGGGTTGTTCATTTTATATTGTCCGCAATATTTAGCCCCATAATTAGTATTTTGCATAGTTGAACAAACTCGATCAACCGAAATATTGTGTACAAGAAAATAATCAACCTACCGAATCAACCTACCAAATCGTGAACCAACTCAGCAGATGATGGTTGGGTAGGGGCAGTGCCTTCGCACCAACGAGCTTTGCTGGTGCGTTCCAGGCTTTAGCTCACTTGGGCCTTGATCACCTGCACCTCACGCTTTCGAATACGCCCAATGGCAGGGTGCCAGCGCTGGGAACGTCGGGCGGATGGGTGCACCAAGTCATGGCATACGGTCGTACACATGCATAGCTACATTCATGCAGACACCCGTACAGAGTATGTACATATATCCAACAAATACATACAGCATACACATTCATATATAAGGGTAGAAAAAATGTCACTAGCTGGACATGGCTTCACTAAAACTGGATCCCAGCATGGTCGATGCTTGGCCTCGTTTGCTGGGGATTGTCATGTTGAGTGGCACCAAGACTCATCAGGATAGATCACCAAGAAAAAACAGCAATGACTAACAGTTTTTCACTTCTGAGAATCTTGATCTGACTTGTATATACGATCCCCTTTGTCTCTCAGATGAAGTGTTTTTCCTTACCAGCCACCCATGCAAGTTCATTCTTGAAGGAGGAAGGCCACTCGGGTGCGTGGCAAACACAAGTACGGGCCGATGTGGGTCCCCCGATGGTCAGTCTATGAAGCCACCGAAGTAAAGTTGAAGCCCCAACGAATCATCACTGCCCTGCTCATAGCTGACCTGGCTGATCAATTTGCACCATCAAGCGTCAAAGCGCTTGGTAAAAGGATGGCGTACTCCTGGGCAACGTTGAGCAAGGGCTAAAACAATGTTGGCTCAGGCAATTTCAATTAGCAAACCATGATAGCACCATTTGGGCAGGAAACTCGGGGCACTGGATTTAGTGTCATCCCCAATCAACATACCAAGGTTTTACCTTCATCCTGCATTCGTAGTAGCTTCCACTGGCTTTGACTTCAGCGCAATCAACATCTCAAGGAAACGACTCAGTGACTTAGACATCATCTTCATTGCAAATTAGCACCACTGGTCGGTAGAATTACATGATACATATCATAGGATCATATGACGGTTTCATAGGATATTATGCGCGCGTTTTTTGTGTGTACAGTCTTTCGTAGATGTGATATACGTGAAGCGTTGACGGGATGTCAGCTACTTGTCCTTAATTTCTTTACTACCAACATGATATGACCGCTTTGGTAGATTTAGGTTGATACGATGCCATTGCAGGCTGTTGTGCTCTCCTACAAACTATTCCTGCAAGAAAAGCTATCAACCATATTAATGACGCTTTCACGATGTTATTAATTATGGACTTCAAAATGTATTGACCATCTTATCAAACAAACACAAATGACGACGAAATATTATCAACCACATCACTGATCCACCATGTTTTCAAGCATCATACCGACCTTCCAAGCTTAGGACATTACATGTACGACATCATTCACCACGAATCACATGACACAGCTCACATCCTCTTTTCACAAGCCGCAGATCATCCGCCTTCCCGAGCCTTGGTTGGGACCAGCTCCCAGGCCCCAGGGGCCGTTGCCACAGGAGGTCTCCGCGGCGGTGAACAACATCACGGCCAGCCACGGCTGCGAGAGGCAGATCTGGTTCCAGCAGATGGACGACGCCAGCGGAGGCCCAGCGAGCTGCTGGGGACGGTTGGCCAAGTGCTGTTGGGACCCGGTTCCTGGGTGCAGTGCAGCCGGATGGAAGTAGTTGATGTAAAGTGCTTGTGTATTGATTAGTAGTTGTGTTGAAGTAGTTGTCTTGAAGCAGTTCAGTTGATGTTTAATCAGGTGTAGTGGTTGTTTTTAAATGGTTGTGAATAAAAGAGTAGAAGCAATCGTGGTGCCCCATCTAGATTCCGCAGCTGGTGGGGTTTGGTGGAGTGGTAAGCTGGTGGCACTTGTTGTGTGCTTTACTAGCATCAACTGTGCGGTACAGTATCACTGGGACCACCTGACGTGGACATGTAGATCAGTTGTCAAGCCTGATCTGGTTCCATGTGGTTCCATGTGATTCCCAGCCGAATCGGAATTCATGCTTACTAGTGCTGAAAGACTGGAGTGATCCCCCCAAAGTGACCAAGTTCATCCAATCATTTGTGATGCTTCACTCGGGTCATTTCAATAGGATCACCAAGCTGTCTGTAGAATTCTTAGCACGGCGAACTACCCCACTGCTTAGTGTTTAGTCAAAGCCATCACGCATAGAGGCCGCATGATTTTCCTCAAACCCATATTCATCCCATGCTTTCTGGCATGACGATTCTCAGAGGTTCAGTGCTGATCATTTGCAGTGGCTGGTTTGTCTAGTTGGATATACCAGTGAGCTTAACATTCACTTTACAAGGTGAGTTGACAATTCACAAGCATTCAACTAGTCTATAGCAAAGGCAAATGGGTTGTCAATGCTTGTCATTTTGATTCATAACCATTTAACTAGTTATACTATATACTGTAAATGATTGGTTGCACCTGACGGCTGAATGGTGACTGGATGGCTTGCTGCGCAAGTTCCTTGTGCGTCCAAGCTGGTTGATCGCACCGCCGGCAGATGGACAACATGTGCTCTTCAAGTACTGCCCGGGCAGTTTGCTCGTGCCCTGGCGGAGAAGGGCTGCTACTTGGGGCGCTGCTGTGGTGACAGCGGTGATGGTGGAGCGATGTGGCGGTGGATGGTGGATCGAAGCATGTGAATGCTGGGGTACCCGTGACATGTTGAATGGGCAGGGATAATGGCCAGTGTGGTTGAGAACCTATGGGTGATGATGGTTACATCAAGAATGGTTAGCACAGGTTCAATGACAGTTGATATTGCTCAATAGCAAGAGGTGGTTACGAATGGTCATGGTGGACTATGTTCAAAGGTGGTTGTACCGTGTGTGTGTGTGTGTGTGTCTGGGGCAAGAGAATCATCGAATCATCGAATCATCATCATCGAATCATCATCCTCGAATCATCACATCATCATCATCATCATCATCATCATCATCATCATCATCATCATCATCATCATCATCATCATCATCAATCATCCTGATTAACCGTCTTTTGATGGGGATGATTGCAATCCAATTGCTTGTGGACTGCCCTTGAGCAACCAGTTGATGGATAGAGCTGGAGCAGTTGTGTTCCAGGTAACCATAACTGAAGCACTCGGTACACAGTGCTTGGCCCATCAGCCCTGGTTGTTTCTGTCTCTGTCTTCAGGTTGTGAGCTTGCAGCCAGCTCAACTTGGGGGGGTCAGCTTCCACTTGCGCAGCCTGACAATGGTTGGTATTGTCGTGCTACCAGTGTTGCTTTTTGCATGTCCTTTTCACTAATGACCAAGGACCAAGTATAACGGTTCATCATTTTAGCATCGCTGACCTTTAATTTAGCATCTGTTATATAATCACTTTTCTTAACCATCCTAAACCAATGCAGGGCTCATTCCCATCACGGCCCCGCAACGCCCAACGGTATCAGGATTTCCAGATGGAACCCACCGCTTTGCGACTCCACACTGCATGGGTCCGGGAACCCTGACTTCGAAATGGTGAGGCTGTGAGCAGATGCCGTGTTTTAGCTAATGATGGGCTAGTGATGCTGGTGAATAGCTAACTGATGGTTCAGTATAAGTAATGAATGGTTGAACAGCTATACCAAATGGTTCCTTTGGATTAGCAAAAGTACCGAATGCTCAATAATAATGGTGCGCAACAACGTCTGTGATATTATGGTTGAGATTTACTGACGGTTACATAGTTGATGATTGAATGAGGGCTACACGATGATTCATAGTGGTGGTTGATAACAATGATTTACATATATCTTGATCATGGTCATGATGGTTAAACTATGATTAATTAATCTATGACCTTATATATTGGTTGATGACAATCCATCGTTCCTGATGTTGATGATCATTAGTGAACCTGATGATGACGATGATGATGATGATTTCCACATGTGACGGTAAATTATTATCAGGATGTCCATTCTTGGGTAATATTAACCATCTTTGAATCAAAATCTTTGACGGTGACAACCATGAGTGCATGATGTTTAGTGATGAGTATTTGAATGCCACAACCATTATCACATAATGTTCAACAAAAATTATTTGAATGATCCAACCATTCTCAAATGAAGTTTAACGATGATTCTTTGAATGATGGCTCGATGATGCTTCACTGGAATCCTTCATTCTCACGATGCTGGCTCATCCCCTACCATTGTTGATAGTTAGTATCCCTTATTATCCCCTATGATTAACATTGATTGTCCATGAACATACCTTATTATTACTTAACATTGATTGTCCATTAACATTGTTACTATCCCTTACTACCCTTCATCCCTTACTATCCCCTATTATCATTATTGTTATTATTATTATTATTATTACTAGTGACCTTTGATGCTTAATGAGTCGCCAACGATGATGGCTTCACCCTGCCGAACGGCACGGGACCTGGGCGGAACGCTATGTGGCGACACCGGCGACCCGCGCTCAGATGCAGCCGGCGGCGCGCTTCGTGTTCGGCTTGAAGTCCTGGCGCCGGGGGAGCCGTTTCCAGGTGGGGCCAGGGGGTCACCACGGGGTCACCGGGGGGTCACCAGGGGGTCGCTGGGGAATGACCAACAAAACCTGAGGGAAAATGGGCATTTTTTGTGGATGTGGTGCCTGTGTTGGTTGTGGTTGATGGTTTTGACTGAGTGGTTTGTGGTTATATTTTGCTGTTGATGGATTGCTGTTGGGGTTAAACGCCAATGGCAGCGGCAGTCGTGGCTGGAGATGACTAGCAGAAAGAGTGATATGACTCAAACAAGGCTGGCTTGGGTGGTTGAGTGAGTTGAGTGGGTTTGTTGACTGGTTTGGATCTATATAGATGATTCGGAATCAACCATTTTGTAATTTTTTGTTTTGTCATCATTTGCAATCAATGTTGACACCCTCAACCATCATTGGTCATCAATGGCCACCAGCAAGCATCATTATGCAGCCATCTTATCCAAGTAGTCACCATCATCACTCGCTATCATCGACCATGTTTAGCAACCATCATGAACAACCCTTGTGATTACTGCAACGACCCAACATCATCCAACACTAAGCATCACCAACTACCACTAAGCCGCAACAACCATCATTGACCATCATGAAACACCAGTCACTGATCACGAACCATCATAATGACCATCATAAGAACCATCATAATTTATAACCACCATCCCAACCATCATCCCAACCATCATCCCAACCATCATCCCAACCACCATCCTGACCATCATCCCAACCACCATCCTAACCACCATCCATCATTGGCCAAGCATCACCACCAACCCACCACCAGCCCTTCACCGGTGCCCAGGAGATCTCCCCGGAGTCGGGTTCCACGGGCTTGGTGGCCATGGCTCAGGCGAGAGCTGGCGCGCAGAGTGGAACCCCGTGGTGAACCCCGTGGGTAAAACCATAGCCATGCGCTTAAGGCCAGGGTTGAAACCATGGTTGGTGATGGTTAATGATGGGTAATGATGGTTTATGATGGTGAATGATGGGTGATGATGGTTAATCATTGGTAAATGATGGTTAATGAGGGGTATTGATGGTTAAAACTGATGGATCTATGTTTATTCATGGTGAATATAAATGATGGTTGATCATGGTTAGTGATGGTGAATGATAGTACATGATGGGTAATCATTGGTAAATGATGGTTTACGATGGTGAAAACTGATGGATCTATGTTTATTCATGGTGAATACAATGGTTGATGATGGTTGAGAACTGTTGATCATGGACGGTATCAAGAAATCAATAATCATAATTATGCAGATGGCTATTATTATCATTTTTACTGATGAACCTTCATTGGACCCCGCGACAAAATCAATACAATCATGATGGTGATGGTAAATCATGGTTATATAATTATGGATAGTGATGGTGAATGATCGCTGAGGATGCTCAACAATGGATATGATTCATGATGTTTCGTCATAGTTCACGATGGTCGATGATGCTTCCTGATGGTCAGTCTATTGCTGCTCAATGATGCTCAATGTAATCAATACGTGGTTTCTCAAAATAAGGGACCCCCGAATCATCCTTCATTCTGAAACCATTCATAGCAACAAGGCAACCTTTTTCAGGGTTCCCCGACTTGGAGAAACACTCAATTGTTATTCAACCATCATTCTTGCTGACCAGAATTAACAGCGTAGTCAGTGGTCAGGGTTTCTGAGAGTTGACTTTCTTGAGAAAGCTTGGGGTTGGATGCAATTACCGATTGACAAGGATGAGTCTGCTTATGAAATGAACGTGCAGTGGATATTCGCGAGTATTTGTAAGCTGATTTATGATTTAAACAAATATGTTGATACTGTAGTTGGTATATCTTCCAGGATGGTTTCCCGTTTTTAAAAGGATACCCGTTCAGCGATAGATGTATAGTATGAATACATATTGTATATATATTTATATTGTACATATGGCTCATGATTCGTTAACTATTTGGATATTAGTTTCCATCTCATTATTTGAATACTCTCATTAGCTCTGTGCAATACAGGACAACCACCATGTTGATATTTGCTAACCGTGACAGCACCACCATTTGTGGGACAACACCAAGCTGAGGGACTGACTGTCACTCCACCGGTTGGGAACCCAACCAGCGGTGGTCAGTTTGAGCATGACACGCCTGGATCATCCGCGTCACAACCTATCGCAACCTCTTTGGGGACGATCGTTTTGTTACATGTTTGGTTGATCTCCTGTCTTACAAGGTGTGATGTGGTACATTCAGCGCCACCTGTTTCACTTAGTGGTCGTGTACTCCGGGTAACAGATGTTGGTTTCTTGCTGTGTGTAGCGGCATCATAGCAAACGAAAATACTGTATACATATTGATGGAACAGACACCAAGGCAGCCATGCTAATGCACACCTACAGTGTGCATCCTGCTGGCATTACCTTGTGACCTGCCCCCATTTTGTCCATGGCAAATGAACAACAAAGATCCTGACGCAAAGGACTGAGGACATTTTTGTCAAACATCAAACGAGGTTTCCCTATCAAAACATCCTCAAATAGTTTCGTTAGCATTTTGCTCTCCTTGAAAACGTGCATTGGCCTTGATACTGCCAGCAACTTGCGGTGCAGTCATCCTCAGAGTGTACCGCAGCATGGGTTGACAACCACAATTGGGGACTGACCCTTGGGGCTCGGCGGCATAGCTTTCATGGTTGCTCCTTCTTGGAGTTCATGAAAGCTCGACATGGCAATTGCTACGTATCGATCAGAATTTCATATATTTCATGGAATTTGGACGCCCTCATATGAATCATTGGATGGTACATGGTTGTGGGTCAACATCAATCATTAATTTTTGTGGCGGATGATAACTACTGTAATTGACAATGATAGGGAGGACAATTGTCAATGATGGTGCACCAGGGGTACAGGATGAACTGACCCATAGCTATGCCATGATGGTGACCACTCGCAGTTTGATGGGCCGAATGACATTCCTTCATTATTCCTTCATAGCCACGGACAATCTACCATCACGATATCCCAATGACCATCATGATATACCATTCCCATTGCCATATCTTCCATCTTACATCAAATCATGCCCAATCTAGTAAAGAGATAACAGAAACTTTTTGGAAATGGCCAATTTCCATCAAGATGCAACTCCCCAAATGGCTGGTTTCCCTTCTTAGGCGCAAGTCGACCGCGAGGTTGCTGGTTGCTTAGCCGGCCAATAAATCTAGGCATACACACGCGAAACACACATATTTGCTAATGTATACACATACACAAACCTGCTTGTCATGAATGGTATATATATATACGCATACATATATTCATATTTGCATTTGACAAGTACACAGATAGTTTGCACAACAGAGAACACACACAAAGGTGTGTGTATATATATATATTTATATTGATATTTATCACTATATTTTTGATATTTGTATTTTTATTATACAATATATATATATATATATGTCAATGCGCATCGGCTTACTACTTGTAGCTGCTTACACCCCTACCATGATTGGTGTCCAAATTGCGGCTACAAGGCCGTAGGTGGTTAGCAACTGGCAACTGCCGTAAGCTTCACAAAAACGGCCGAACGGCCAGGTTGACACGCCAGACTTCCCAGAGGAGTGGGGTGCCAGTTTGGCTGGTCAGCATAACTAACAAGCTGATGGTGGATCATGGTTTGCGATGGCTTATATTGGTAACTGCTGCTTAATCACGAAAGCTAGCGGTAGCTAGCTGGAGTTTGTTTTTGCATGTTTTTTGCTTTAGCAAAGCTTTAGGGGGTCTGGGGGCAGGACCGGGACCTTGTGCATGAAGTTTCACTTGTTGACCCCCCCCCTTGGGCTCAACTCCGCCTAGGGCCTTTGATGGTAGGATTTTGGCCCTCCGTTCCTGTACAACAGAAAGCTGCTATACAATGAAGATTCTTTAGCCAATCAATACCAAAACGTATCTGAGGATATCTGAGGCACTTTCATTCTGAGCATGTTGCGGTGCGCGCATCAGTTTCACTACGCCCTTGAACACTAATGATGAATCACTAAAGCAACATGATGCATAGTGTTTCTCAAAAGCATCAGTTTAACACTAAAGTTGAATATTTGTCTTGTCATGATCAGCAGATCCAACGTCAACCAGTCAGCCAGCAGAGACACAGTACTGTACTTAAATTGTTTTGCATTTCAGTTGAGCGACACTGAAATACCAAATTGGTACTTAGGCTTTCTTAGCTTCGATCCATTGCATGTGCACACAGTTTCCTCCACATCTTCCCCTCTTAATGCTCATGACCAACACAAGGCGGCTTGATGCTTAGCTTTCGTCCACCCCCCCTGGGCCCTCAAGTGATGCTACAGGATGTTGAATTACGCGTGAGAAAATTGATTGTAAAGCTTGTTGCCGCTAAATGATCCTAAGGAAATCAAATGCCTAAGTCAAACGGATCATGCTGATCTGCCCATGCAGCGTCGGGCTCATGACATCAGATTGCCAGAATGGCTGATAGTCGTGGTTGACAATGGCTGCTGATGAGGGTACATGATCATTTTGAATAGGATGGACACCGTGTCACCAAGGGTGGTGTGATGGGGTCCTATGGGTCTCAGTTGGTTGATATTTTGTTGCTTGTTCTGGAGATAGCCATGAGACTACATCTAGTGTACTGTTGGTTGATCTACATACGAATGGTGTGATTACCGAGCCGACCATTTAGATATATCACCAGCTCATCAGACACATCAGGTAGATCAGATTGGATACCCAGTCACCCTAGCATTTTGATGGATCTATCTCCAGCGTTTTTACATTGCCAGGATCCAGATATAGTGAGAAGATAAATGCCGCTGCGGCATGATTGGGGCGACCAAAGTAGGGGGTGAAAAGGGTATCAGCGTTTCAGTTTATATATTTATCCATATGTGCATACAAGCATATTTGCACCTGTAAGCACAGTGCATACATATACTATGGTTGAATGATCTATAGTTAGTATACATAGTAAACATAACATATGATTATTGTCAATGCATGGTTAGTTTACTTACACATCATACTCCATCTGTAGTTACCCCCCATGCCATTTGATCCCCGGATTTTGGAGGGTAACCTTGACCTCGCATGCTTGTGCCCATCAATGCCTTGAGGAGCTTCAATCCCAGCGTTGGTCTGGCAGCGTTTGGATCCTGTCGAGCGAACCCACCGTGGATCTACAGGCGAGGCTGAGCTTCACCAAGTCCCGGAGGTGTGGTGATAGGTAATGATGGTTGATTAAGAGAAGTGACTTGCAGTTGAGAAGAATAATGGTAGGATTCATAGATATTCATAGTATCAAGATGTATCAAGTTCATAGTATCAAGATGTATCAACTAAGTGGTGATTCACAGTTGATTGACAGTTCATGATGGTGATTCATGCAACGTCCATGAACCATGGTGAGATCCTGCGTCGCTGGGCTACCTGGGTTACCAGCTGATCGGTGATGTCTTCCTCCTGGAACCACCGGTGTGCATATCCAGTGCTGGGTGGGTCAGTAAGCATCATGAACTCATGCCACTACCACGAACCTTCAGGGAGCATCATTAAGCATGGGTATTTATAGAAGCCTCAGGAATTCACCAGTATGATCATGAATCGTGATTTAAAATCGTCATTCATGATAAGAAGATATAATCTGACTAGTTGAATGCCTAATCATGATATAATCAACCCTCAACCCATCATTAACCATCATTGTGATATAATCCGGAATTAGTCAGATTCACCATTGTTGAGGGTTGACGATCCTCAGCAATCATCATCAACCATCGTCGACCATTGCTAACCATCATGAATCGTGATCTCATTTGGAAACACCAGCCATCATTTATCAGCATTTTGAACCATCACTCAACATCATCAAGCATTACCAAGCATCGCCATCCTCATCATTCAATGTTATATATACCAATGTTGTTAGTATATCCCTAGTATTGCTGGGCGTCACATCTTAGCATCGATCATTCTTGACGATCATCCACCATGCTTACACATGCTCAACCATCATCATGGGTGATTACGTTGAACCTTGCCAACCCTGCCCACAAATTGTCCACCCTCATTCGCCGGCATTCATCATCACCCTGATTCTTGGCATCACTGGTATGAGCCATGCTTGATCATGGCGCGTCCACCGAATCATTGAGCATGACTATGTAACAGTAGCTCAACCATCCACAGCTGTGAACAACCAGCAAACTATTCATTAGTCAACCAAACTATTGTTAACCATCAATCAACCATCATTGACCATAAATCATCGGTTATTAACCATCTGGATACCGGATTTGGCTTTGTTTTGGTCAACTTTGTTGACTTCCTGATTCAGTGGGATGTGATTTGTATTAACCATCAGTTATGAACCATTCACCATCAGTCATAAACCATTAGCCACGCACCAGTTCTTATTAAGCATTTGTTATGAACTGTCAGTTAACCATTAACCATCAGTCATTAGCCAGTTGTTATTAACCATTAAGGAAACACCAGTTGTTATTAACCATGAATAACACCAGTTGTTAAACAATGTATTCATGTTATTAACCATTAACCAGTTGTTATCAACCATGAATATCATTAACCAGTTATTTTACTCATTAACTATTAACACCAGTTTGTTAAACCATGAGTAAACACCAGCTGTTGGCCCCACGAATCGCCGCTTGTGCCTTGGCATTTCTGCCGCTTGCGCCGCTTCTGTTTGTAGGCGCCCTGTGCAGAGCGTCACGCGCTGCAGATCCAGCCGGATGGATCCTTGTGGGCTCGCAGGTGCGGCTGTTGGTTGGGGGATGGGAGTGGTGGCTGTGCTGATGCTTGGTGGCTGGTAGTGGTGGTTGTGGTGGTTGGTGGTGGTTGTGGTGGTTAATGGTGGTCAATTGATGGTGGTTAAAGGTTGTGGTTGCTTCTGACTTGCCTCTTTTGTTGAAGTAGTTGTGACATTGTTGGTGGTGATGGCAATCTCTGGGGTCAAAGAACATGTGGTAAAGACGGCATAGGCAGGACTGACACCACGACAAACTGGAGAGTGTTGGCGTTGCAACAGATTGGATGTTTGCAACTGGATCAGCTTCCGGTGGGTGTTACGCAGCCAATCAGGCAGGATCACGGGTGCAACAAGCAACTCTCACGAAGCTAATCTTGGCCCTACTAATATGTAGTGTCACCTGTGAAAGCTGAATGAAGAATTGTTTTAAGAACACATAAAGAACTGATGCTCGATAACTGTCACCTTGCTAATACTCAAGTAAAGAAAGCCAAGATGCCAGTTCTGCCCACAGAATAGCCTTGGCGAAGCTGATCTTGTCTACTTGGTGGGCACGGGATATGGTCAAATCGTTTGAGTCGCCTACACCAGGTGCAACATAGCAGGAAGGCTCAAGTGTTGGTCGGCGCAACAGAGCTGGTGATTTGCCATGGAATCTGGGGTTGGGTCAAGCAGTTAACAAACCAATAATAGGGGATAACAACTAACAAGTTTATAGGGAAAACAATGGTTAATTCATTATGGGGAACCAGGGGTACGGGGTGAGCTGACCCACTGCCTTTTGGGTATGTAACAATGGATCTCCTGAACAATTAGTAATGGCTGATTCTTACTGTATATCTATCAGGCAATCAGAGTGAGTAGCCACCAAGAACCAGTTGTGCCATGTTGGTATAGGCATCATGAACCATCACCAAACATCATCGACCATCATTAGCCAACATTAACCATCTTCTCTGCTCATGCGGGGGAAGGGCAAGGACCAAGCGCGCGCAGCCAACATTAACCATCATTGACATCCATGAACCCATCAACGATCAATGAACCACATCCCTATTGTTTTGGGTCGTGAGTAAAGCTCTGATACAATCTGTAAGAAGGCCATGCATCAGTAAAGCCTGTGCCGCACAAAGCTGATAAGTGTGGGTTTCACCGGTGACACTGAACCAGTTAAGCAACACTTTGATGCAGCTTCAGGGTGTGTCAAGGTATATCAATGTTTTTTGATCGTGTGTGCGTCTGTAGATCCAATACAGGCAATATTATCAATTGAATATTTAATACATACTCACATACATACACACTGCATACGTATTGATATATGCATTTGTACTTGCGTTTTCAGACATACGTGTGGCCATTGCCCCAAATAAGTAGCTGGCAACCTCGAACCAAGCTTTCCGGAAGTACCATGCAAAGAGGAACTTCAGGCGATTTGGGCTGGCCAAACGTTTGTTTCTAAATCTCCCATCCACATTGAGCAACTCTTGATTCTTGTTGTCCCAAATCTTGATGATTGTTGCTTCAACAATCGCTTTTTTCCATATCTTTTCTTCCTCAAATCCAAGGTCTTTGTAGTTGGGTGAGATCCTTGTTTCAAAAAACACATCATGATGAATCCATATCAACCATCTACAGACCATCTATTAACCACCATTACTAGGGCTTCCTGTAAGAATGTGACCGCTTGTCCTCGGCGGCTCCACCAGGGAATCCTCGGGATATTGGATGCCATTGCTGCCCCACTCATCGGCCGGGCTGCTTGGGGTTCGTGGGTGAAAGATTGATGGCTGATGATGATTGATGAGGATGATGAATTGGGGCATGATGATTGCCAACATTAATGGTTGATTGGTGGTTGATGATGATGGTTTGTATAGATGATTGATGATGGTTCAGGATGGTTAAACAATGATTCAGAATGGTTGTCAGTAGCAGTGGTTGATACTAAAGGCGAAGGTGCATAATGTTTCTGGTTGATGATGATGATGATGATGATGATGATGATGATGATGATCGTTGACTAGGATGGTTGATAACAGACATTATGAAGCTTGCGAGCAAGTGGGTACTACCATGGCGAGTTGCGATGCCTGGCGGCGGAGCTGAGCTGAGCCTAGGTGGCCATGAATTTCCGTCACTTCTCCTCCGCCGTCTTCCCGTGGGGTCTTTGCTTCACCAGTGTCCTGCCCTGCAGCTGCTGGGTGCTGATGTATGTGTGGGTTCCAACACACATGCGATGTATGTCATGCGAGCTCATACAGTTGAATGGACTTCAAACGCACTATTTGCCATAGTTAAACTAAATTGTTAGCACAAGAGTTTTGTTAACATAGTCAAACTAAATTGTTAATGAAATGCTTGGTGATCAGATGATCACAATGAAAGCCATATAAAAATCATGGGGGATCGGCCATAATGGGGCGTCTATGGCATATGGTTGCATTAGACAGAACAGCGTTGCACTCAATACAAAATGAGAATGCTATCCAAACGGTCTTGTTAAGATACACTAGCGAAGCAGAGTTAATCAAGTACAAAATTACCCTCAATACAAACTGTGGTTAGATTCATAGTTCCACACAGTACTGTCCAAACAATTGGGGTTTAACTACGAGACTCTCCACCTCAACGGTCGATGACCTTGACCGATGGAGATGTCATCCACAAAGATGACACAGCCATGATTAGCGGACCATGGATCTAGATACGTATGTTCAGTTTGGGGTATAGATAGTCATTGTTGGTATATGTCCTTATGATACTTGTTGTCAGTTGATTGATGATGATTGGAGGCTTATCTACCAAACATGATAGCCATTCCATAGGGGATAGCACAGCTGCAGAAGAACAGACATGGCCCGACACGGCTGGATGCGCTAGCGGCAGGCTGTTGGTCAGAAGTTGATCATCATTGCGCGGGGTCCAACAATGAAAAGACTGATGTTCAACATACACCGGGTAAGTTCACCATGGAACCTGAAAATGGCCATAGTGTAGAGGAGAACAATCTTCTAAGGGCTTCCTTTCAGGTTCTAGTTACAGTTACCAGGGGTAGATCCAACATTTTGTTTTAGGAAGGATCATTTTGTCGTTCTTGCCGATCCTGATAGATAACTTGTTGAACATTCTTGTCTCATTAATTAATAGTTAAATGATCACCTGGTTGGACTTAATGGTTAATTTTTGTGGAACATTCTTTATCAATGGCAAATCATCAATGGTTTCAAAATCAGCAGATAATGAGCAGCAATGATGAATCAGGAACCAATGATCCAATAATGATCAGCAATGCTCATCATCAAAGACTGATTAACCAATCCAGCCAGGGATTCATGTGGGACGCTGCCAGAGATGGGGGTACCCTTTGCCTGGCTCGAACATCACTACTGTAGTCTCAGTTGGGAAATACAAAGCGGTGCTTTGTTCTCATGAGGTTTGTTGCTCGAACGCTCAACTTTCCTCCCCAAATCTACCTGAAATGATTGATTCCAACAAGCACTTGGGAGGTATCGTGGTAGCCAGAACCAACTGTAGGTAATTGTTGGGTTTTTGTTAGAAGCAACTATGGGGTCTCTGATCCCTACAACACTTATGAACCAGTTGTTGATCAAGTATTCTGAAGTATATTATTGATCAATCATTGCTTGTGAACCCTTGCCTATTCCACCATTCACAATCAATAATTCATAATTATAGATTGAGAACTACAATGGCCAGATACAGCTTTCATTCTTTGCCACTTAGCCAAACTATTTCTGGTCACCTGTGATTGACGGACAATTTTGTAGCACGTGACAACGGTTATCATTTATGATTCCTATCAGTCATTTGCGAACGACCATGTGTCATTTCGCGACTATGAATGGGAAATAGGTGCAGATGGTAATGTTGCTGGCTTACCGATCTTATTCTCGAGCACCTATTCTAGTATGAGCTGCTTAATCAGAATATCATAATTGGATATGGCATGATACTGCCAATTGGATATGACAGTTTGACATATGCATTTGTATTTTGCATTATAGCAAATGCGAAGATAGAGTAGATAATTTCGATATTTCTATTCAAGTGTTGTTTTGGCCGTTTCCATAGCAGATGATTGGTATGATGTTTGCATAGAAGGTATATACAATGCGCTAAATATATCTAGATTTAGATAGATATACAAATTATATAATCATACACATTTTAACTTCATGCTTGGGAAATACAATGCCAATTAATTCATCTCTTCTACAATTGTGGCTAGTTAGATAACCAGATGAGTTTACATCATTGCCTTTGTTGAACCATCAATTAGTCATCACCGTTAGCCATCACTTGTCCATCACTACAAGCTATCAAGTTACCATCTTTGTTAATCACGTCTTAACCATTCTTACGAGCAAGCAATCATGATGACTCATGGTGACCAACCACCATTTGCTATGGTCAACTATGAATCGACTAATCATTTTCTATTAAGTAATCATCGTCATGAAACATCGTCCTTCACCATCATTGAGAAACCCTCATCATCCTCATATAAGCATTATTGAGCGTCATCATTTACAATTGTCCTTCATGACTAACCATCGATTAACCATCAATCACTATGATTCACCTCCAATAAACATTATCTTTAACCATTATCAATTCTTCATCATCATTAACCATAGTTTCATATCCATCACAAACTGTGAACTATGAATAAGAGCCTGTGTTAGTCTTCGGCGACCATTATGTAATGAATTTGTGACTAACCATCAATTAACCATCACCATTATATAATTATCAGTTCACCATCATCACTTCATACCCTAGTTTCACCATCATTTTCACCATCATTTTCACCATCATTAAGCATCATTCTTAACCACGACTGATTTGAATCATAGTTTCACCATCACTTAACCATAGTCTCTTTTAAACATAAGAACCATAGCCTCACCATCATTGACCATCATTAACCATCATTAACCATCATTAACCATCATTAACCATCATTAACCATCATTAACCATCATTAACCATCAATTTAACCATCAATTAACCATCAATTAACCATCAATTACCATCCATCATCACCAACCACCATGGTTTCACCATCATTAACGATCATTCTAACCCATGGTGCTTCCCATGGTTCTTCTGGCTCCCTCAGGTGCAGATTTCGCTTCGTACTGTTCTTGTCACGTGGCTTTCGACTCTGACGATGACAAGAACATCGCTGTGAGGTGGAGCTACCCATGGGTGGTTTCAATGGCGGCTGGTGAGCTACCCATGGGATCCAGTCATCGTTTGACTGCTATGGTCACAAAGAGGCGTGCCTTGGGCCTGTGACTAGTGAGGCATATTTGTCATCAGATGTCATCAGCCATGAAATTGGGAATGGCCACTTGCAAAGCTGGACAATGACAATAATAAGCTGGACACGGATGGAATTCCTACAAAACATTGCCACTTTGGTGCCCTACTCGTGGACCCTTGACAATGCTCCTGATTTTGTAGACGTGGAATATCACGATCCATCCAGATTGTGACCATTCCTGGTGTCAGGGCTAAGAAGCTTGGAACTCTGGTATTCTTGCTCAATTCTCTCTTCTCTTCTGATTGCATATATACCTAGACGCATCTTAATCCACACAAGCCTATACCTTGCAAACATGACATCTCATCCTAGTGCTCACATTGGGACTGCTGTCTTCCGTGTAACTTTTGCCATCCCCAAGTTGCAATGGAACCAACTGCAGCACCCACGTTTCATCACTTGGCAAAGCTTGATGGCAGTTGTCGGGATCACAAACGTGATGATTTATGATGGTTAGATGATGGTTCCTGATGGTTCTGAAAGGTTGAGAAGGGCTATGACCACCAAGAATGTCCACCCAATGAGCCTTCACAGCGGGTGACCATTTCTTGTGGGAACAGTTCATAGTGGGTGAAGGTCAACTGCTGGCCGTTGACTCTGCGGGGAAACCACCCACGGTCGCCATGGTTGATGAACGAGTGAAGTCACCGTCTTGGAAACCATGGAAGTTTGGATGTTTCCCACCAGACTGGTGGCTTATCATAATTTCTCTTGCGAAAAACCGTAGAATGACACGATGGAAGGGGTGAGTTGTTGTCTGTTCTCCACCTCGAAAAAGCAGTGCTTACAATGGCAGGTTCGCTGTTCGGCGAATTAATGTCAACTATTAGTGGTATACCATCTTGCTTAACATAAGTTATAATTGTTATAATCACTATTCATCGGTCATCAAGAGTTGGTTGTAAATGACTCGCTATTACATAGTCATTTAAGCTATTAGTTGCTTGTACATGACTAAGTAGTAGTCGTTGGTTGTCATTAGTTCCGTGAACATCAATGACTTATTAAATTATCACATAGCCTGTTGATGATGTTCTCGGAACTAATATTTACGTCACCTAGGCCAATATTCAATTACATCGCCTAGTTGTTCAGTTATGTCGTTGGTTGTTCATGATGTCTAGTAATTATTAATGCTTTACAATGTGAATGATTATTAATCTGAGCCCCGGATTAATAAAACCCTACAAAATAATATTAAAAAAATTCAAAAATCATTGATTTTTTTGATTTTTTTAATCTTCGTTAATGAATTCGTAATTTACTTTTAATCTTCGGTTCCGTGATCATGCAGCTAAACACCCCTAAATAATACTAATTTTTTTCGGGTTTGACTTTTTTTACCGTTTCAAATGTGTTTGAAACAGTAGCCTGAAGCCGAAATTCCGAAATTCAAATATTATGTAATTATCACTTGATTGATTTTAATGAATTCATTTATTGATTTCTTTCATTAATTAACTAAATGTGTTCATCTCAAATTGATTAATTAACCAATTAACTAATGCATCAGCAAATGCCTCTCACCAGGTGCACTGGAACCCTCTAGAACATCATTGATTATCATCTGCAACGCAACCTTCCAGAACCTCTCACCAGGTGCACGGGAACCCTCTCTGGAACCTCATCGACTATCATCTGCACCGCAACCTTCCAGAACCTCTCCCAGGTGCACTGGAATCCTCTCTGGAACCTCATCCACTATCATCTGCACAGCAACCTGCCAGAACTTCTCACCAAGCGCATTGATTGATTCATTGATTGTCATTTTCGTCACTACCTGCCTGTTTCTCACACCGTTTTGTGAATGGAAGGAAGGAGGAGGAAGAAGAAGGAAGGAGTAGCTCTGATAAAAAACTTCATGGCAATTTTGAGCGTTTTGTGGGTTCAGGCATGTTTCAAACTGGTTTCAGAGTACCTTGGTGCCATGTGAATTTTAATAATTCATTCATTCATGGAGAAAGTAAAGAATGAACAAACATTTTAAGCCTGCAGGAGTGTCTCACAAGAGTCTTGCATTTGAGCGCATCTTGGAATTAAAAAAAAGCACAAATCAAGTAAAATCAAAAAGCCACAATTAACAACGAATACTTCAAAATATCAAAAAAAAATTGGAATTTCGGAATTTCGGCTTCAGGCT
>VSDK01014220.1:0-34540 GCA_009767595.1 Symbiodinium kawagutii
ATACCTAAGACAGGCATGCCTCGCTGCAAAACTGCCGCTGTATTGCCATTATGGTCAGAAGGATTGCGCCATTGCGCAATGACTTCATAAAATCTGCTGATACATCTCGAGGTCTTCTGCTCATCTCAGGGTGCCTCAGCAGGTAATTTGATATGCCGTCGGATGAACCCAACCCCTAATCCTCAATGACCAAGCCATAGTGAACGCTACGAGGAACTCGCACAGTCATCATGGGTTCGTCATTGTGGATCGCTGCATTGCAAGTGGTTCAATGAAACACAGGGGAGAATGAGCTGCACAAAGTCTAACAAGGCTGAGGAATGTTCGGAACTGAGATCAACTGATTCCTGATCCTGCGTTGGAATCTCTTGGGTCAGCCGGATTGCGGCGCATTCCCGCTGACCGAAGCAATTCAAACCTTTTTGGAACGGATCTTCAACTCTGAGGTAGCGAAAACCAGTTTGCTTGTTGCCTCACGTAACGAAACCAATCTCACGAGACTGACAAGCAGCATGTGGACTCTACGACGTCAAAGTCTGCAAGTTGCTCAGCAGTCTCACTCGACCACGTTTAGCATACCTAAGACAGGCATGCCTCGTTGTTGCCTCAAGTAGCGAAACCAACCGGACGGAAGGACTATACCAGGCTCTGCTTGATTCAAACAAGCAGCTCAACCATTAGGGTTGTGCCTGGGAGCCTCTAGAAGTGAAGCCTGCCAACCTTGATGGTATGACCCCTAGGGACCACCTTGGGTAGGGCCCCAGGGGGCATGATGATGATAGTGATGGCATATGTTCATAATGTGCTGCCATTGGTTCGAGAGTGCATACACCAAAATGGTGTTTGACAAAACATTTTTAGTGTGTAATGAATATGTTTTTGGCTGCCAAAATCATGGTACATGAGCACCAGAATAAAGTTTATGATCTCCAAAACAAAGTTGTAAAATCAAAAGAAAAGTTATGTTGAACTAAAATCAGATGATGTGATGTTAAGACATGTTGATAATATCAATGTTCATGAACCCCCAAGCAGAGTTACATTAACCAAAAAAAGTTAATATTAACAAACACATATGATTATGAATTAGTTTTTGGTCATCTTAGTATGTTGTTTAGTCATGCCAGTTTGTTGTTTATATTCTCTTTTTTTTCTGTATACTCATCTGGGGCATGATGTTTTATAAGACTCATAGACATTAAATATATAATTTTCAGACTTTAGATATGTTATATTCATGGTGCATGATAGTATACTCACCCGATGCATATTATTTTCTAAGGCTCATGTACACTAAACATATAGCCTCGAAAATTTAGACATGATATACTCACCTGGTGCATGATATTGTTTAAGACTCATATGCACTAAACATATAGCCTTAAAAGTTTAGATATGGCAAACAGAAAAACATATTTGCAATCAAACCTGTAGCAAACATGCACTTGCCATCGGTTGGCAATGTCTCTGTGCGGCTGCGTCGACTCTTGCAAGCTGCACATCTAGTCGCAGACGAAGAAGGAAGACGTCTTGTATGTGACCAAGATGTGTTACTCAGCAATGCATTGATTGACTGATTGAGTTCTTGCTCCACTTGCTTGGTTAGATTTGTCCACCCTCATCAGTCTCAGGCAATCCTACTACATCACTACATCTAAGGCTGTTGAATCTGATATCAGAAGATTCATCATCAAGGAATCAATTGGCACGAAGTTTGTCGGCAACATCAGCTGAGGCTCACCAATGTGAATTCAATTTGGTATAGTTTGTGTTGCAGTGTGTGTCCTTGTTGCTTTGGTAGCAGGGATGCTTACAGTGAAGAACAACAAACATATTCATATCATGTTTTAATTACAAATATTGTTAGTTAATGTTTTGTTTTGTTATTAGTCGTTAGTCATTATTTATTAGTGGTGTTTCATTGGGTAATGGTATACGCTTTTGTACTTGTATCCTTTTTTATGTGATCTAAAGACATATTATGGAAGATGGTTTGCTGATGGCTGATGATGATAATGATGGTTTACTAATTCAGTATTAAGTATTTGTGATTCTCATCACAATGCCCGGGTACTGGGCACCCTGAGAGGTAAATGCGATTGATGAAAACAATATGTTCAACATTTTCTACATCATTGAAGCATTAGCTCACAGTGGACATACAGTTTCTGGACACATTGCAGACAACTGGGGCACTTTAGTTCAGAACGAACTTATCAGACGTATGAGTGCAGATTCAGACTCACATTTCGCATCTTCAGCATCATCATCATCATCGCGCAATATGAATCCGAGCCAGAGTCAGAGTCAGACTGCAAATGCTGAAGATATGAATGTCAGTGATACACTATCAGATGGTCACACCGAACCACTTGTACCAATCGAACAGCTTGGAGGATTCGCAGCTGCTAGGGTGCACATTCCAATCGCGTTCAACGATGTTGCCGTGGCTACTGCTGCCAGTGCTGGTTCGGGTCCTCGTATTATCATTGATGGTTTGAATGATGCAAATCGTGTCAGAGTTTCATCACCCCATGATTCCCATGATGATGATGGCTTGCGTCAATTACAGCAGTTGACGCCACCAAAGTTGACAAAGGGCTACCTTCAACAAATCAACGCGCTTGCCAAACAAAGTTTTTCTAGCCAAAAACAATTTCTGAACTCCTTGGCGGTGGACAAAGCGAAACTATGTGAACATTGGTTTCTGCAGTTGGCTTGCATTCAGAAGAAAGAAGAAGCATTGACACTAGTCCGGAAATCAATGAAGAACAAAAACCAACAAATTCGACGATTGACTCAACAATTGATGAAAAAAAAGAAGAACTGACATTGCAAAAGTATGGGACATCTGGCTCATTGGATGTGGTCCGGACTGGACGACGATTAACCTGGAAGACGAGTGTGACACTTGGCTTGCGAAAGCTTATGTGTGTGATATCAGCAAACGCATTCCCGATTGCTAGCTTGATAGATGCCTCTAGGTGGACAATTGTTCGCTGTGAAATTCTGGCATGGGCAGTGATGATTGGGCGAACAATTGCTTGGTTCAAAACCGTCATGGTCCTGATCAAGTTTGTTTGTCATCATTTGCAACAAGACCCGGATATATCATTCGATATTGTTCCGGCATCTGAAGTGCGCCATTTAGAAGGAGAGGCTGATGATGATGACATGGTGGATGCCCGACATATGTACTTGCCAACCCAAGATGATGCAATACGAGAAAACTTCAAGCTTCCATCTGGAACATCGTTGATACACTCACTGCAAGTCAAACCGACGAATGCTGTGGAATTGAAATGGACTGGCACTGTTGGTTCAACAATGTGGAGTGGCGACGCAACAAACAGTTCAATATGGAAGAGACAGAAACTTCAAGGTGTTGAAATTCGGACAAATCTTTTGGTGGATCGACATGCTTTGAATTCTGAGTCGTACGACACGGCGTTCCGAATCATGCATTGTATGTTTCCTGGCTTTTTCATTTTGTGTACTTGTGTAGTTATTTGTCATTTGTTGTATAGGTCGATTGCTGTTGTGTTTTGATGGTTTTATTGTTTTATTTTACTTCTTCAACTGCAACTTACACTTTGACAAGTCAAACACATACATTGCACAGCCAAATGATCTTGGATGTCAGAGTTGTTGATTCATAATGGAGGCTGCAGGCTTGAATTTAGTGGATCACTAGCATTCACCAGTCGTCGTGGCAGCTGTTTGCTGACACCCTGGCTGGGAACCGGATTGAATGGGTCAATCTAATAGCCAAACCATCATCAAGTCAAACCAGCGATGATCTCATGAATAACATTATGGCTCTAAGGCTGAATACTGTGATTAAAACACCGACCAATCGACCAATTGACTATTGTATTGCACTTGACCACTTGACCACTTGTACTTGTACTGTTCACCGTTATATTTCACACACCGTGTGTAATTGCATCATTTTGGTATCAACGTTATTGGTGATTCTGGGTGAAGTGAAGTGATCATGTGGCGCGCTGATCTGAGGTCTGACTTGCAAGTCACTGATGGGTCTGCCGCTGTCAACATGGCCATCATTCTGAAACAATTTGCACTTCTCGGTGTTCCTTCTTGGATAGATCTAGCAGAGGCAGCCCAGTTGCTTGTCACAAAAGATTTCGGCGATGAACATAATAACTTTTTTCAACTTGAGCTGAGCCGACTTGATTTGCCATGGGCCAGTTCAGATTACTTCATGATTTAAATCAAAAAAAAACATTTATGTTGGCCACTCAGTACTGAATGACAGTAAGACATATTAGATATTAGCCATTAGCATCATAAATCATAAATTCGATATCAGACCTTCACACAGTCAGTGTTCATACAAAGGAAGCATAACATACACTAATATACCAATATACACTAATTGAATCTACTAATTGACTTGATCTTAAATTGATACCAGTGACTGTGACATTGACATCAAATATGATAGATGCAAAATGAATACAGGAATGAATACATACATCCACAACTCCACAACCCAAATCATTTGATACGTAGCCATCGCCGCCAGTCATGAGTCCGGAGTCATCAACGCCCCAAACTTGGGAAGTCATTGGTATTTGATGTGGTTGTTTGATGATATTCCAACACAGCCTAACACATTGCGCAGCTGCTGCACTGCACCACTGCACTACTGCTTTATTTGATAGTATTGATTGGTTCGTCCAGGGCATCAGGGTTCCAAATAGCAATGAAAGTTTTTAATGCATGATGATGAATTGTCTATTGCCATTTCAATAAAAACCATCATTAAGTTAAGTCAAGTCAAGTCAAGTACTTATGACATGACATATGTGTGTTTTGTGGATCATGCTCTTGAAAGATGGATGATGATGTACCATCACAGCAGCTCACCAACTATTGCATGCAACAACTTGTTGCAACAACAGCAAAATCTTTTTGTTCCTGGCACCGGCTATCCATGGGCATCTACACGGGCTGGCACTCATTCGTGAGCACTGAGGTGTGGTGAGCTGAACGAATGCTACTTGCACATATTCTTCAATGTTTCTGACTCTGGGCCAGACCAGGCTGCTACCAGGGGTTCAATCAGAACATTGTTTGCAAAGCGGTCCGACTACAAGAATCTGCTTTTCCTGAGCTTGGGATGTCTCAAACATCAATACCATCTAATTGCTGGAGGACAATTAAAACTGACTGATTTGCTATTACGCCTTGCTGGAAAATCAGTGAAATATTTTGGATCACTGGCAACTCTATCCCACACTTGGCGAGCATACTTGACTCGGATGAGAGCAACATGGACAAAACTTCATGGGGGTACTGCTACTGAACGAAACAAGAACATCGTCTTTAAGGTTCCTCCATTGGCCATATCGGGACGATGGGCATCGATTGATGGAACCTCCGACTGTGATTGAGTTTCACATGGTTTTGCTTTTTGTGTGTGTTTGTGTGTTCACTGTCACATCTGAGTTGAATGATTAGATACCTTAGATAACTACAACTACTACAACTACTACTTAACTACTACTACCATTGTACCATACAATACAGGAGACTTAAAGACTCGGCCAATGTGACAAATGTGTTTGGATGTGCCCATACCTGGTACCCGTGTATTTGTATGATCCAGTGTCAATATTTCTGCAAGCCAGCAACCATGTGACGGTTTGATGGTTGAACATCAATCAACAAGTTGTGGGTTGACTGTGGGTCTTTGATGGTATGATGGTCAGATGGTTTATTATAACAGAAAGTAAATCTCTGACGTTGGGTATACTTCTGGGATCTTCTGGGCAACTATGACATATAGACTCTCATATAGATATGTTTATGTTTCATGTTGCATACTTAACTCAGTGAATATCATACATGCATATTCTATCATATATTAAATATTATATATCTAATGTTTAAACATTATGCATTATGCGACGCATGAGTACACATAAGTACATGACGCCGCTTACTTGTCAGTGAAACAACAAATCATTTAATTATCAACTTATCAACTTATCATCATCATCACTTATCATCATCATATCATTCTACTAGGTCGATGCTATCCACTTACTGCAGGAGCTGAACAGTTCTACATCGATTCGGGTGCGCAAAACATTTCCCAGCTGTTTGTGGCTACATTTGAAGTGCTTGAGCTGCCTGTTGGTGGTGCCATAGAGGATGAGAAAATTGAGCAAACTGGGGGTGATGATGATGGACCGACTGACGCTCTGGATGAACTTGCTCTGGATGAATCCCGAGCGTACAAACAACGAATCACCAAGTACATCAAGGGTGCACTGAGATGTGTGAAAGAACCAATGTTCTTCGCATTCATGCTGGTTGGTCACAAGTGCAGGGAACCATTGCTACACCATTACCGGTTTTTGTGCAAGAAGCTCAATCCAACATCGATGCACGTCGTTGATCTGGTGACATCCCATTTAGGCCTCATTTGTTCTGAGTTCAATGGCCTATTGGTTTCATTCTTTGAATGGACAAACCAATTCTTGGAGAGTGTTCAGAACATTCCTACGTGCATCGAGATGAGTGACACTGATCGCACTGCTATCATTTGGGGAAGCTTGGCGCTGCTCCTGCACAATGCGGCGTGCTTTGACCGGCGGGTGGTGAAGCCATTTGCCAGGTACATGATCATGATCAATGATCATGTTGATGGGTGATTGAGGGTGGTTGGGCCAACCACCCTCAATCACCCATCGACATGATCATTGATCATGCCGTGGTTGGGTCAAGTGGGACAAAAAAAATATCATGAATCATCAGTCCACCATACACCATACCAACAAAGTCTAGTAGCCTATCAGTAGACAACTTGACCAAATGAAGTTTCCAGTTTCCAATTCTACTTTAATTGTTTGTCAGTCGTCAGTCTGTTGTCAGTCGTCAGTTATGGGTGTGAACGTGTGAACTAGTTTTGAGCGTTTGTTTCATGTTCAATGTTCACCATGTTCACACAAATATTTACAGTGATAATGGCAACGATGGTGGTAGTGATTCCAAACTCCACACCACACGGCTATTCAAGACTCACAGACTCTCAGACTCTCAGGACGATTCATCTATCTCTGTCTATCTATGTCTAAGTCTATGTATATAAATCTATATTCATTAATTTCATCAAGGGTCTCATACTCCATGTAATGAGGTCAAACTCAATACTCAATTGTGGCTGTCGCTACCTCTGGCAACATCTAAGCCTGACTAACTGACTAACTGACTAACTGACATGTTCTTTGACAGTTCAATCATCATGACATCATGTCAACGGCCTGTCCTTGCCGGTCTTGTCGGTGTTAGGGACAGCCCATGTCAGCTTGCCTGCAGGTGGCCATGGAAATTATTCAACCTGATGAAAGCTCCTTTGCAGAATGCTTCGAGGGATCGACAGGATATTGCCAAGTTATTCTTGAACCAACCGGATGAGTCTCTGGAGCATTTTTCAAAACGTGTCCGAGAACTATGCAGGGCTGATTTGATATACATTACGAATACTGGTCGTATGCCGGTTGGCGGCAAACTACATGCAATCCTGAGTACGATTGCCATCAACATGAAGCTAGACTCTGGTGCATTGGAAAGTTTGAACTCAATGATAAAATCAAACATCGCACTTGCGGGAAACACAAGAATGGGCTTGGAGCTTTTGAGTTCACGTGTAAACTCCAGAAAGACTTGTTCACTCTTGACGGGTGGTTCCACCAAACTCAAAGATGTGCGTCCAATTCTGGAAGAACTCTGCAAGTCGACAATGTTACATCAAGGGTCAGAAGCTTCTATTTTGGCAGATGCGTACAGATGGTCTCCACCACAACCAGTGGATATGATGAAAAACTCACCACCATCATATGATCCCAGTTTGTCTTTTTCAAGACAACAAAAGTGGGCTATTGGATATCATCGACAGTTGATGCGATGCTTGAAGCAATCAAACAAGGAGATGCCAATTATCCATCAATGTTTGGCCTTTCAAACGCAAAGTTCACAAAAAGATGGTGAACAATTATGTCTCCATCTTGTCGCTGAGCTGTCCGGCAGAACGTGTCAGTTGGTGAAGCTCATCCACTGTGCCTCGGGCTCTCTGGACTCCACTGCATTGCAGGTACAGATGCCTCTTACATTTGAAAATACGATCGACGTGATTGCTGGTTTCTATGACGGTTTATGTGCTGGGCACAAATCGGGAAACCGATCAACTGTTCGTGTTTACTTGATGGAACTGCAACTAAGAAGTACACATGATGGCAGGCTGATCAATCCAGTTTCATTCAAAACCATTGTTGGGTCAGAGACAGACGTGTTCCAGATGCGGTACCGAAAACAATACGAAAGAAAGAAGCCAAAGACAAGTGGTACCCAAGTTGACCCAGAGGCTATTGCAGACATGGACATGGACAATGATGACAATGACGATGGTACCGATACAGAGTTTGATGCTCATGCTGTTCAACGTGAAGTTGAGATTCAAGAAGCTTTGTTGCCGGGATGAATGTTAGGTTTTCGTTTGTTTGGAAGATGTGACTTTGAGTGGCGCATGATTCATACAAATTGTCATGTATATAAATGTATATACTGTATATACATATATATGTTGAATCTGTGTTGAATTGAATTCTCAACATGTGTAGTCACATACACACAAGTTGTATACTCAACAGTGTACAGTGTGCACACATATGTAAGTTTTGTGGGCTGATGAACACTGACTGACTACTTAGATTTCATGGTTTTGCATGTCCGACAGTCGTTAGTTGTTGGCGTTACAGCAGTGCATCCATTTTGTTGAGCCTTTCTTTCAGCCTTTAAGTCTTTGAGTCAATGGTTCTGGTCATTTGTTGCTGTGAGCGCTTTTTGAAATACTATTTGTTGGGCTGGACTGTTTGGTTGTTTGGTTGTTAGTTAGTTGTTTGGTTGGTTGTGATCTCATTGTTTGTCGCACGTATGCTTGCCTGTTCTGTTTGTTCACATACAATATGTTAAGCTCGTCATTATCATTATGTTAGATAATCTAAATTCATGTTGTGGTTGTTGTAGTCCTTAGTTGTCCTTTGATATTTGATGGTCCGAATGGTCCGATGGTTCCAACAACACAGGTTGCGTGGAGAAGTGGTAAATGATTCAGATACCGACGTGGACATTGAACTAGCTGATGAGGATGAGAAAGAGAATGCGTTCAACATGGAACTACAAGAGCTGGAACGTTTGAATCACAGTTTTGTGGCAGCCGCAACTGAACGACAACACGAGAAG
Source organism: Symbiodinium kawagutii (assembly GCA_009767595.1). Lineage (NCBI taxonomy): Eukaryota > Dinophyceae > Suessiales > Symbiodiniaceae > Symbiodinium > Symbiodinium kawagutii. The sequence continues at coordinate 9,274 of VSDK01014220.1, forward strand.
GGTTTCACTGAGAACCCTAGCGAAGACGTAGACACAGTGGACACGTGTGCATTTGTTGATGAGCTTGGGGAATCATTACTAGAAGAGTTCCAAAACAAACATTCGAGTGGCTCTACCGGACTGAATGCTGATGCATCACAAGCGGCGAGTTCAGCTGCAACGGGCCCAAAGGCTCACTACGCCGTGGCGACAACAACAAATTCCATCTTTGTTATTGATGATTTGATGAGGTAGTAGTCGTTAGTCAGTTAGTTAGTTAGTGAGTGAGTTAGTGAGTGAGTTAGTTAGTTAGTTAGTTAGTTAGTTAGGTATTTAGTTAGTTAGTGGTTGAGTAGTCGGGTAAGCAGATAGGGATAGCTGGTTGAATCGATATGATATGTGTGATTTGATGTGATGTTGCACTTACACTTACATAAATAGTTACATGGTAGTTGTTTAGTTGTTTAGTTGTTTATATTGTTCATACCAGTCTGGTATTTTGACACCTCCAATTTACAATCTGTTTTACTTATCTACTGATTATTTATTTATGGGTATGGGTCTGGGTCTATGAGTCTATGGGTCTACGAGTCTATGAGTTGTTAATTGTCAATTTAGCTTTTGTTGTGTGCCAAAACCATGTCACTTTAAACGTTCTGTATATCATCACCCCTCCCCTGAGGTGACTTTGTCATTGTCCGCCAAGAACACAGCTTTGACATCGTGGTTCGATGCTGTTCGAAAATCAGTTGAATCCATCAGAAACCTTGCAACCAATGAATCATGCAGGATGTTCGACAAAGACTCAGTTGATTCATCTTTGACAGTGCAATGCTCACTCCTTATATACCAAAGCGACGATACCGACACAGCTGGGACTGAGGCAGGGTTTGTGACATGGACCAAACCATTCAAGAATCTTGAGGGAAGGGTTCTGTCGCTTGACAGTACAAACAACATTATTTATCCATCACACTTCGTTGCACAAAAGACTAGTTTTCGCAAATCCTTCATGGTCTTGCCACAAGTGGGTGCTCGCGTTCGGAAACAAGTTCGTGAACACATTGCTGACTGGATTATTCGATTGAGAGATATGTGCAACGTATCTGCCGATCAGGGTCTTGTGCACGACTTCTCTCTGTCGTCTAAGTGCGTCGCCTGTATCTTCCATTGTGGTGATTCAGCACCAGCAGACCCAGCCTTGGAACTGAGAGTACGCCAATGCGCTCTATGTTTGTTGCATTTCCATCCTGACTGTTCCCAACAGATGGCGGGCGTATTGCCGGAGTACAATGCAACACACACTATGCCAACGATGTCAGAACTCAATGTCGAGCCAATGGATATTCCATTTCCATTGCTGTTCCAGGGCTTAGTTAGTTGGTTGGATGTTTGTGTGTTTGCTCAGTCTGATCGAATCAGTAACATTTGTTGATACATCCCACTAAGATGAGTTTACAAATTGTGTGACCTGGGACCAGTGCTCACCAGTACCCCTTGGCCCATTGGCCCATATTCAAACTGAAAGAAATCTTTAGTAAAAACTCAGTATGGTATGGCTACACAAATTGTTTTCACGATCATTTAATCATTTAAGAACAGGTCTCATAATGTACAAACATTTATGTATGAATAGGCATACATGCATTAACACATGAAAGCACACCACATCACACGTCTAATTTACATATTTACATTTGTACTACATGTGTAATATACGTGACATGAAAACACACAACAATCACACCACCGAAGTCATCCTTCTCAGTCACGAAGTCATGAAATCCTGAAACCCTTCAGTATATTATTTACAGGGCAACTGGATATGAAGTAGAAACATACATTACATTCATGAGAAGTCATGACAAACACAATAAGTTACATTGTGAAACCATCGTGATGGCTGGACCACTGACTGGGACCTCTCTATGTCTGTCAAGTCTATCTCTTACGTCGCTTGAACTTAGGCGAGGAATGAACGACGATGACAACGTGATCGAGAATGTCTTCAACAATTGGGAAGCTGTGGAATCTGCAGATGCACGGCTGGCGATATGTCGCTCTTTGTTTGACGAGCAACATGACTGCAATATAAAGTTTATAAAGTCTATAATACTTCACTAATACTGATCACTGAACACTTCCCATACTCACTAAAGATGCAGTGACATTCATGTCGCAAAAGAAAGTAAATTTGATGTTAATATAGTAATCAATGAATCAGTGAATCATGTGCATCGTACAATGCAAGGTCGAAAGCTTAAAACATGCAACATAGCTAACATCATAGCCTCATTATCAACTCATTATCTGAATTATCATAAACGACCGGTTGGCCGGTTGGTGTCAAAAGGCAACAACAATCAGCATAGTCAACCAACTGTCAACAGTCGAAACAATTTGATTAAAGACATACATGAATGCATGAGCAGTCATGAGTAGTCTTTGGTACACCCAGCCCAACCAACCTTTGCCCTCGGATTAGATGCAACCTCATCCTCCCACTGAGGACATCGCTGAAGAAACGATTGGCCTCAGATTCGTCGCCGGTGCTGTGCAGGTGTTGTCTTTGGTACATCAAAACTGGATGGAACCGCCTGCAAAGCAGTCCTAGATGACGATTCTTGCCTTTCTATCAAATTCAACATTCAGCAGTCCAACCAACATGGACCAACATGCTAACAGGCAACCATTACCGTTAATCAAATTTTGTTTTCGATAGGCCTCGGTAGTCTGGTGACCGATGACCAATGACTAGGAGCTTGACATGGATTAAGGGTTAAGCAAACATGAACAATCATTCCAGCATACCATACAAATACAAAATGAATGTCATTAATTACATTTGTTGACTTGTTTAGGTTTCATCATCATCATCATCATCATCAGAAGCATCATGTCATCATCATGATTGAATCATCATCACTGTGCTGAGCCATCACGGTTCTCCGAGGATGCCACCACAGAGCCTTTGTGAGCCTCACCAATGAGACAGCCGACGCGGGGTTGGGACACTCAAAGCTGACTCGAAGCGTTCGAAATGAATCACCAGAACTATCACGATGGACGACCGACGATGAACTACCTAATCAATATATTGATTGATATGAACCTCTGAATCAACATAGGAAACTATGGTGGTATTGCCATGATGGGAAAGATGAATGCATCAGCTTATCTAATCTACTTTGCAGCCTAGCAGCTCTTGATCCTTGAACCGGCGTTGAACTGGTTTGTCATTGTCATCGCCACCACCACCACCACCACCATCATTATCATCATCATCATCATCATCATCATCATCATCATCATCATCATCATCAATCATCATCATCATCATCATCATCATCATCATCATCATCATCATCATCATCATCAATCACCATCATCACCATCATCATTAATCATCATCAACAACAGCATTGTCGTCACCATGACCACTACATTCATCACTGTTCAGTTATCAACATGTTGTTGAATGTATGATGTATGTTTGAATTTGCTACTCTCTGTAGTTTTGGCTCTAGCTGACGCTGTCTGACACTCATATTCTTTGTTCTACCCAGCGGACTAGTTGGTCTCCGAAGGCTATGATTCCAATCCCTAGAGGCCATAGAGGTGGAGTTCCGCTTCCAGCTCATGTCATTCAAGAACGACGTGACATTCGGGCTTGGGAGGAGAGGGTGAAATACAGAGGTTCACCAGCTCCATCGATTCGTGGGTTTGGGGAAGGCGAATACACACCGCCTTTCACAGTCTCGGCCGACGTGTTCAATAACAGAGATGATGTCATCGAGTTGTTCAATGCGTTGAGAGCTCATGGATTCAGTACTGAACGATACCCTCTGTGGAACCCAGTACGCCCTACGCCTGTGGCTCAACCGGTTGCAATTCCAGCGCCGGTTGCTCAACCGGTTGTGCCAGCGCCGGCAGCCCAGCCAGTCGCAATGCCAGTGCCGGTGGTTCAGCCACATGTGGCCGAATCCATGACATCGACATCAACCGCATCGAGCTCATCAGCATCAGCATCAGCACCATCGAGCACTACGTTCAGGGAAAGTCGCAAAAAGAACAAGACAAAGATGGTGTTCACGGTGGAGCCCAAGACATCCAAGTCTAAGATTGCAATCAAGGTGTCGATCAAGCCGAAGAAGAAGTGAACATGACAGTTGGATCCATGGTCCATAGTGTATCAATGTGGATCCAACAGATGGTTGATTGTCCACCTTTGAAATGCACATCATTGGATTTATCTAAGTTCACAGTTCAGTGAATCGATGTGTATAACAACATCGCATATGCGCTGTGCACTGTGCGCTGTGATGATAGTTCGACAAAGTATGTAAATCAAGTGTCGATGTTTCACCAGTTGACAAACTTAGCAATCAGTATCAGTATCATCATTAATCATCATTGTCAGCATCACTATCATTATCATCACAGTTCAACACATGTGCGACTTAAAGTGCATTAGCATTATTGGCATAATTAACGATTTAGAGCCCTAGCGAAGGATTCCGAAGGAGTAGTCAGAACTGTTTTGTTTAGCAGGCAGCATGGCAGAATGTGCAAAATGCCACACAAGTTTGCTGCTGTCTTTGTATGCGTACAATGGTAGTCAAATAGTCACATGTACGGTTTGGTGACTTGACTATGTTTGACAGCGTAGCTATTCTGATTACGGTTTATCAGAAGTTGGCAGAGCAGCAAAGCCGCACAGCCAAGTCAATGTGGATAGCAGTGATGCACTGACGTCACTGTTCATTGTCCAATGTCCAAGTCACAGTACGGTCAAAGCGGCAAATCCATCATGGCACCCTGGCACAACCAGAACATATATTACCATAGTTACATGTTACACATGCAATCAAACCATACTGAAATTTGTTTGACATCATGTTTAATTTACATCACCGACCGACCATCATGCAGCTAATTGTTTTATAGTGGAAAACAATCGAATAGTCAAACTGCAGTGAACCTAACTGGATGAGTCATGAGGCCTGATGGATTGATGTCAAAAATGACACTTTCGATGCCGCCGTGATGCCGCCTGACTATGTCCGAGTGAAAAGAAAACGAACATCTATGTGATGCTCATGGGGCAGTGCAGCGTAATGTTGCTTTTTGCGATAGTTTGCCCATCGTCTATCTAGTATCGACGTCTACCGTTAATCTCAGCTCAGAACCAACTGTTATAATTGCTTCTGATGAATCTAATGAGTCTAATGAGTTTGATGAAATCTTTTTGTATATGTACGACATTGGAAACCCAGCAAGGTTGATCACTGTGGATGTCATATTGATTCGACGCTCTTCCTGAGGTCTATGAGGCCTATGGACCGACCATTGGAAGGTCACACCAAAGGTGACCAACGACCTGCTGGACTCTTAGTCTATGATTCTGAAGTCATTGAAATGCGAGCAAACCTTGTCCTCGCATGACTTGTTGACTTGTAGGAACCGTAGTACATGTAAGATGATGAAACCATGGCAAGCAATGTGTTTGGATCGCAATCATTCACCTCAAACGAACTGAGATTGAAGACTGTAGATTGTAGAAGTGCTGAGGTCTTAAGCAGGTCTTGAGGTGTGATTGCCGAGGTTGCAAGATAAACCGTGCTAGGAAAATATATGTAACCATAGTGTAATTCAGTTCATATGCAACCATATAAGATCTGGGTGTAACAGTTGTCCTTTTGGCCACTGAGACCACCACTTCACATTGAAGTCATCATCATCGCCAAAGGTGATGACATGGTTCCTTGGCACAATGGGGGAGGAACGAACATCAACGAGCTGGGCATGTTGAGTGGCTGTTGATGGGGTGGTGAGTCGGCTGAAGAACGAAGCATCCAGTGTGTTGACACTTGACAATCAAACATGACATGAAGTTAGCAAAAGCTTTAGTTATTTTATGTTAATAATACTACTTGTTAACTTGTTGAATCGTTGGTTAGTATTGCTAGTATAGATGGTCCAATCATGTAGATCATGTAGGTAGCTTTGTGGTATGACAGTATGCAACAATATGGTAATACGGTGAGTAGGTTAAGGTGGTTAATAATGATTAGATGTTTGTTGTTATGTGTAATGAAATAATGATCATAACAACGAAACTATCTTAACATTCGATCAATCGATGCATTTGGTCTAAGTGAAACACAAAACGTAAAACAAACATAAACTATGTACACAAATAATTACGATGATAAATGATAATTAATGATAATGTCGTTTATCACAAACACGTAAGTTATTATAATATGGTGTTACAAAAGGCATCATACGTTAAAAATCATTTAGGTAAGCATATCTCATATCGCATAAGTGCACTATATGTATTTATTATTATATCTTAAATATGTATCACTGTATCTAGACACAAACAAATAAACATATTACATATGATCACAACAAATATACGAAGCTGTAAGCATATATATATATCGATAAGACACACATCATAAATCATAAGCATGAATATACATCATAAATCAAAAACATAACTATAGATATATATGAAAATATGTAGGTAAATAATCGTCATACTGAGAATAAGTTCTATGTAAGCTAAGCCAAGGGCAAAGCAGATGTACATACACAAACATGTAAATATATAGATCATAGATTCATTTGACAATGTGGACATACACAACCACTTAATATATATATATATATATTATAAAAAAGATATATATGTAAATGTATAGAAGATAATTAAACATATGTAGTAACTATAGTTACATTTGATAGACACGAATACATAAATATAAAACAACTGAAACATAATAGCTTCATAAACATATAAATATTTAACACTAGGATGGTGCAATCGACAAATAAAGATGATATATAAAAAATATCAAACATATATAATAGTACTTTACAATAAATACATACAACATAAACATATATTTAAAAAAAATACAAATTATATTAGCATACAAATTGTAATAAACAAATATATTTTTGTTTTTTATTTAAGCAAATGTTGGTGAAACATACATACATATACACATTTGTACATATATGCAAATCTTTGGGGCGACTAGCTTGCCTAGAGGGGATCCTCTAGGGGGAAGGGCTGCCTAGAGGGGGGTCCTCTAAATAGAGGGGGGTCCTCTAAATAGAGGGGGGTCCTCTAAATAGAGGGGGGTCCTCTAAATAGAGGGGGGTCCTCTAAATAGAGGGGGGTCCTCTAAATAGAGGGGGGTCCTCTAAATAGAGGGGGGTCCTCTAAATAGAGGGGGGTCCTCTAAATAGAGGGGGGTCCTCTAAATAGAGGGGGGTCCTCTAAATAGAGGGGGGTCCTCTAAATAGAGGGGGGTCCTCTAAATAGAGGGGGGTCCTCTAAATAGAGGGGGGTCCTCTAAATAGAGGGGGGTCCTCTAAATAGAGGGGGGTCCTCTAAATAGAGGGGGGTCCTCTAAATAGAGGGGGGTCCTCTAAATAGAGGGGGGTCCTCTAAATAGAGGGGGGTCCTCTAAATAGAGGGGGGTCCTCTAAATAGAGGGGGGTCCTCTAAATAGAGGGGGGTCCTCTAAATAGAGGGGGGTCCTCTAAATAGAGGGGGGTCCTCTAAATAGAGGGGGGTCCTCTAAATAGAGGGGGGTCCTCTAAATAGAGGGGGGTCCTCTAAATAGAGGGGGGTCCTCTAAATAGAGGGGGGTCCTCTAAATAGAGGGGGGTCCTCTAAATAGAGGGGGGTCCTCTAAATAGAGGGGGGTCCTCTAAATAGAGGGGGGTCCTCTAGGGGGAAGAATTGTTACGTAATATCTATTTAAATAAATTAATAGAAAACATAAGTATCTAGAGGTGGTCCTCTAGGTAAAAGAAACAACTTATATGCTAAAATTGTGCTGAAACATAAGCATGTTTAGATATAGTTTGAAAAGAAAAACAACATAACATAAATATTTTGATTATAAATATATTAATATATTTGTTTTGATTTAGGTAATTACAAAGTATTTCAGATATAAACAACATATGAATATTATATATGATGTGCTTGTGATCGCACCCGCGCTAAGGCTGATTCGTTTCACGGGGCAACAAATACGTCGCCCTGCAGATGTGCAATACTGCACACGTCCGGATTCACAGCCGAAAGGAATCTGGGGAGTGCTGCAGTGTGATATCATGTGATGTTTACGGAGCCATGTTCACAATCCAATTCGATTCAATCGGTGTATCTGAATGATCGAATGAACCACCTATGAAACACTGCTAGCCACTGATATACATGACACCGTTTTGCGTGTGCTCAAGTTTTATTTTCTCTCAAACATGTTATTGCAATGCCTGTAACAAACATGATTCAGATACAGCAAATATAAATATTACAAAAACATCATATATGGCAATTGAAATACGAACAAAACTGTGTAGTTTGAATTGGGTACACTAACCCGCCATGGCGCGCTCACCCAAGCATGCCAAAGCTGACGTCGCTGCTACGTTCTGCATTCTACGTGCTGACTATGATTCCATCCCACAGCACGACAAGGACGAAGTAGTGTTGTTCAGGCCGGAACACATCATATGAGACTTATGAATCATAATTGATTGATCATCATTATGTTTGATTCAGTAAATATTAACAGGCAACCGTTTTCAATTGTTCTGGATGTGATAGGTCAACGCCTTTGCCCAAGACGGCGCAGTTGACCGACGTTGCGATTATTCACAAACCTGATTCAAGAAGCTTCGGAGTGGTTGGATTTGCTAAATCGGCCACTTCGCTTTTCATTCATGATGGAAAGACCGATTTGTCTGACACGATGCCGGCAAACATCCGGGGGCGCTTTACCGATGTCATGTCATTGAAAGAAACAATGGGATTACCAAGATCAGGTACTCACAGTGTGATTGCGGTCGTTCTGGAATCATACAAATCAAAAGGTCCAAACAACTATGACATAGCTGATCGCAAACTACGTTTGGGCTATGGAACAGCATCCATTGTGTTATCACCGAGAGACACTAGTGCTTCTAACCTGAAGAAACTGTTTGGTCAGACTGGTGGGAATGGCAATTCCACACATACACTGGAACCTACAATGACTACGGATACAGAGTCCAAGGGTATCGGTGTGGGATCAATGCCTACCCCATTGGCTTCTGCTGACGCTACACCGCAGCCAGCTGAAGTCGCTGCTGGTGAAGCAGCACCTGATGGATCTGATGAACCCACACACGTGGCTTTGGTGACGGACCACCAAGCACAAGTGCACGATTGTGGGGCTGCGGCTGTGACTACAATTGCAGTTGAAGAACAAGCTGATCAAGTAACTTTGTATATATAGTAATATGTGTTTGTAGGTGTCAGGCTGTCAGGTCATAACATATGCTTTCTGGATCTATTTAATTAATGATCAAAACACTTCTAGATTTGATGATCTTATTCTTCCAATCATATTAAAGTTTATTTATTACAGTTTCACTTTCATGTTTGTTCTTTATTTGCATTTGACTAATATGGTTTTGATAATGATCACTTTTGTACTGAGGGGGCCAACATCACCATCACATCGGTTACACTTATGGTCTACTTAAACCAAGGCACATCAGAATGATGATCTTCACGTCGCTGACGATGGCAACGGTGAAAAACATATAGCTCCAGACGATATCCATCCTCATCCCGAACCACGCCAACCAATGGAACCACAAGGGGTGGATTCGGGCCATCAGGATGAGGTTGTTGTTGATGGTGTTGAACATGGTGATCAAAAGTCACTGGAGCCTGAGCATGTCATGGGTGTTGATCATGCTCAGAAGGCTAACCTTGAAACACACAATGAATTGGGCACTCCGCTGGTGACAGCAGTCGTGCCTGCGGTTGAGAACCATGCTGTCACGGAGAACTCTTCGGGAAGTAAAGAATTGCCATCATCATCATCATTGCCTACGACTCCTGTAAGGTGCTTTGATGCGTTGAAACATGTTATTTCATTATATGAAAGGCCGGTTTGTTCTGACTAGTGTTTCGTTTTATAAAAGCATTTAAGTAAATCAAAATTTAGTTATCATCATTCATCAATCAACATAACTCAACATAGCCAACACACCAAACAACAGCAACGACCAACTACTGCAACACAGGAACCCACGTTGCACCGATGCTCTGGGCAATGACGATGATATTCCTTCATCTCAATCACCATCTTTGGCGTCACACGTTGAGGCTACTTGTGATTTTGAATCAGTGAACCGATACTTGGCACAATGAAGTCAATGAGTCAACGAGTCATACAATATGATATTTCTATATTTGTGATATCATAAATTTTCATTAACTCATCTATTTAGTAGAATGTATTTTGAGTTTGTTCTTTTGGATGAACTATTCACTTTAATCTCAATTATTTAATTTATGTTTTACGCTTAATGACAGTGGTGATGATTGCTTTATTTCTATGTCTATGTCTATGTCTATGATGTATATCTATCTATATATATATAATCTCGGTCTATCAAGCAAAACATCACGTTGTAAGGATGGCCAGAGTTCTACTTGAACAACCTGATGTCCCCTGACAAGCTTTCGGAATTGAATGATGTAGCGACGATTGATGAAGCTTGGTTAAATTTGATCACAAAGATGAACGTTTGCAGCTACAGCACAGCTTTCAGTGGCATCGACTCACCGGGTTCGGCATTTGCTCGTCTTCGTATAACAGCGCGACATTTGACTGGCAAGGAAGTATGTGATCCTCCACACCTTCATGCGATTGTTTCTGGGCTCACATGCCTTGCCAAAAGGTTTTACATAAATTACATTTTGATTTTCTTCATGAAAGATTATATTTATTTTGACTTATAAGGTTTAGTTTCACGTACAACAATAGTTTCGAAGTTGCATGTAAACCATCAAGTATGTGCAACATTTATCTTCTTGAAGACTATATCTATGTTACATATGATGTGAGTTATGTAGTGTGTAACAATGCACAACAATCATTATATTTGGATAATCTTACATTTGTTACTTTTATATTTACATGCTTCTAGATTCCTAGATACTGTGATACTGTATTGATTAGATTAAACAATATTGTCAAAGTCAAACGTCAAATACCACTGCCTCTCAATCCCTGCCACTGGGAGCCAAGCATCAGGAATGGGATAATGCAGCGCAACGTGAGCTTGCACATCATCCACATCCACCTCAGTGCAGATTCAAGGACATCGCTGGATTCTTGAAGCCACAATTGGCTTATCTTCTTCACGATCTGCAATCTCATGATCGGTTGACAAGTGATCTGAAGCCAGTGGTCAAAGCGGACAAGGCGATGAAAACGTACCTTTGACTGCCTTTGACTTGAATTGATCTTGTGTGAATGTGATGTAATGTGCTTTCTTCGAGTGTAGCTGTAGCTTTACTAATTACATTAAGATTAAGCAGTTTGGATGATCGTTCATTGTAACATAACATATCGGTAGTTGTTGATCATTGTTGATCAGAATCATACTCATATTCAGGCACACAGGTATACACATTATAAAATATGCAGTATAAGCATGGTCGGATCCAAGCGCCCAATGCCATTGGTAATTCAACCATTAGCGCATCTTAGGTGTGCTTGGTGTCTGGAGCATGAACAGGAATGCAATATCTCATTAGCAGTGGCTATGCTGAATATAGCTGGAACAGTATGCACAGCTCACTCTGCAATGGGCGTCCTTGAAAAGGAGCAGGCGATGAGTTATGCGCACTTCTTGTGCTGGTGTGGTTTACGTCGACTGCTGCAGGAGCCACTGTTCATACAGGAGTGTGTTGACAGCTTTCCTAGGGAGGAAATGGTCGATCTACTTCCCATGTATGATCTCACCTGGTCCTTCATGTCACCACATCAACACGGAGTTCCAATTCGCAGAGTCCGGCAGTGGTGTGTCGGAAGACACAAAACCAAAACTTTGGGCTTCCGCACGTTGCTGAACATTTTCACCAGCATGTTCACACGCCCCAAGAATTGCGATTGGAAGATTTTCTTCTGGCAGAATCTTGATCACATGTTGACTGTGATGGTCGTGACGTGATATCTGATAGTGTTGTAATATTAGCTATTATCATCATATCATCAGTTGACACATGTAATTTGTACTGGCTTTATTTTGTGCTCTCCATGAGACTTTCCAACTGTTCAACAAAATTTACAATCATATCAGAATCATTATCTAATTATCTATGCTTATGCTTTGTGATCTCACATGATCTCACATCTTTTGAGATATATGTTGTCATGTCATGTTCATAAAATGAATCATGACATCATGACACTGTCATGACTGTCATGACATTCTGTTGTTTGTAGTCTACGTTGCTATGCTGAGCCATGTGCTGCTAGTACTTATCACTTGAGCAATCCATCTCAGGAACGATGATGAGACGGCCCAACAACGTGAAATCGATTGGGCATCCAGCCGTCCAGAATCACTGTGGAAAACGAATCATCCTGACGAGCCATCTCCCAATGTTTGGACCCACATTGATGGAGAGACCGCTTTTGAAGCTGTCCTCACCACGAACGAACTCAAATTCTACAGGGGATACTGCCGCTTGTACCCAGATCTGGTCTACTCTCTGAATCAAGATCCAGAGTTCAAGCCAATGAGACCAACTGGGAAGGACTGGACTGGATGGGATGGGTTGGTTGCAGTTAGACTTTTTGATTGTTATGATTGAGTTTCATCCATCACCAGATGTTTGGGGATAGATTATATGATAATGCTATGAATATGAAACATTAAGCCATCAATTACGTTGGAACTTCCAAACACTTGCACTAGGACTTCTTCACCATCATCGCGTCGGCAAACATCTTCATGTCGGCCATTCACCGAAGATGGTTATCACTCAGGGAGATGCTATCGCTACAAGGATTTGCAATTCCTATTGAGTATACCTATGGCACACCAGTTTGCAGCTTTTCTTTGCGAGAGCATCTTGCAAAACAGGGTCGATGGTTTCATCCTTGGCCGTCCCGCAGATCTGCTTGCCATATGTCGGGCAATTCGATGCATGTGTGCGTCAGTGGACTAGCAATTTTGTTTTGCTTGTCGCAGGTGTTGTTTGACAAACATTTGCTTCAACTGCAGATGTTCCATAGGAAACGCCGTTTTTTTCCGGTGCATCGGGCTATCAGTTCTCAAGAACCAGAGCCTGACCCGGACACCATCAGCCATGCATCCAAGAAAGCAAAGCTTTGATTGATATAGGTCTGAAGCCCAGTCATCGTTATCAAACAAATGAATACAAATTCATATGTCGATTCGATCCAGCATCATCATCATCATCATCATCATCATCATCAGCATCCGTATCATCATCATCATCATCATCATCATCATCACCGATCACCATCAATCAATTACATCTTCAGGTTTGACCTCAACCTCAGCACTCAGGTGAAGCCGAAGCTATGTCATTATGTCATTTGTCATTGGACTCGTTGGATCATGGGCTATAGACCAATATGGCTTGTCCATGTACAGACGGACAGATGAACATACATCGCACATTGATGCACATTGGACATTGGACTTCAACGACGTCACGACGTCAAGACAAAGACAATGTCAGGGGGAAAAATATTGGCTGGTCAGATCATGAGCCATGAGCAGTTCACTTTGCAAACCGATTTGATGAATAATTTGATGAACAATGTAGATTTCAGTCATTTCAGTCTCAGTTGATTTCAGTCTTTCAATCGACTCTCAATCACTGCTGTCACGGCTGTCACGTGTTCGTGAGTGTCACATTGTCATTCGTGATATACATTGGAATACATTGAAGAATTGAAGAACATGTGCCATAACACGTGCTAACATGCGCGACTTGTCAGAAGCTGAGTCGACTACATAACTACATGACTGATCGCCTGATCGCTCGACTCTTGATTTGTTTGACATGAATGTTCGGTGTTGATTATAGTTGCCATTTTGGTACTAGACTCTTTCGCTCGCCCAACAACCGCGTTGTTGGTATCAACCTTTGATACCACTGGTTCATTCATGATGTCAGCGGAGAAGACCGATGCAGTAAGCTTTGGACCATTGAAGGGGGTTGATCCATTCGACCCTGATGCGACCATCGAATCAGTGTTTGGAAAATCGTTGTCTGGTAGCATGCTCTTGGACTCAATCTTCCAAACGTACCAGATTGGCGACAAGGTGAGGATCAAGTTCTTCATTGACAGCAATTCGGTGGACATCGACTCACCATCCTTTGAGTCACGTCAGCCAAACATTGTTCGCCACAAATGCAACCAAAGGCGTCACACTGGTGTAAAGAAGGCCTACATCAGGTCTTGCCAATCCAGGGGGGTGGTAGAAGGCGTGCGTGGCGAGTGCTGGGTGGGGGAACCATTGCCAGACGCCTATGGACACAAGGTTGGTGCCTATCAGGCGCTAACATACGGCAGTCTCCTCGAAGCGTTTTATGCTTCGCTCAAGATTGACCCCCACAACAAGTTGCTCCATCGCACGTTGCAGCGTGGCATCGAAGTACGTGTGTTCAGCCATCGCCTCCCTGATGCGATCGCCAAATATGTGGTGAAACTACACAACAGGTTCCATGGAGGTGCTGGTGTCAGCTTCGTCGAATTGGTGCAAACGGTGCCAGACGTCACTTTGACTGATACCATCAACTAACAAACGTTTTGTTTTGAGCTATTGTAGGCAGACGCATACACGTGGGTAATTGTATGTTTTAACTGTTTCCCTTTTCAAAGAACAATGTAGTGGAAGTGGATGTGTGGACCAGTGACCAGAATGGCATATCATAAACATTTCATTGTTCTTTTAGAGACAACATTACAGCAAAAGCAACAAAGCATTCAAAGCATGTTCGGTTCAATGCCGCATTCAATGCCTTTGAGTCGTCAATTGCCAATTGATTGTTGATCAATGGTCCATCGTCCATCCATGGTTGTGTTTATTGATTCTTCATCATTCATCCATCATCATCACCATCATCATCATCATAATCATCATCACCATCATCAATCATCAATCATCATCATCATCATCACCATCATCAATCATCAATCATCAATCATCAATCATCAATCATCATCATCATCATCATCGTCATCATTATCAATCATTATCATTATCATTATCATCATCATCATGATCATCATCATCATCATCATTGTCATCATTATCAATCATTATCATCATCATCATCATCATCATCATCATCATGATCATCATCATCATCTTCATCATCATCATCATCATCATTATCATCATCATCATCATCATCATCATCATCTTCATCATCATCATCATCATCATCATCATCATCATCATCAATCATCATCATCATCATCATCATCATCAATCAATCAATCAATCAATCAATCAATCAATCAATCAATCAATCAATCAACTGACTCAAGGTCGAGTTTGAGCTCACCAAGTTCAAGGCGGACAATGGCATCTCGTGGACGAACAAGGACTACGAATCCAAATGTGTTTCGACTGGCTGACATCGGGCGTTGGATATTGGTGATTGTTTGTGTTATTTCCCTTTTAGATTGTAAATGAATCATTACAGGCTCAGGTTACCTAATTCGTCACTTGGTTATTGGCCACATGAACATGATTTGCAAACTACGATTATTAATGAATCACTACTATCTATTAGATGACACTGATGGTTTATGGTCCATGGTGATGATTATGATTGATGAATTTGATGATGATGATAACTTGATTGATTATGTACAAACGCAGACTGCCTAACAAATCAAATATATGTTGTTCTTCCTATTATGGTCAGGTTGGTTGTTACTGGGATTACATTGATGTGTTTATTCAAACGGTTTCAGTCAGTCATCATGAATCATGAGTCATCATGGTGAGGCAACTGACAAACCATCACAAACATGTTACCAGCCATCCAACGTCCAATCACTTGAGCCGACCATTGGCCACCGACCATCAATCAATATCACTAAGGTTCTGGATGGCTGCGTAGTCATTCTGACTTCGGTGAGAGTTTCCCCGAGTGGAAGCTATACGAGAGTGCCCGCAGTTGCTCCAACATGTTCACCAAGCGCCTCTCCATCTGGGATGACTTCGAGAACGACATGGCCGAACTGTGCGACTTCAGCAATCCACGTCTGAGCAACAGTGTGGTCATGCAAACGATGTCACACTGTGCACAGACCATACTCACCAACATCTGGGACGGTATGGATGAAGACAACATCAAGCTTGTCGTGATGGAATGTGCCAAGCTGTGTGTTTCTTGTCAAATGGATCATCCTATTTCAGTTTTGGCTGGTGAGTCTGGTGAGTCGATTAATCTGTTAGTTGTTACTGTTGTTGTTGTTGTAGTAGTAGTTGTTGTGTTGTTGTTGTTGTATCTTTACAGTTATGTGGTCACGGTCATTGTTGTTGTCTGGATTTTATTTTCATTTATTGATTGGATCATATTGTATTTATCATTATGTATGACATCAGACTCAAAAATAATTTATATTGTTTATCATCAATCTAGCAGCCTGTCCAAGGTACCATTGTTGGATGATGATGAAGGTTGCTCCCATTGGATCTTCGATGCATTGGCAAAGAAGACATTGATGAACAGATTGTTCACGAACATGTCTGGGAGTGTGATTTGCAAGACGACTGAAGACAAAACCTCGAAGAAACGAAAGGCAACTTCATCTGCGGCACCCAAACGAGCAAATGCGAAGGCTAAGGCAAAGGCTGCAGCTTCCAATCCAGCACCAGAACCGGTTCTTGAGCCAGAAGCTGATCTGACATCAACTACGATCAACTGTCAGAAAGGTGTGCGTCAGAAGGTCTGGTTAGATGACCTGGTATGCTGCGCCTCCCATGTGATCAACAATCTCAAAGGAAAGCCACTGTTCAACCAGATTGACCAGGCAGACTTTCTCAGTCTGAAGAAGGAGCTTGTGAGCATTGGGCTTATTTTTGCATTTCGAGGCCAATACCTCTTGCCAAGTTCTGATGGAAAGCCTGGGAAGGTCTACAGAAGATGGAGTTCTTTGAGACCAGCGCTGCAAGCATATGCAGTGGGTCAGTTGGTGAAGGCGTGATGTCATCAAACATTCAGTGGGTGTGTGCAGTGTACAGTGTACAGTCGATTAGTCTCAAATGTTCAATTGTAATTCCTCAATAGATGACTTAATAGACTAAATGATTATAAAGTTGTAACACATTTAAAAACAATATTTATTGGTTGGTCGGTTGTTGTATGGACCTAGTAGACAATCGTAGACACACAGCTAGTGACATAACGACCCCACACACAGACCGAATGCGCAGAGGCAGACATATGTTTTTGCATTTCACCATTTCACCTCATCCTCATCATCATCATCATCACCATCATCATCGTCATCATCATCATTATCCCCATCACGGCAAAATTTCTCTCATTGAACTCTACCATCATCATCATCATAATAATAATCATCATCATCATCATCATCATCCAATTGACCACTGCCACCCGACTAATGTTTGACTGACAATTGGACAATTGAATATTGATTAATGTATTGATCAATTGATCGATTGTCGATTGACTGATTGATTGATTGTTTGATTTATTGGATCATTGGTTGATTGACTGATTGATTCTGATGCTAATCATTCGATGATGATGATGATGATGATGACGATGACGATGATGATGATGATGATGATGATGATGACGATGACAATGATGATGATGATGATGATGATGATGATGATGATGATGATGATGATTGATGATGGCGATTGTGAACCTGATGCTCATGGTCGACGAGTCGACATCATCGTTGAATCATTGTCAAGGCATCACAGAGTTGCCACTGGTCGTCACATTGTTATTTTATCACAATTCTGATCGAAATATGGCTTGCAGGTACTGAAGCTTCAATTGAGCAGCGCCGTCTTCAATGCGGGGTCTGAGAGCGGCAGCAGCCCATCTGGAATCAGTGCCATCGAGGAGCTTGCGGCCAAGGCGGATGATGCACTTGTGGATCAGTCTGTCGCATTGTCGCAGAAGTTGACAACGTTGGGCCAGCATGTTCACAAATGGCTGGCCAATGAAGTTGATCAGTCCCATGTGCTTGAGGAATCCATGAACGTGACATCCCATGCAGCTTTTGGACATATGCAAGCAGAAGTTCTCATGAGTTGCACATGCAGTGGTGGGAATGCTTCGATGTGCGCTTTGCATTGCGAAGATCCAACCATGGCCGACATTGTGTTCACCATTTCCCAAGCAGTACATCCAGTGTTCGGCGACGGGTACATGTGCTTTGCAAACCTGCTAGCAGACCATGCTGTGGCAGGCCAGTGGCGAGTGGTTGCTTTTGTTTTTTGTTGGAAATGCTTGGTATGTACTTGCAGTCAGTAACATGATACTTAAACCACTAAACCACCACTACTTGTTACACATCATAATAGTCTGATTGTGTAGCAGTCATTCTGAATGTATGTGATCATTCCAATGATTACAATATTTCTACATCTAAATCTAATTTATGTTTATCGATGGATTAGTTGATGGAAGTCACTTACATGACTTACATACAGCCAATCAGACAGTCTGATCAAACCATTGATGGCAGGATGGACATCTGAGCTGTCTGCGATTGTGCAGACTTTGCCCTTCAAGATTGAACTCAAGCAGGTGCTAGTGCTGATGCGAATGCGCACAACTTATGTTGTGCAACTCTTGGTGTCAATCTGTGGGAAGACAGCCAAGTCTATGACTACGCTTTTCAAACGACTTCAGGAACAAGACGTTTTGCAAGACCTTGCTGAGGCCGATTCTTGCATTGTGTCAGGGGTCGAGTCATTCTGCGATGTATGGACATCAGCGCTGACTGCGCTCAACAATGGCCATGTTTTGGATCTGAAACATTTGCTTCAACGTCATCAAGTTCCAGTGTTGACAGCTGCAGCCAAAAAGCATCTTGGCAGTACTGTGACATCGAAGGCCTCCGGTGATGATGAGAAGATTGTGACCGTGCACAGCGTGAACAGCCTGATCACATTCAAACCATCGACTGACGTGTTGCCAGCAGACGTTCATTTTGCACTGATGAATCAGTTGCAGCTGATCTTGCTCAATCAAGCCAGGAGTGACTGAACAAATCATGATCATGTTGTCATGTATAGCCTCATATCAGACTTGATCTTGACACCTTTCAAATAAACACACTTCAAATCACACATATACACATATATCATACGAGTTTATATTTGTTCTCAATCTGCCAGGCCAAGGACCGATGAGATAAGCTGATATGATGGGCTGATATGACCAATTGAACATTGATTGATGAAATTGGTTGATGAGTAGTGTTGATGGTTGTAATGGTTGAATGATTGATTCAATGGTCCAATGGTTAAATTAGCTCATTAATTATCAGAGCTGAGAAGTTGTTATTCGTTTGGGGGTTATTTTTGTGAGTTGTTGGTTGGATAATTGTGAATGTTTGTCAATTATGGTAAGTACTGGTATTGGTACAGGAATGGTCAGGGACAATTTTGAGCCGATACATAACGTACCGGTGCCGTTGACTCAACGATTTGTCTCGTTGTATCATTCACAGTCACATTGCTGACTGTTCACTGTTCACTCCATGCGAATGTGACAAGACGGTGTGACCTCGATCTATTTAGCAGTTCAGTTCGGGTTTGTTAATTGTTAATATGCTAAGCTGCTAAGTATGCTACAATCTCATTAGTGTGGGCCATGAATATGAAATCATATAACTCAATTGATTCATTCCAATGTTCACTGTCCACTGACTCCAATGACTCAATTATCAATGTCAGGTTCATGACCACCACAAACCCTGTGAGGAAAAATGAATTCAGCCACAAAGACCGCTTGGTTCTACATGTGCCAAACGAAGAGACCAAGTCCAAGGCAGACATTGAATTGCTCTATCGGGTGGACGATGTTTCAGAATTGTGGACATCGCCTCTAGATGATTCCATCAAGTTGTTCAAGCTTCCAAAGGACTTCAAGTTGATCTTCTTTGGTGGAGTTGGTTTCCTGGCCAATGCAATGCCGCACCAAAGAGGAATAATGATGAATCATGATGGTGATGATTGATGATGGTGATGAAATGATAATCAATGATGAGGATGATGATTTGATGATGATGATGGTGATGGTGATGGTGATGGTGATGGTGACAGTCGACAGTGATGATTTGGATGATGAGTGATGTTGTGATGCTTTGCCAGAAGGATCGAAGTATAGTTGTTTGTTGTTTACTCTATAATTTGTAGTTTATGTGATTATATGAATGTGTGTCAATGTGTGTTTAATTTGATTGGATTTGCAATAGTTCAAGCTTCCAGACATTATCACATTATCATTCCTAGTAGTACGGGATCCGGGATCCGGGATTCTACTTGATTTATTAGACTTATTAGACTTGAGTCACTTGAGTTGTCAGATCAGGTTCATTGTCGCAGTCCTCAATTGCTGCAATTGCTTCTACTCGGCTCATTATTCATTTGTTCATAATCAGGTCTTATCACTGTGAGAACATTGGAGCAATTCACATATGATTTCAATTTTGTATAAGGAGATATCTAGATATGATGATATGATACGTTAATTAGTAAGCCATCCACTCAACCATATCATCATCATCATCATCATCCTCATCATCATCATCACCATCATCATCATCATCATCATCATGAATCATCATGATAAAATCGATGATGAACATCATCATCAGTCATCAGTTTCTGCATCGACATCATCAGTCTGATCAGCTCTTTAAGAGTCATCAGTCTCATCACATCACTGACTCGTCAACATATCACCGGCCCCAAGCTCAGGTGAAATGGTGGTGGCAGATGACTCCATGTCAACTGTGCCTACACCATCACGCAAGACGGTCGTCTATGGACCAGGCAAGCCTATCACACAGATCCGCTTGCTCCCGCAGAAGAAATGTCCGAGCAATGCCTCCAAATACGAGCTGTTTGGTCACCCGAACGCACCAATGGATGGATGGATATATGACCTCACATTATCAACGGCAACAACAACATCAACATCATCATTGAATCAATGTTTGGTTTCTGGTTTGAAGTGGTTCATGGCAATGATCTCAATTAAAGGTCTATTGAGCCAATCAATCAACGCAGCCAACCATTCAATTGTTGTTGGTAATTATCCAATGGTCCAATGACTAGTGTTTGGTCATTTAGTTAGTCATTTAGTAATTTAGATCAATGATTGGTGATTTGTTGAGCAAGTCATGAGCCATGAGTACTAATTCATTGTTTGAGTGTCCAGAATCGTCACATATTTTCATACATAATACACAGCCAGCCTAGACAACTATGTTGTGTTGACATCGTGATGATATACAATATATTGATTGTGGATTTTCTAATCTACTAGATGAGGTAATCATACATCCAGTAAGCGCATTTATCAATGGATGGATGCAGATGCAGCAGATGCAGATGCATCATTTATATGTAGTTTTTTGGTATTTGTTATCTATCATTAGTCTATCATTATGTCATTGAAATTCCAGCTCAGCTCAGGTGGATTGAATTATGCCGTGTTCTCCAAAGACTACACAAACATTCAGAATCCAGTGATTTCAGCCGCATGGATGGTCCCACTTGCGGCCGACGATGCCAGCAACATCAACATGCAATTTGGAACGGAAGATCATGAGTTTGACTTTGCCTTTGCGGGGTTGGATGTGCACAAGCTCAAGCTCACCTACCCAATCCTCAAATCCGTTGACGGTGCAATGTGTCATGTCAAGAAGATTGAGGACTCCCATTATGCAATCCTGAAACGTTCCTTGTTGTGTCCTGGTTTGATTATTTGGTAATATTTTATATAACCTTTCCACAGAAGCCAACAAGTGTAAAAGTTTTTTAGATCAGTAGGTAGATCGACAAACGGCTGAGAAACATATATGTTTTGCTTTGACATTTGACCAGATATTCAGATGCATTTATACATTTATACATTCACATATCACATAAACTAGACTAACTACTAGTCAGTCAGTCAGTCAGTCAGTGGTTTGCTTTTTAGAATGTATGTATCAGTCTAGTAGTCTAGTATATATTCACCAAAGTTCCAACTAACTCAATTGATATCATTGATATCCTCTAGAATTTTAAATCGAGTTGTAACTTGCGTATTAGTAGATTGGGGTTTTCATGTTCTTCATTGTGTGTCCCATGGACCCTGCACTGACATTGAGCTGGATCATCAACTCGTTCCTCATGACTCATGACTAAGGCCTGGTGAGAAATGGAAAGCTGCCAGAGGAAGAGTTGTGACATCAGTGGCTCCCATCTTCCCTGGTGCCATCGTTTCAAGCTCAAAGCTCGGTGGTACAGGCGAAGCCATTAGGAACCGAACTAGCAAGACCGATGCTGTTGGTTCGGCCACATCAGATTTGTCAGCCATTGCTTTGAAAACTCCAAGGGAGTGTGTTCACCTGGTCAAATGATCAGGCTTACTGATTTGTGCTGCTCCACCAGTGCTGGACCTAGCCAGGTCACGTAACAAGTAACACGTCATACAATGCTAGCCATTGCACTACGTGGGCCATGGCTCATGGCTCATGACTTGATGTAAGTATCATTTCTTTTCCAATGATTCAATTCTAGATTTGTTTGCTCACTCATTGATCTTCAAGTTGATGATGTGATGATAAGTTTATTTGTCTTGTGCATTTGGTTTACCTTATGTGATTTATGTGGTGACCAGGGGTCGAATTGCTTGGGTTCATGTACTGGGGCGGCGACGATTGACAGACCTACGGCCAAGAGTGCCGACAAAGTAGCAGGATCGAGAACAAACGACACATCCACAGCCATGTTCATGATTGTGGCGTTGCATTTCCAATCCAGTCCAGAAGGTTTTTCTTTATCAGATTTATCAGAGTCAGGTTGGGTGTTTATCAGTGATGGGGAATGTGAATGAATCATTGATGTTCCATATTTTGCCTAACGTGATTTAATGTGATTCAATGTGATTGATTGGTGATTGGTTGATGTTGATGTTGACAGTTATTGATTATTATTGATGTCATTCATCGGTGTGTTGGTCTATGGGAATCCATTGGTTACTGACCAGTCGAGTAGTTAAACTTGTGAGACAAGTGACAAGAGACAAGGTTTATGAGACAAGAGACATTGATTGGCTGGGTGGACCCCATATCAGCTATGCAGTTGTGTCAATTCACGTCTTTGTTTATTTACAAATTTGACAACACTGTTTACTGATTAATGCATTTACATTAAATTTACATATATGTTTACATTTCGATGTGGTATGTGTGGTGTGTGCGACTCATGCGTTCACTGTGTTCACCTATTTGGGCCACAGTTGCGACAACGACACATGTGCCTCCATCAAGCATATTTACATTATGCATGTATGCATGTATGTATGCATGTATGTATGTATGCATGTATGTATGCATGCATGTATGTATGTATGTATGTATGTATGTATGTATGTATGTATGGCATCAACTTATCAACCAATCATTTATCATTTTTGTTTTCCAGTTCATCTTGATGTTCAAACCTCATGAATGATGAGGGTATCTAACAAAAATTAGAAATGGAACTTCTGTAAATTAGTGGAAATAATCCATCGTCAGCTGAACGTTGATTTGTTTATCACTGAACAGGACAGTCTCACCACAACCAAACTTTATATTATATGTTTTCACTATTGACCATATTATGTAACTTTCAAATCTTAGAACCCTCGAAATTGAATGTGCCAACCTTATCATTGGCTAATGTTTTGCTGCAAGCCCGAGGTCAAATGGCGCACAACAAGTGCAAGGCCAGTGCAAGGCATGGATGTTGTATCATCACAGGCATGGAAAAGCCCGAGAGTGTGCTGGTGGCATACTTGAGGTTGAATGTATGGATTCAATGATCTGGGTTCCCTGGGTTCCCTAGAGGGGGTCAGTTGATGGCCTCTAGGCATGTCACCCCTAGAGTTGAGAGGCTTCATCACAGAGAGGTTGAAGCACATGCCTACTCAACCATCCAGATCCAGTCAGATATCTGACAGCTCTGGATGGCTGAGCTGATTGCCCAAACCTTCTGATCAAGTTCAATATTGCTTCTAACCCATTCATGGACAGCCCGGAATACTATTTGTAACCAAATGATTCAGACAGCACTGCGCACTGGACAATCAAAGTTTCAGGTATGCAATTTATGAGGTTCAACGCCATTATGGCCTTCTTGTTTCCTGAATATTTGTCAAGTGTACTGCTTCAGCCATGAACAGCCAGCGCGAAGCGCGGTCTTGAACCACCACGAAATGATTGAACACTGCGCTGCACACTGGACACTGATTGTGAATACCTTTGAATGTAATGGCATCAACAAGGTAACAGAACTTTCAAAATTGAACAGGTCATTTGCCAGAAGGCGCATTCCAAGAATTGCATTTCCCCAAGGATCCCATCTGCAAGCTGCTGACACAAAGGTGATACCCGAGGAGAGCACACACCGGGAACCATCTTTGAGCCAGCACCCTGGCCCACTTCAACTAAGAATCTCCAGTTTGAGACAAAAGGCTGCGAAGTGGACCAACCATGTTCTCAAGATTGCATTACGCAAACGAATTCACATACCTAAGCTCACAAGAACCTTTTTCATCAAATAACCACACCCTCACAATGCAGTCAAGATTCGTCGATTGAACAAACTTCTCAATGTATTGCATCTTCTTGTCATGGAAGTTGCCCTTGTTGAAGGGCTTGTAGTTCAATGAAAACAAATATGAAGAATGCAACTGCGTCTTGAGGAATAGTCCTTCCAGACAATGTACCAATGCCAACTTGTAATCACGGATGGCTCGATGGATTTTGTCACATTTGCAATGGATCATGTGATTCTGCATCAAAAAGGCAACTCCCGCTGTGCCTGTTGCACCCTGGTCCAGATTGAGTGTCAGCAAGGGCATGTTCAAATGCCACTCAGGACCTTCAGGAAGAACAGGCACTTCAGTCCCATTCACTTTCTTGATTTTTGCCATTATGGCCTTCGTTTGGTTCGGGTCTTGGCTCACAATGCGTCTTTCGCCAGGATTCAATGGCCGGCAACCCAAGGATTCCGGGATTTCCAAGCTATCCAAACTCATGTTGCCATTTGAAAGCAAAGAGAGTTGATGGTTGATGGCTTGAATTTGCCTGAAGGATGCAACCCTTTCGACCTTGCATTTTTTGGCACTGGCTACAAAACTTCCAAGGTCACTGAG
>VSDK01014224.1:7494-24000 GCA_009767595.1 Symbiodinium kawagutii
GTGATTTAAGAAAATTTAGGGTGTTTTTTTTCTGTTAAAAGCCCTTTTTCTCAATAGGAACCGTTTTTCTTTTAACAACCCCTTCCTCATTAGGGTTTCTTCTTTTAAAAACCCTTTTTAGGCCCCGCTTTTCTTTTAAAAAGCCCGCTCTCCTCATTAAGCCCCGTTTTCTTTTAAAAGCCCCCTTTCTTCATCAGACCCCCTTTTCTTTTAAAGCCCTTTTTCTTCATTAGGCTCTTTCTTTTAAAACTTTTTTTCTCATTAGGACCCCTTTCTTTTGAAAACCCGCTTTTCCTCATTAGGCTCTTTATCTTATTAGCCTTTTTCTCATTAGGGCCCCTTTCTTTTGAAAGCCCGTTTTTCCTCAATAAGCACCTTTTGCTTAAAAGCTTTGTCTCAGTAGAACCCCTTTCTTATTTGGTCCCCCCTTTGTTTTAAAAGCACCTTGTGGTAATGAGACATGTTTATTTCAAAACGGTAATTTTAGGGTGATTGAGGCTAATTTAGCCCCCCTTTGTTTTAAAAGCGCCCTTTGGTTATGAAACATTTTCGCTTCAAAAAGATGATTTTAAGTTAATTTAAGCTAATTTGGCCCCCTTTGTTTTAAAAGCACCCTTTAGTTATGAAACATTTTTGTGTCAAAGGCTTTGCAGCTTTGGGCATGCTACCCTGTAGAATTTAAAGCTTTGGGCCTGGCTCCCCTCACTGCTGTCGGCGGCTCTGACGAACAGATTGGCTTAATGAAATTTGCAGCTTTGGGCGTGAGCCCCCTAAAGAAGGTTTTTTGCAACTAGGTTTGCTTTGGGCGCCACCTGCGTTGGCGAACCCTAAACCCTAAACCCTAAACCCTAAACTTTTAGAGCCTTGCGGCACCTGTGCGCCAACACAGGTGGTGTAGAATGTTTGCGCAGCTTCTTTGTAGTCAACGAGAAAAACGTTAAAACCTTAAACCTTAAAACCTTAAACTTAACTAACTTTAAGAGTAATGAATTCATAGGTTTCTATGTTCCTTTGAACGTAGGGTACGGTTTGGTCTGTTTTGGGCTTTGGGGATGGTACGCTTAATCGGTGCGTATGCCTGGGTACGGGTACGGTGTGGTGGGTGCGGGGTGCTGGAACATAGTGCGGTGTGGCAGGTGCGGGTGCGGTGTGGTGGGTGCGGGGTGCTGGAACATAGTGCGGTGTATTAGGTGCGGGTGCGGTGTGGTGGGTGCGGGGTGCTGGAACATGGTGCGGTGTGGCAGGTGCGGGTGCGGTGTGGTGGGTGCGGGGTGCTGGAACATAGTGCGGTGTGGCAGGTGCGGGTGAAGTGTGGTGGGTGCGGGGTGCTGGAACATGGTGCGGTGTGGCAGGTGCGGGTGCGGTGTGGTGGGTGCGGGGTGCTGGAACATAGTGCGGTGTGGCAGGTGCGGGTGCGGTTTGGAACATGGTGCGGTGTGGCAGGTACGGGTGCGGTATCTTACGTGCGGGGTGCAGGTGAGGGTGCGGCTCTATATTGTGGGCATTATTTGGCAATGTGGTGCGGTGTGGCAGGTGCCAGGTACGGTGTGGCAGGCACGGAGTGTTGCGTGACCGGTTGCGTGGCGTTGCTGGTATTCTGTGATACGGATGCAACTTCCAGATACAGACTGTGACTGAGGAATTTGAACAACCATCGCTCCCGTGACATGTGACATGTTTGAAGCACCTGGTTCCTTTTGAAGGAAGATGTAGTTGCTTGATTTTGTTGATCATTGGTTGAAAACAGGAAATGCGATTTCCGATTACCGATTACACATGTTGTTTGCGCCCGTAAGAGGGTTTGTTTGAGAACAGACCGCTCGGGCCTTCCGGCTGCATTTTGATTGCTCATATCGACTCATATCCCGATGTTTCCTGGACACTGAACGCAATAGTTTCGGGCTGGGGCCCAGGGTCAGTTTCAGAGGAACACAACAAAACATGAGTTGAAATTAAAGTTGAAACTTGAAACCTATAAGTTTCAATTTCAGCTTTCAACCATTTCAATTCAACATTTCATTTTTTGCTCAACGACTCAACGGCGTGGACGGCAATGAGTCTTGGAGTCTTGGGGGGCTGGCGTTCATAAATGGAAGAAGCCTGCGTGCTGCGTGGCACCTCGAAGAGGACCGGGACACCTGTGTTCTCATTCAGTTGTCATTCCGCACGTTGGTTTGATTCGCAATTTTGGCAGTGTTGGCGCTGTGATTGGCAGTGATTGGATTGTTTCTCTGCGACTCTGCCCGCCTTCCGCGTCCAATAGGTTCAAGTCGCAACAGCACGACTTTTGAGTTGAACCAGTTAGCAAGTCAACTGGCAAAACTTATGGCCCCCAAGGCTGCCAAGGCCCCCAAGGCTGCCAAGACCGGCCCCGTTGGCATCAAGAGTGATCCTCCTCGTCCGAAGCCTTCCCAGGCCAATGTCTGTGGGAACTGGTGCTGAGACATGACATCACTGCGTTGGATTTTTTCATGGTGTTGAATTGGGGCCACTCGGGTTGAAAGGTTGAAAATTGGATGGAATAATTGGCAAACAGAAACTGAAGTGAAGTGGAGTGGAGTGAGTGGGGTGGAGTGTTTTGATTTCACTAGAAAACTAGAGAGCCAATCGATTGTCTAGGAGTTTTGGCCCTGTTGCAACTATTGATCTTGATCCGACCATCGATGCTGATGATAAGGGACTACAGTGACTACAGTGACCACAGTGACTAGTGTCTGTAGTGAGACCCTAGCTACTATAGCAGGCTACATGTCAAGTTTGAAGTCGGCCGAGTCACTTCGCTCGTGTGTTTCCTTGAGTCAAGAATCGAAACTCAAACCGCAACAGAATCAGATTGATTAAACCAACCACTTGCCCAGTAACCCACATCGCTTGATTCATCCAGTGACTGTGCCGGTTGCCCGCCAAAGTTGCCAGGAGACTCAACTTGTCGTGCAATCCACTCGAGCTAATCAGAGCATGGAGATGGCCCAGAAGCAATGGATGTACGTGACAGAGCCTCATAGTACTTTCCTGTGGCATAAGGTGCCAGAGCAGTTATGGCCACTTCTCAATACCTTGTTGGCACCATTCTCGCCAGCGGAGCTTTGTCTTCCAACCAGCATGGTGCTGGGCCATCATGACAAATTTGAATGTTTGCGCAAGTACTGGGCAAAGTATTGGGTTGTGCTGAAAGACCAAAATGATCTGCAGACGTCTGCACGTCAAGCAGTCCTTCAGATAAAGGACAAGAAATTGAAGTACCTTGGACGTGGCCATTTGTTTATCTACGTTCGCTAGCATCTTCAGACAGATGTGTGCGTGTGGCAGGACCTTCTGCCAGACGATCAGTGCTTCATTGTCATGCAAGATCTCAAGGGAGCCAACAACTTCATGTCTAGACTGACTAGATATTTCTTTAACTTTCTATTTTCTATGATGATTCACTTTGAAACTTTGGTTTTCTGAGATCTGACCCACCGTTCATTTGGGCAATGAGACCATGGACCATAGCAATTCTTGATTTAATGGTTGCTGTCGACAGCGGACTGTGGCCCAGCATTGATCGCAGGAACGGCCGGGGGTTCAACTTCTCGACAACGACACAGCGCAGGACGTGCTTCAGCTACATGATGGGTAGTGTGAAAGAGTGTCGTTAGCTCGCAGATTTGCATCCAATTTCTAATGGGCAGGGACAACCATAGCTGATTGAATATAAGTGAAACGAATTGATTGAATGGACATGTCATGTGACGCATGTGAGATTAATTTCTTTATGTTTTATCATCTTGTCGTCCTATCATGTCATCTTATGAATAATTGATATTTGTTTTTTACACTAGCAGTATTGGATCAAATCAAATCAAATGTCAAATCTCATAATATTAATGAATGAATAACTTATTGACTTATTTTACATTTTACTTTTAGTCTTTTTTAGTATTAAAATTACATGATTATTGTAAATTGTTTATTGAATTTTCTCTTTTTTCTTTATCTGTATCTATTGAATCTATTGATACTTTTAACTTTTAACCTTTAACTGTAACTAGTTAGTTGGATTCTAATTACAACTTGTTATAAACTGACAAGTGAATCGCATTTAAAATTGCTGTCAGAGTTAAAGTCAATGTAACTTTGAAGATGACGTAGATTTGATGATTGGTTAGATTAAATTCGATCAACATCTATATTTAAATTTATATTATATAGATTTATGATCTTATGATCGAATGATGGGTTTTGGGATTGATTAGGACCAGGGTTAGATTTGTTTAACACCTGGGATCTCTTCAGAACCTAGAGAGAGTAGAGCCGGTCTGAGTCAAACATTGAGCTAGCTCTGCATTTGCTGAAGTTATTTGTGATTTGTGATTATTGAATTTTGATTTATATTATATCTTTCATTTATATGATTAATTAAATTATATGATATACTGATATATTAAATTGTTGAAAGTTGATATTAAATTGTTACATGATGGACATGATGTGTTTCTTCGGTTCTAGTTGTTCCAGTTTTACGTGGTCTTTTTGCACGCTTGCTGGTCATGTGATGTGCAGGATCATCACCCCGTTTCCGAGCGCAAGGACTGGCGCTGGGGCAGTAGGTGCATGGAAATATTGCCTCGGTATAGTGGCAGGTGCCTAGGGCCTAGTGTATAATGCTGAATGATATTCCGTAACAAAAATAGTCTAGTCTAGAGTCTAGAGTCTAGAGTCTGAATCTGAGTTGAGTGAGTTGAGTGCATTGTACACTGGACACCATTGTACACTCACTGTACACTTTCCTTAATGCATCCTCCCTCATGACTGCTTACCTGCGCTTTTTTGTTGTAAGTCGTAACTTTATTTGCTTCGCTGTTGAGCCCATGGCCCATGGCTGTTTAAGAGAACAGGTTTCAGATTTCGTGTTCAAGGTCAACAGTTATTTCAATGTGGCCTGTGCACACAGTACACTGGAATAGGACAAAGACCTGAGCGACGACAGCGATGACGTGGAGAACTCTTCCTCTAGGTCTTTTCCACCGCCAAGCACCGATACGGAGGACAGACCGGGTTTCTCTCAATCAGATTCAATAATTCAATGGCTGAGATTGGTACTGGCGCGGCATAGATAGAGGTATGAGTTATGAAGTAGGGTCCATGCAGGGTTGCAAGATCTGCTCAAGTCTGTTGAGAGTGGATGGGTTCGTCTTGAACCTTTGAGACTTGGGGGGCGTGTTGAGGAGGAGCTGCGCAGGGGCAAGAGGGCACGGAAGGCCCGTGAGGACTGCTCCAGTGTTTGAGCTTTGATTCAAATGCCGTGATCTGTGGCCGTGGTTTCATTAATTTGTAATTTTCTATTGTAGTTGGTCCAGTTGGTTGTTTTTTCAATTTTTGACAAGTTTTTGAGGGTTAGTGAAGTGAAGTGCAGTGTACATATTGAAAATTTTCTCAGTCTCAGTAGTTTTGCTATTGTGATTGTTTAGGAAATTTAATTTGTTCAATCAGTTAGTCATTAATTCAATTAACAATACCACGTCACTAAGATAACATAATTTTGATTTTGATTGATGAGATGTGTTTCAATTCTGGATTTTGGATGTTTGGTTAAATGTACTTGATTGATGTTTCTTGATTGATCTCAATGAATCTGAATGAATCTCAATGATTCATGGTTGAACCGGAACCTGAGTGGATGGCTCTTGTTAATGAAGGCCCCTTCGGTGAAGTGCATAGCCCTAACTCCCTAACAATGAAATGTGCTTGCCATGCGCGCACACACGCGCCTGGAGGAGACCGAGACCAAGGCCATGCAGCGCACCATGCAGGCCAGGGAAGGGGTGGTTTTGAAGTCTCAGCGGTCAAGAGGTCAAGCTTTCTTCTTGAACTTGCAGAGACGCGGTTCTAACCCACAATGTCATGGGTTCTGTCAGGCTCAAGATGCTGAACAGGCACGTCAGCAGTTGGAAATTCATTTGCAATTCAAATGTGGTTAACTCACTCTAGACTCTAGACTCCAAACTCGAAATGCACCTTCTCGTTTGAAACGTCTCAGTGGGAAGGAGAAATCGCAACCTATCAAGTTTGCCTTGCGCATGATGTGCGGTGATAAGCTTGTGGAGGTGGATGCCTCAGAGCCCTGGTCTCTCAATTACACCGGGGATAACCCGTATTGGGCTGAAGTAGCCTATTGGTTGGAACGGGCTGTCAATGAGAAACGTGCTCCCTGGGAGCTGTTTGCCAGCCAACAGGTGGGAACGTCAAGTTCGTGTGTCGAGTTGTGAACTGCAGACTTTGTGAGCATTTTGAATAGTGTAGTCAAATTGCAATTTCTTTTTCTGCAGGCTGTGGGTCTTCTAAGCAGTTGTTATTTGTTCGAATTGGGTTGGCGGACCATGTCTCTTTTTGCTTCTTTGGCAGGTGGAAAGCGAGTCTGCGTGGGTGAGGTTCAGGGCCACCAACAGCGAAGGCTAGTTTCGAATGCACACCAAAACAAACCAATATTCAGTGTTCAGTGTTCAGTGATTCTTGTCGTGAAGTTGCTGTTATGAGCTCAAGCCTCAGGATGTGTCAATGATCAGTGACGATGCGATGTGAACGAACCAAATCAAAACCTGGATGGCCTAGCCATAGTCAAAACAAAATATCATATTCTTTATTCTTTACTTTACTTTTATTTTTTGATTTTATTTTTTGAATTATTAAATTCCGAGTTTATCATCACACCATTGCATCATGATTGCCGCCTCGCCTCACTATTTCTGCTTGATCACAACTTACAAACTTCCTCACAAACAGACTCACTCTACTCATCCTCTCTCTCTCTCTCTTGCTCTTTCCCTCGCTGTCAGGATCCGCAGTCCCCTCCGCGTTTGGAGGCGGGACTCTCACCATCATCACCGCTCGTCGTTGTCATCAAACAACTTAGTGGTGATCGGCTCCGGGCCATGACAAGGACAATGCGTAATGACAACAATCAACGATCGGTTTTTTAAAATTGGTTTGACAAAGCTGAGTGATAGGTATCGTTCAAAAAGCTTTTTGGGCCAGGCCCAGCGTCCTCGAGGCCAATGTGACCCTAGTGACTGATGCCCACTGATGGCGCCTTTTTTGAGAGAGCTGCCGTGAGCAGGGCCCAGGTTGGGGCAAAGCAGTTCCAAGGTTCCAAGGCTTTACCGTTTACCCGTTTACCCGGTTTACCCGATTTTCTTAGATTGAGAATGAAAAGCAACATTGAAGAACACTGATTGGTTATTGGTTATTAATTATTGATTATTGATTATTGATTATCGATCATTGATTGCGTATTACTTTACTTTTCAGCTCAATGCAATAATTCAACCTGGACCTATTCTACTTTACCAGGACCATTTCAATACATTATACATTCATAACATAATCATTCAGACATAATCATCCAGTACTCAAACATGTTTTTCCCAATGACATGCTAATCGTCAATAAATTAGATTATATTCTTTCCATGATCTGATTTCAGAAGCAAAATGTCATTTGATACTGACGGATATTTATTTAATTTGTGCTATGATTTTTTGTTTTGCAGAGTTAGTATTGGCAAGGAGTGTTCTGGGCTGAGCTAATTAACGCAATGGTGATGCAAAGGACCGGACACGCTTGCCTGGGCCTAGCTCTAATCCCAATTGCACTTGCGTCTATCCGCTTCCGGCCTGCCTAGTTGATTTGTCAGCGGCCGAACTTCAGGCAAGCTGCGAGAAATTTGATGTTTTGGGTGAAAAGCGTCCCCGGGGATCCAAATTGAAATTGTATGTAGATTTCCAGCTCTTGAAATTGCTTCACAAGGCGAAACAGGCTGCAGTTCTTGTAGGGGCCAACAACCACCCAGAGAAACATTGATCATTGCGTGGTGAATTATTGACGTTCTTTGAGCTACGGTGCTATCCGAGCAACAGGACTCGACGAAAGGCTGCGTCAATCCGCAGTGTGGCTGCAGCTTCAACGGCACTTGTGCAAGTGCAGAGGCTGGCCACGCAGTTTGAGAGATTGGCAAAGCAGGAAGCTGCTGAGGGCGCCCCACGCCCAGCGCTCCGTGATGCTGCTGTGAGATGTGCTCTGGCAAGAGCAGGCCTGTGAGATCTTGTGAGTTTGGACACTGATCACTATTCAGTTGAATCATCTATTCAGTTTATTTATTGGTTAGTTTGGTTCGGTTAGGTTGTTGGTTTGGTAGGTAGGTAGATATTTATCGAATCTAGTCTGTTAGCCAGTTGGTTAGTTGGTTAGTTAGTGACAGTGAGTTAATCAGTCAGTTAGTTAGTTTGTTTCTAGCTTGTTAGTCAGTTAGTTAAGTTTAGTTAGTTAGCCTTAGTTAGCAGTTAGTTAGTTAGTTAGTTGGTTGGTTGGTTGCTTGGTTAGTTAGTTGTTGGTTAGTTAGTTAGTTCGTTCGTTAGTTAGTTAGTGAGTTTGTTAATGAGTTTGCTAGTTAGCTAGTTAGTTACTATGTTGGTTGGTTCGTTTGTTCGTTTGTTCGTTCGTTTGTTCGTTTGTTTGTTCGTTCGTTTGTTCGTTTGTTCGTTCGTTCGTTCGTTCGTTCGTTTTTTAGTTTGTTTGTTTGCTTGCTTGTTTGTTTGTTTGGTCCTTTGTTCCTTAGCTCTTTAGTTAGTTGCGTAGCTAGGTAGGTCTTCAGGTAGGTGGGTTGGCTGGTCGGTTGGATGCCTTGATTTGTGAGGTGATGTGTTTTTTGTTTCATGGCAAGTTAATTTCTTGATGCCATACAGTAGATTCTGATGCTGGTGCAGCGATGTTGTGCGCGTACTTGTGTTTGCCGCAGGGAAACAAAATAAGACTGTCATAAAGAAGATGGATCAAGGTCTTTCAAAAGTCAGGACTGCCTGACATATCATGTCCATGCAGCCATTGTTGAGTCACTAGTGACTAGTGTTTGTTCTTGCCGATGCTTGCCCATGTTTTTTTCTGCATGCATTCAAATGTGCCTTTGCGCCAGACCTTGGCAGGCTGTTGAGCATGTGCATTCTGGAATTGAAAGCTTAGTGTAAGCATGAACCATTAAGTATTGCGGTATTGCGCATAATGCAGCACAGCAACGGTGATGGCCATTCTTTTCCATGGAGTTTGGAAACAATTATTGGAACCCTGCACCCAGCGGCGCCAGGAAGCAGATCCAGAATTTTAATCGAAACCATGCCATCCGGAGATCAGATCTCATTCAGGACAATCCTCAGGAATGGATGAAGAACGCAAATGCAAAGGTGCGCGGAAAAGGCAGGGCGTGGGCCAGGAACAAATCGGACAGTGACAATAACAGTAGTAGCAGTAGCGACAGATACACAATAACATAATAAATAATAACAGTAATTATAGTAATAGTAATTAGTAATAGTAATTAATAATAAGCCAGCCTTAAAAAAATACAAATCGTGTCAATTAATAATCCAATCATCTAATCAAATCTAATCTGGTCTTATCTGATCTAATCTAACATAATCTAATCAATTCTGATCTAATCTAATCTAATCTAGTCTCAGCTAATTAATTAACTAACTAAACTAACCGTATTTTTCTTTAATTATCGTTATCTATTACTACTTGCGTACGCTGCGTACGTGTTTTTTACTAACAGCAAGCGACAAGTGATTATCTGCAAAGTGACGGCGGCTTGTAGTAAGAATTGGTCATCAATCCATTGTTACATGTTCTTGAAATCATTGCTTGATCTAGAAGGGAGCGCAAGAAACATGCCATCTCTGGAGCACCTTGAGCTGCTAGCAGGCCTCCATTTCCTGCGCAGGCAAGTGGAAGGAAATGACTTCGTCGTGTTTGCTACGGATTGCGTTCGGGGCCTCAGCGTCAAAATAACA
The DNA here is from genome assembly GCA_009767595.1 of Symbiodinium kawagutii. NCBI lineage: Eukaryota > Dinophyceae > Suessiales > Symbiodiniaceae > Symbiodinium > Symbiodinium kawagutii. The sequence goes on from VSDK01014224.1 coordinate 17,316, forward strand.
TGACGCAATGACAAATGTGCTACCCGTTGCAATGTTGAACCCTAAAGTCTGTAATTGCAGTGTGGCCTGTGAGCCACAGAAGATATTTCGCTGTACTCTACACAGCAGACTTGTCGTCTGAGGCTTGGCCGTGCGTCGACAGAAGTAGTGAGCAAAGGAAAGCTGGCTAAACTTGCAGCCAAATCGCCTACGATGATTCTTGCCCTGACCCACTTTTGTTTTCCTTCTCAAAGTGAGCCGCTAAAAGCCAGTTCAGTTCTTTATGCGCTGGATGAGGTTTTCATCGAACTCTCTGGCTTGGTGGCTGAGGAGTTCAACGTCTACGATCACGCAGGCTTGTTATATTCGTTTCTCACGATAGTCTGGACTCCACAGCCAGGACATAATGTAGAATCATGCAACATTTTAGAATACCAAACTTTGAAAACATTTGGACTTTTTGAACTATGAATCATCATGTATATTTAACATGACGCAATGACAATGACAATGACCATGTTTCCCGGGAAATTCTCGGGCAAAATTCAGTGTGTTCGGTAATGTATGGGGGAGAGGGGTGGCGCGCGCAGGCACAGGACGGGGCACATTACCACCACAGAAAATACCCAGTCAATTGAAATGAAATGACATGACATATCAGACAAATTATTATCAATCATTGTCAATGATGATTAATGACGAAATCATATGATTCATTGCGCTTACATATGTTCAATCTAAACAATATGATTGATGATTGACACATGTTTCTTCAGCGATGCTATAACACTATAGAATAGAACTATAGAATAAACAATTTTCAAATTTGATTAATGAATGATTGTTATCGTCATCGTTTTTTTTCATTGCGTTAGCATTAGTATTATTAGTCCATCAATCATTGTTTCCACTTTCTACTACTACTATTTGGTCACTCCCGATTAATTTCCTGTTTTTTCTCGCAATCACAATCACAATGATCACTGATAGTTTTAGTTTTCATTTTTCATTGTTTTTTTCAGTTTTTTCATTATCTTCTTCTATCAACATCATGAATCATAATCTTATCAATATTATCATCACTTGGATCAGGACTATTGAAGTTATCTTTCATCAGCTGTCATCAGCTGCTTTTGTACTTATACTCAAACAACTACAAGTTTTATCATTGTCTTTTTCAGTTTCACTTTTCGTAGTGCGTAGTATTGTAATACTACTGTCAGTACTGTTCTTAATCACGGCTATCATTTCACTCTTTCTATTTTTAAAAAGTCAAAAAGATCATAATTAATTAAATTAATTAAGTTAAGTTAAGTCACTAATTGATTATGGATCATTCTTATGCTTATTATAGCTTTTGTTTTTGGTTTTCCATAGTACTAACTTCTAACTTTGATTTGCATTCTTTAGCAATTGCGAATTGGTAAACTTATGTGTGTTAGTTTGTTGGTTATTATGTGTGGATGTTTCAATTTGTCATAAGTTAATCATGTTCGGTTAATTATACTATTGCTAATAAGCCAGTGCCAGTAAATAATAATCTTATTATGGCCTACTATTATCAGTATCGGCGCTTCAGCAATGTTAAAGCTTGATACTTGACAAATTGACAATTGATGGCATTTGAGCACTGATTTGAGCCATGTTGCCAGCTCAGGTGAGATGCGCGCTTTCCCAACTGTATCTTGAAAAGCAGCAGGAGGGTATTCTTCTTGCTATGCAGTCTAGAGCGGATGCCCTCGGAATTCACATCGAGTTCGACGAGACGGGGCAAAAGCTCCGTCTCAAAAAGTGTTGGTCGGCAAGCCACGTAACAACTCTGAGTGTGTTAGCTTCCCGGTTGCAGCATCTGACCATGGCTAGCCTATATCAATTTGAGATTCAGCGGTTCCTTTGGATTTAATGCTTCGTCTCCATGAGATTCAATGCCCCTTGCTTCATCATTTTGATCACGCCCTTGAATCCTTGCACTTTAGACCTTTTGATGTTCGATCGATATTTTCAGTATTGGACCTTGTGTCAATCACAGTGGTGCCGCCAGGTTTCCAGAACAACTACCTTTATTGCAGCGGATGGAGAAGTAAACGTCAAGTTTGTTTGACTCTCAGGAATGAAGCATTTAGCAAAAATACAAGTCTTTGAAGCCCGTTAGAGTCAAGTTAGAGTTAAAGTTTGTTAGTATTTTGATTGTGTGTTAGTGTTGGTTGTTAATCAAAGTCAAAGTCAAATTCAAATTCAAAGTGTTTTTGCATATTTACTTACTTGCTAGTTGACTCGTAGCTGGTAGTAGGAAATGAAATATAGATTTGATTTAACTATCAGGTATGTAACTCCAACTATGATGATTCAGAGATGATTACATGGCTGCTTATTGGGTTTAGGTCCAGGTCGTGCGATAAAAGTTTTAACGAACATGACAAACTAAGAGCTACAGCGTGGGTGCGTTCAGCTTCGGCTTCGCCGTCCATTCAGGTCGTGAACGCCCCTGCAGTTTTGTGGCGTCAAACTTCTGGCGCCCTTTGGAAAGGAATACTCTCCAAGCAGATGGCGCACCCCTTCAGTGCGCGCTTCAGTTCTGTGCTGTGCAAAGCATCTGTTGTGGCATAATGTTTTCATTTGAATCTTGAGGCCTGGCTGGAAAGGCACCGTTGGTGGTGCTGACATTTGTGTGCGATTCTGCCCCTGCCAACATGAAGATGGTTTCAGAAGTAGCAAGCGCATCTCCTGCCAATGTGCTTGTGGCGACACAACGGTGCTTGATGCGCGGGCCCAAGTAACAGACGCGCAAGCTGGCTTGGCTCAATGCTAGGTTTTGAAGAGCGGGGCGGGGCTGTAATTCTGATTGTGTCCCTTGACAGGCATCAAGCAAACTTGGCCAGCGAGATTGCCTGGAAGTCTCTAGGTACTTTGCCTGCCATGCCCAATCCTCAGTCTGATTTCCCAAGTGTGGTTCACAAGCAAGTTTCCATGGCGAGGTTCCCGAGCAAGGTGCCAAAGTGGTTCGCAAGGTTCCCAAGCAAGGTAGCAAAGTGACAAGGTCCCAATTCAGGTTCACAAGTTCACAGTTCACAACAAGCAAATTTCCAAAGTGAGGTTCCCAAACACAATTCTTAGGTCAGACTCTCGAGTTTCCCACGCGAGGTTCCCAAGGCAGGTCCGGTCCCAAGCTAGGTCCCAAGCAAATTTCCCCAGTCATAAGCAATGTCCCAACCCCCCCTCCCCCCCGTGAGGTTCCCATGCAAGGTTCGCAAGTGAGGTTCCCAAGTCAGGTTTAGAAGTTAGGTGCGCAAGTTTCACAAGCAAGTTTCCAAGGTGAGGTTCCCAAGCAAGGTTCCCAAGTGTGGTTCAGAAGGTTCCCAAGCAAGGTTCGAAGTGCAGTGAGGTTCCCAAGTGTGGTTCACTTCACAAGCAAGTTTCCATGGCGAGGTTCCCAAGCAAGGTAGCAAAGTGACAAGGTCCCAATTCAGGTTCACAAGTTCACAGTTTACAACAAGCAAATTTCCAAAGTGAGGTTCCCAAACACAATTCTTAGGTCAGACTCTCGAGTTTCCCACGCGAGGTTCCCAAGGCAGGTCCGGTCCCAAGCTAGGTCCCAAGCAAATTTCCCCGGTCATAAGCAATGTCCCAACCCCCCCTCCCCCCCGTGAGGTTCCCATGCAAGGTTCGCAAGTGAGGTTCCAAAACAAGTTTCCCAGGGGATGTTCTAAACTCTAGACTCTAGACTCTAAACATTTTCTCAAGCCAGCTGCGTTAGATGAGATTTGATTAGATTAAATGTAACGGTTAGACAGGTTAGACGATGAACTGAATTAGTTTGATGAATAATGACAATGATGAAATATTAAGTCAGTTAAAATCAAGAAATCAAATCATAGCCATAGTCTATGGGCCATAGTCATAGTCTATTCTATACTATATACTCTATACTCTATACTATACTATAGTATGTCTATAGTTATTAATTATTAAGTTAATAATAATGGTTCCTAATGTCATGATGTCAACCCGAAAAAGAAGAACTGTACTGTACTCTGTACTCCAGCATGTTGTTAGTTGTTTCATTTTTTCATGACATTGGCTTGCCTGCTTCTCTTGCAGGTTCAATTGCAGCAGCATTCTCTGTCAGGGATCACTGTTTATGGAACTGATTCAGAAAGTCCGCTTTCTTTTTTCCACCCGATTGACCATCAGCTATGAGGAGCCGGAGACTCAGCGCAGTTGTTTGCCAGTGTATGACTTGATTTGAGTAACAGTCTGAGTCTGAACATTTAAGCCCAGGAATTTGGACTCCAGGCTTGAGAGTTGAGTTGAGGGGTTGTAAACCAAAACTGTTGCCAAGGCCAAATGAAGCAAACCTGGCCTATGCCAAGAGCATCATCCAGGAAGCTCACCGCAGGAGCAAGACACTGAGCATTGGTTCCAAAAAGTTTACTACAAGCGACCAGGCTGTCAGGTGTTGACGTATTGGTGTCCTTGTCTTTGCGCAATTTTCGCTGCTTCGCGAGGTCCTCACCCAAATGACATGGACGATGGCGAGGAGGAGGATGCCACTCATTCCGCTAGGACCCACGCAGCCAAAGTCTTACTGACGATGGCCAACGGCGTTTCTCAGCATTGAATTGAGTTTGCATTGCCGTTGTCATTGTCATTCGGAGTCATTCGAATGTTTCTGAAATATTGCAGGCAGCCCTAGTACAGTAACAGGAACAGTAACAGTAACATTAGTTCAGATTCAGATTTAAATAACTCAATTCTTACTTCAATGATTCGTTTGTTCCGGTCTGAGGACTGGCGAAATCCACGCCCAGTACATCACTGTAAGTTGGGTTGCTGCAGCAACTCCTTGGAGAGTGGCGCTGGCCTCTGCTAGGGTTTCGGGAAATTGCAGTGCTGTAGTTGCTTGTGTTTGCGCGGCTTATTAGTTCGATTTGTCTTTGCGATTCTTTGTGAGATGATATTCAATGCATCGATGCTGATACCAGTCATGCAAGTGCCACTGTGTCAATTGATTGATGCGAATGATTGCGCACTTGCCTATATAGGCATAATCAGACTGTCAGGTTCAAGAAATCGCTTGGTTTTGCTTTGGTTTTGGTTCTTGATTGATCCTAAGGCCAGAAGTACTTCACAGCATTTCTGGATTATGTGTAGCCTCCTCAAAGCAATGCAAAATTGCAAAGTGAAAGTTTTGCGGGCTGAACATTTCTAGTTAGCTCCTTTAGGTGCTTCTGATTTCATTTGAATGCTGCAGGCTCTCCAGGCGGCCATCAATTCCGAACATCTCCCGATGGCTATCGTGCGGGGAGAATGCTCGGTTTTACATGTCGAGAACTCAACAATGTTGTGAATTCCAAGTCAAGCCTCCCTTTTGTGCTAAACAAATGCGACTTCAAACTAAGACTCAGATCAACTGATCAGCTCAGGGCTCTAAACTCCAAACTTACTTTGAATTTCGGCGATCTACAAAGATTTAATTAAACTAAACTAAACTGTTAAACTTGATTCTTGATGTTGATTGCAACTCTGACTGGACTGTATGCAAATTTATTCAGCCTCCAGCCTCAGCCTTTCTTTTTCTAATTTCATCCAGGCTCGGATTTGCTTTACACAACATCGTCGGTCAAGCTTGGCCTGAACCTGAGCCAGTTACAGAGAAACTGGAGTTTTGCAAGACAAAGCCACCCGTCCAGGGACCATATCTAGACTACTAACTACTAGATTATTAGATCTTTTGCCGAGTCCACCTTGCAATGACCTGTGGCTAAAACATTTCTGACTTCTGACGACTTTTTCCTGCTTTTCTGACTCCTTATGACAACAATGTTATAGTTGACCTCAAGAAGTCAATTCTTCTGTTGTTTTTCTTCTCCAATGGCAAACCAATCTACCGGGGTCAGCAGTAAGCCAAATCAATTTGAAGATTGATTAATTAATGAACACAATTCACATTTTACGGCTGGCTTTACGGTTTTATTTTTACAGAATTTTAACTTAACCGACTTAAAGTAGTCATAGAAAAATCTTATGTCTTATGTCATAGTCATAGTCATAGTAATAGTCATAGTCGAGTCATAGTTATGAAAAATGAACCAACAAACACGATCGCAACTTAGGTATGCATGCGCAACTTGTTCTTTTATTTTTATTCAATAGTAGCCGCTATCAAACTGTATTCTCTTTCCAGCAATGGGATCGCTGGATGTCACTCGGGTTCTGCGGCGGTGAAAGCAGATTTGGGATGCAAAAGCGAGTGACTGACCAACTATTTCATGATGAGAGATGTGTCAAATTTGATTGAAAAAGCAAGGTGAAGAAGTGCATTCAATGCTCAACGCAAACTTGCCAAGGCAGCTTTTGTTCGACCAGGCGCCTTGTCACGCTCTTTCAATTGGGAAGTGGTTTGGTCTGGATGATATAAGTTTTATTTGTCAGAAATTAGAAATGCTGTTGATTCGTTGATTGATTGTTTGTTTGTTTTTCTTTGTTTGTTTGCTGGTTTGTGTGTTTATTTATTTGTAGTTTGTCGTTTGTTTGTTTGTTTGTGTGTGCGCGTTTGCTTGCATGATTGTCAGTGGTGTTGGCCGATACAGTTTGGGAATCTTGCAGCATTTGCGTAGTTCTTCTTCCAGTCCAGTTTTACAGCATTTGGCATTTGGCATTTCATGTCATTTCATTATTTGCCATTGATGATTGTTTGAGCTGAACC
>VSDK01014224.1:24120-65613 GCA_009767595.1 Symbiodinium kawagutii
TGAACCGCCATCATTGTGAGTCAACCATTGCTCAGGGCCCATGCTTTACTGCGGATGATGCTGCTGGCGATTCAGTTGATTTGGCTTTGGGAGCAGCGTTGCCGTTCGACAATCATTTGGGAGATGCATATACCAGGGTTCAGAAAATTCGTGCCAAAAAAGCGCATTCTTGGATGAAGGAAACAATTACACTACCCCGACTCATCACATCGTCATTGGTCTTGGCTCCGTTGGAGTGCGTCATGCTCTGACCTGAGATCGGTTGCAGCAGTGCAAAAACATAACGGTATCAGACGATATCAATCCATTTAAGGCTTAAGGATTAAGGCTTCTTTAAACTTCAAACTTTAAGACTTACTTAAGATTTAAGATCGATCCTGTCACAGGTTCCGGCTTCTGCGGACTATGAAAGGCCGTCAGTGGTGTGATGGACAGACGAATTCTGGTCAACTCCCAGCAGTTCAAATGTGCAGTGCTCAAAGGCCTGATGACTTTGACATATTGCCTTGCCTTCAGTGTTTTGAGTTTTGACGTTGAGTCTTTGTTTGATTTCGGGGCCGTCACTGTGCCTGGAATTGCTGGCTTGCGTTTCTAATTTTTTCGTTTTGCGTTTGGAAGGTCAATTGTCGCTGATGCGTTGAGAGAGTATGTGAACATGCTCTCTGGTGATGCGCCGGCGTGTTTGGCAGGACGCTTTCATTTTCAATGTTCAAGAGCTCAAGCTCAAGTTCAATTTCAATCTAAGTGAGTGGAACTTTCATAGTTTGCCTTCGCTGCTTGGACATATGTTATGAAAGCATAATGGTTCTTCTTGCTCCTCTCGTCCGGCAGGGTTTGACGAAGAGGCTATGCACATGGCGAATTTCGTTGCGTTTTCCTGCATGGGCCATGCGTGGGACAGATTGTTCCATGCACACTTTCAGGTTCCTGGGTTTGCTGTTGGTTTGTTTGGTGTTTTATATTCTTGTTGTGCAACAGCTTCACCAAGTCTAGTCTTCATTTCCGACTAAAGACCACACCAAAACACATTCATATTCAGATTTCAGAGATTCATATTCATATTATTCAGATTCAATTCATTACATTACATTACATTGTTTTTATGGATGATGATTTGATGATTTTTAATTTGTAACAAATTCAAGTCAAGTATGATTCAGATTCAGATGATTGATGCACATTTTCTTGTTTGGACAAGTTGAGAATTGCCGACGGCTCTTGTTGGACTCTTCCAAAGGTTTGGCCTTTCAAGTTGGGGAAGCTTCTTGACCCTGACGAACCGATGCAGAACAAGGCCGCTCTTGCCCAACAATTCCTGGCAGCAAAAGATTGCTGTTTGGACAAAGGGTTTGGAGGCCCTCTTCAGCGTTACATGAAGGACCTTGGGCTCTGAAGCAGTTGTGAATTTTGAGGTGTGCTTCCTGAGTAGCGATAGGTCATTGTTGGTTGCCGGGTGCGCCTGAAAAACATTCTCCAGATTCCAGTAGTTCGGTCAGTGAAAATTGAACTCACAATGCATGATTCATATTGGTGTTCAGGATCGTGGCCTGCCTGCAGAATCTTTGCTTTCTGCAGACGGACCACTCATCCATGCAGCTTCAGCCTTGGAGATGAGTGAGCAGTTTGAAACGTGTTTGCCAATCTCATGATATGGGCAAAGTAGTTGGCGAAGCTTTCACGCGTCATGTGATGTGTCTTTTTTTCAGGTGCTGGATTCAGTAATATGTTGAGTGATCGAATCAAAACCTCAATTAACTCAATTGGAAATAGCCAGGCTGCAAAGACACATGTTGGCCGGGGATGCTGAGGTCCGCCTTTTAATGATGCGGAAACTTACGAATGCTCAGATTGAATGCAATTTTGCAAGGGCATCAAGTCAGCGCCAGCTTGCGGCTCAGCCTTTGGTTGGAGCATTTGGGGGAAGTGATTCGCAGAAGTCAAGCTGTCGCTGTTTTCTTTGTTTTTTTTGAAGTCAACTTTGGCAGCTGCTGTCTCTTTCTGAGTTTCGCAACATACAATTTCAGTGAGTCGGTGCATAATTCACATTGTTTTCGTCGTGATTTTTTTGAGTTGGTGGGGTGGTTAAGTTGGGGGGGATAGTTTAGTGGTGAGCCTTGCTGACTATATATATCATTTCATGAAGGCTTCCCAGCCCAGTGCCCAGACATGCCCTTGTCCCGCTTTGTTTCAGGGTGACTCGTGGACGCTCCCATGGTATTGGATGCATGGTCAGAGCCTTGGGGTATATGTCGGGGTACATAGACCATTGGCATCCCAATCATCAATGGTCAATGATATTGATATGATAAGATTCAGATGATCAGTTGAGAATTCATTATTAAGCGGCAGCGGCAATCACTGAACCAGTCAATTCGAATTTGGACCGATGTGTCAGTGTCAGTTTCAACTCCATGAGTCACTCTTCAATCTTCAGCATGTCAATTCCAATCTTTGAAGTTTTAATCGCTTGATTCTGGCATTGGCTTGTGGAGCTAGGCAAGCAAGTTCGTCCTGACAGAGATTCAAAAGGAGCACCAGCGATGTTCCCTGATCGCAGAGAAGGCGTCGCGCCATTCACAGGAGCGCAGCAATGGTTTTCAGAGTTAGTTTGCCGTATCTTCTTGTGCATTTTGAATTGTATTAGGAAACAAATAGTGCATCCTATTACGTCCAGTAGTTGCAGCAGTAGTCGCTGTAGCCGTAGAAGTGGCAATAGCAGCAGCAGCAGCAGCAGTAGCACTAGCAGTAGCAGTAGCAGCAGCGGTAGCAGTAGCAGTAGCAGTAGAAGGAGTAGTAGTAGTAGTAGCAGCAGCAGTACTACTAGTAGTAGTAGTAGTAGTAGTAGTAGTAGTAGTCGTAGCCTGCGGATGATGGATGTGACTTATGACTAATCCTTTCCGACCCCTCCCCAGGACTCTTCCGCAGAAGCAACTCGAGGTAAGGTGTGGAATGGTTTCACGCTGCATTTGCGGGATATGCTGGCAGGAATGGCTACTTGCCCGCAAAAGTGCGGGTGAAACAGTTGATGAAACTTCAATTCATTATTCAGATTGACATTTTTAATACTGATGATTTTTGATTGTGATTCATTTCATCGATTGTATCCTTGGTTTTGGTATGTCGCGGTTTCACTTAGTGAATTTCATAATTTCATGATTCATCATCGTAAATTTCATGATTAGTGAATCATCATTTCATAATTCATTCATAATATTAGTATCAGTATTAGTATTCATTTTTTTATTGATTGATTCATCATCATTATTGTGAGTGTGTACCATCGTTTTTATCATCGAATCAATCAATTGATCATTGATCAGTTGATCAGTTGTTATTCATTGAGCTCATCATTGAACAGAACACATGATTTTTTAAATTCATGTTCTGTCATGTTTGCTTGTAATTTCTAAACAACAATGAGCCAGGCGCAATCAATCTTAATCATCAATAATGAACGATTGACAGTTGACGGCGGCGCCAACATTCAAAATCAGTCAGATAAACGCAGTAAGTAAGTAAATTAGTAAATAATGAAATACCCAACTAGCCTAACTATAACTAAACTAAACAATAACTATATACTATAAACAATAAATAAATAGAATAGAATTGAATAGAATCAGAATTAAGATGAAATAGAGTCAGTCTTGAACCAACCAGACCATGATTCATCATTGATCATTGGTCATCATTAATAGCCGTAATGATTCGGTGTGTCGCCGGGCCGCGCCCGTTCGTTAGGTTGTGTACCCTGGAGAAACACGCGGGGACTCAGTGGCGCGCACTTGGCATGAAGCGTCAAGGGAGTGGTCGAACAGGCCACATGAGTTCAGAGAGGACGACCATGGCCGGTGAAACTTTATGGGAACTTTGTGGATTCTCTATAGGGCTACTTTGAATTTCACTTTGCCTAGCAAGGAGGCTGCCCAACCTTATCTCTGATTAATCAGATTAAACCTCCCCCCCTCCCCCCCCTCTCGAGTTCGCTAAATCATCGCCGTGACCTGCAAACACAGGGATTGATGCATCTTGACGCCATCCTTTGGCCCATTATATGTCTCCGTTACGGCCGCTGAAATTCAACAGCTATAGTAGCTTCTAAGACTGCTAAGAGCAGTAACGACTGGGAAGCTGAGCATCGACAAAAACACAACCTGACCGCGTCCAAGATCGTACCTGGTAAGATTCCGGACGCGGCTATCCGACTAGTGGACATTCCAGCCATGTCCGGTCGCCGGACGCCCGCGTCCAGGATCGTACCTCCGTGTCAGTGTCAGTCCTAAAATAATTGTTTCAATGCCTTTGGGCCTTCAGCAAGCAAATTTAGGACATATGACATATGTGACATGTGGGATTATTGGTTTGAGAGTTGAGAAGTTGAGAGGTATTTCTCAATGACTCGATTCAATGGTGTGTTTTGAAGTATTTGGGCCATTTGGGGATACTTCGCGCCGAGCGCCCACCTTTCCTCCCCCCCAGAACCTCCGGAATGTGAGCCTGGAAGCTGCGCCAGAACTCCCCGGAACCTTCCGGAACCTCCAAAAAAATTCTCCCGCGCCTCCGCCCGGAGGGCAGAAGCACGGGAAGGATCTCGGGAGCACGGGCACGGCGCCCCCGCGCTCCCATGGCCTCTCCCGCGCTTCCGCCCGGAGGGCACAAGGGCCCCCCCCCCCCCCTCTCCCCTTCCTCCTTCCCCCCTTCTTCCCAGTCAGAAATCAATGTGCAAGTCAGCGTCGCTTTCATAATCTGATAAGCTGATGAATAATTAATGAATAGTTATAAGTTATAAGTTATATCAACAAAAGAAATTCAGAGCAGTCACCGTGGATATATTAGTACCTTAGTGAGAAATGAGAAACATAATTACCATATCATTGCATGACGTAACGTGACGTAATTTATTTAATTGTTCAAAAAACGGTGGTCATTGGTGGTCATTGAGCATTATGAAAACCATAATTGAATTATTGAATCAGATTGTATAAGTACAATAATAATACTTAACTTAACTTACATTACATGACATTACATGACATTGACATTACCACCTGTTTTTTTGTTTTTCATTAATTCATTACATTGAATTTGCAATGGTTCATGATCGTCGTGATCAATGATACTGTTTTTCAAACCTTGGGGGCCTTCCGGCTGCATTTGTGTCCGAGGTTTTGAGTGCATGATACGTGATACAAAAGGGAGAGCAAATTGATGCATCATCGCAATAGTGTATCCGTTGGAATCGGGGTATGAATTTGAGTCTGGAACAACACCACGACCACGCTGAAATAAGCCGGTTAAGCTATGCGTTTTCCTCCTAAACTGCTTTGCTTCTATACTTGGTGTTTTGCTAGAATGTTCGGAAGACTAGACGCATCATTTGGCAACCTGCGCAGGACTGGTCCAGAAGAGCCCGGGAACAAAATGCGTTTCACAGAAGGCGTTCAGAATCGTTGGAAGATTTGGTTGAACAACCAGCCGGTGGACTTGCGCAAGCTCCCCAGGCCAGAAGGTCTGTGGCCTTGGCAGAGCTGTTGGATACCTCCATTTCTGACGAGCATTATGCAATCAAGGAGGCTCTTGTTGAGGAGGAGCGGAACCAGCATCCTGGATGGTTACGAACCAAGCACAATCAGTTCGATCAACTGCATGGGGACTTGCAAGATCCTACCAACGACGAGGTAGATGAGGACGAGCCAGATCTGTATGTCGAGGATGATGCTTGCAGAATGTGCCCTGCTGACCTTTGTGCTAGAGACGCAGAAAGGATGGACCACTACCAGGAATGGCTAGATTGTCTCCACGAGGTTCTTCGTGTTGCGAGGCATTGGAGGAAGGTACACGGTTTTCTTCCAAACCACCCTCTCATTGCAGTGATTCGAAAGGAGATCATGTCTTTGGAAGACCTACAGCCAGGGCAATTCTGCTATCTCATGGCCAAAATTTCATTCCGGCCATATACTGCAACATTGGTCAAGATGTGCTTGGAGCGGAGAAATGCAGACACCTCGCCAGAGACAACCTTGTTTGCCAAAATGGAGCTGACAGCATCAGGCCTGCCAAAGCTAGAATCCTTTGATCACTTCATGAAACATCTTTGCGAGCTGGATCCAGAATACTACAAGATCAACATGCTTTCGTACAGAGGACGAAAGTTTGGCCAGTTGGATGTTCTATCCATGCAAAGCATTGCAGATGCATTGCTCAGTGCGAAGCCTGCTGCTGTGCCACGCGTCGCAGAATCTGAGGAGGATAAGGCCATCAGACTCCGAAGAGAATTTCTGAAAAAAGTTACTGCTTCCGGCCAAGAGGCCAAGCCAAAGACAACGCCAAAGTCCAAGGCCGCCTCTAAGGCCAAGGCCGTCAAGAAGTCCCAATTGAAGAAACAGAAACCTGAGAACCTTGAGAACCAAGCCACACAATCCTCGGGCCAAGAGGATGCTGAAGAACCAGGTGTAGCAGGATCCGGGTTGGGGCTTTGAGAACTTAGGTTATGACCCTGGGAAAGATGCGACAGTGGACCTGAAGGAATTCAGGGGCCATGTATTTTCAGATTTTGTTGATATATTTTGGCGTTTTCAACTCGCATTATATGATATGATATAGGATATGCAAGCCCTATGTGTTTCACTGTTGTTCCGACAATCTGATCGGGACAAACCAATTGAAATTGAATTGCATTGAGTTTCATTGATCAGGCAATTGCAACCGTAACAACAACTTGCAACACTGCAACTCTGTAAGTGTACTGTAACTAACACCATAATTTTCATAAACTAACAACCAAGGAATGATTTTCATATTTCTTTACTTTAACTTAAACTTTTTTCTAATTTCTTTATTTTATTTTTACTCCATTTCCATTTCCACACATTTACAAACATGCACGGCAACCTGCCGTTGTTGGGAATCATTTCTTCCAGGAGAAGTTCACAGGGAGATTGAGGCTGCGTGGCTGAAAGCCTATGAGGCTGACATGCCCATGCCCGTTCTGGACCAAAAGCCGGACTCAGCCTCAAGTTCAAGCAGCAAGGCGCCCGACACTTCAGGCAATCCACCGTCATCAGCGTCAGCTACAGGCCCCTTCGTCCCCTGGAAGGACGACCAAGGATATTGCTTTTTGCCCAATGCTGAAAAGATCCGCGGAACCTTTCTAGGTCCCCAGTCTCAATTTCAAGTTCCGGGTTCTTGAGTAGTTCAGACATGCATCAAGCGACATACAACAGAATTGCAAACAATGCGCTCCACAAAATCGTTTTTTGTTCAAACAGGCTAAAGGTAATTCATTCTTAAGTCACAAAAATAACATATAATTGAACTGAACTGACAATATTGACCGTGAGACTTATCTTTGTAAGGCTGGAAGGCTTCATTGTAATGTAAAGTAAGACTCAGACATTGAATTAAGTTCGAATATTCAAACTACAAACAAACAAACTAACTAACTAAAGTAACTAAAAGACTAAAAGTAAATTTAGCTAAACGGCTTAACAGCTGAACGTATTGTTACAGAAATGAACTGTGATATGGTCAAGCTGCTAGGCAGGCTGGTAGGTAAAATAAGGATTTTGAAATTTGAAATCTGAAAGCAGAACCATTTGAAACATGTGGTTTTAATGAGGCATGACACACAAGTTACAACAGTTCCAAACGTGATTGTTCGATGATTTAATTTGAATGCAAAAGTTTTGCAGAAGTAAAAGTATAGTCGAATCCAAAGCCGGAGCACGCTCAGGCCGCATCACGGAACTCAGAGTGGGTGAGCCAAGACACGAAATTTCAATCCGCTGCGGTTGCTTGACTGCATGGGCCATGAACAAGATTTGAGATTCTGTTGGGTGATGTTGGGTGACTGACACATTTGTGAATCTATGAGCCGTTGACCGTTGACCATTGTTTTGGGCTGCAGTTTTCGAACAGTGACTCCCAAGACTCCCAAGAGTTTTTTCCTGTTGATTTGGCCGGAATGATGCCAAGTCAATGAGCTCCTGCAAGCATTTCTTTGAGGCACTCACAAGAACTGCAAAGTTCTTGTTTCCGTAAAAAGATTGCCTGCGAATTCAGAGCCGCGAATGCTGCAGTGGTTGGAGGCAGGGCTGCGCGTCGAGAAGGTTGAGGGCGAGGAGCTTTTCCAAACGCACAAAAAGACGTAGCTTGACTGCTGCAAAATGCAGAAATTAGAAAAGTGTTGTATTTTCAGTCCACAGGTGAACAGCATACGCGGTACCGCGGTTTAGTGACCCAGTGCTTCGGTTTCCATTATTTCTGCCTTCATTGCTGTTCAGATTCCATCGTTTCAAGTTTCAAGTATTTTGTAATGAAGATTGGTAGACTTTGATTGTTAGCTAGACTCAGACTCCCACATTGAAACATAATGGAACAGATAGTTTCGTTTCTATTGCTATGCTATCCACATGTCCACGGAGAAACATAATATTCCGATATTCAATTTAAATTTAAATATTATAATAATTATACATACTTCTTACTATTCTATACTATTATACTACTACTATACTATGATACTATACATTACATCATTAAATTAAATAGTATTATAGGCTAGTCTAGTCATTAATGACAATGATTGACAATGACACTGATATGATTATAATGAATCATGAATCATGAATATTGCCGGACTTGCGAATTGTTTCTTTCGTGAGTGGTCATTTGTTTTGCCGCTTTTGAGGTTGGAGGAGAAGTTGAGTGAAGCAAATCAGTGATCAATGATATTGATATTTAATTCCGTTTCAGTTTGCTAATGAGTGGGTTTCAGAATCTAGATTCTGGAATTTTACAAGCGTAGAAACACATTTTTACTTTTTGGCCACAAGTGTATCTGGTTCTCCAATGATCAATACCAAGTTCATTCCAGTTCAGTGATTCGGCCATGATCTAGGTTAGGCCTGGCCATTTTTGAGTTTTTCGGGAACAAGCTTAGGTGGAAAGCTCACCTCGGGATCGTTTGAGACTGGAGGCCTACGTAAGCAATGTCGGATTGGATGGCGCCTTGACAGTGTCAGTGAAAGTGTTTTGCGCAGCAATGCACATTTGAAGAAGCATGAACGTGTTCAGTTGCCTGCCCTTTAAGTTGTTTAGGCATGCTTGAGAATCAAAATTTGAAGAGGATGGTGGTGACTAAGATTTGATTTGAGTTTGATTTGAGTTGATGATGTGTTACTTTGTGGCTATCGATCATTCACGCAAGACAGACTCACTACACTCAACCAAGTTTAGTTTATCCATTAACCAACAGTTTAACTATCAATGATTATTTATTATTTTGTAACTTAGTTTTTTTTGGACAAAGTTTTATATATAATAAAAAATGTATAGTAACAGTAAAATATTTTCATATTATGTATAATATTTTTTTTCAATATGAATGAATAAATTTGTCATAGCAATAGTAATTCACAAAAACATATGAATAAATTCAGAGCCTGATTCAACAAGAAAGCATTTTTCTAGTTAATAACTAGTTAATTTACTAGTGGTTGAATCTGGTTGAAGTTATTGTTGCGCAAATCAAAATTTTCACAGCCGATGCTCAATACCGAGAATCGTTTTCATGTATATTAAATCAAACCAAAGTTCCTAGTTAATTTCAATTATTTAGCGAACTAATTAATCAACAATTAACAAACACTTGATTCAATAATATTAATTTCTTAATTTTTAACACTTAGATTATTTGAAAAACGGTTAAATTCTGTTTTACATTTATAATTTATATTCTATTAAAGTTAAGTGTCAACGTCTAAGTCTAAGTCCATAGGTTAATAAGTTCACGATTCAATAGTGTCATTGTTGTGATTCATTGTGCATCAGTCATCATTCCTTGGCGATCCATACGCCTGTAGTGTGAAAATGGATGGGGGCTAGGGTTTAATGAAAGTTTCGGTTTAGTTTAATAGATTTATTCCTACAAATACTAATACCAGTACCAGTGCCAGTATCTTTTTGTTTTTTCAACAGTAGTATGGCGTTTGGACGTTTGTGGCGGCGTAATGTGTAATTTTCTTTTCGGTGTCGCTATCCAAATATGAACAACTCAACTAGGAATTATGATATTTAATATACCACATGGACAAATAGATATTTGATCTATGAATATAGATGCGACCTGTAATAGTAAACTCATGCTGTTTAATGTCATTTAATGTGTCATTGTTTTTTCCATGGGGTGTATATTGCTTTGAAATTCAATCAGTCCACGCCAAAAATTAAAACTAGTAAGCAATTGACATTAACGTTCGGCTGCCAGCCGAATCCTTGACATGTTGTTTGTTTCATTTTTTTCATTGCGTTTTCTTTGGCTTGGCAACGTCATTTTTTGGCAAGCCCGGAAAATTATTTTGTTTTGAAACCACACATGAACTTAGTATAATGTGGAGCCATTGATGCTAGTCATGTTTTTTTGTGATGTTGATTTTGACCGTGTGTTTCTCTTGCTTGGGCTCGGATGCTTTCGTTGCACCACATTCCATTTGGACGTGATGTAAAACTGCGATTATTTTGCTGTTTCCTGAGGATTGCGAGACAAATTGCGCCTCCATCAGCCTGTAATCCTTCCACTGTACAGATCGAGCCAGAGAGTCGAAGGCATAGGCAAAGAAATCACCAGTTTCAGGGCGTCCAGCGATTCCAACATGCTGTCATGACTACGCTTTATCATGATCTTTTTCCATGCAGGATTCAGTCGGAACTTCAAGACGTTCCGAACCATGATGATGAAGCCATCAGTTTGGCAGTTGATGTAGCTCACCAGCTGGATTATCAATTTCTTGATTGTGAAATCATGTTCGTCTTTCAGATTCTCTCACAACTGTGTGATGCATTGTATGCAGAGTCGCCGATAGTTCATGCCTTGCCGTAACTTCTCAAGGACATCTTGAAAATTTCAAGGGTAGGGCTGGCAGGCTGTTGTGACAGCAGGTTTGGTTCTTGAGCCATGCCGCCATCTTTGAAAGGGTCTTCCAGTGCTGGGACACCCCCAGAACCTCCTCCTGGGGTAGAGCTCCCAGCCGATTATGTGGCAAAGCGTTGCCGAAGGTGTGGGAAGCTTTCCTGCAATTTAATACAGCCTGTCAGTCTTCAGTTTTATTGCATTGATCATTGGTGTATGTGATTTAACATTTTATTATTCTATTTTATTTTTTCAATGTTATTCAATTCGTTCTGTAATTATGTCAACTATTTGAAAATGTCATTTGATTTGTTGATTTGATATTACGGCTGTGCCTAAACACCAGGGTTGATGTCCTTCAGGTTGCAGAACCTAGGCTGCTGAATGGTTCCTGGTTCAGGGTTCAGGGCTCTGGATTGGCTGTGTTTTGTTTCCACTGGGACAACCCATGTCATATTGTTATTTCTTGAATACACGTGATCCTTTTTGTGGGAGCTCCTGAGATTTTTACAATCGCTGCATTCTCATCATATGCGGTTGCGTCATTTGATACATGTTTATTGCAGTAGCGGTGTAGCCCTATTTGATGCATGCTCAAAACCCAAAACCTATATGGACATCAATATTTGATTGAATACTTTAATTTATGAATTAAATTGAATCTATATTATATTATCAGCATCATATTATAATATTTGCCACCACATTTCAATCAAGTGATGGCGTCGGGCCCAAAACATGCCACACAATCCGATGGGGGTGCTTGATCCAAGAACCTGGAGTACTTCTCGAGCAAAGTATGATCAGTCCCGTGCTCCTGAAAAAAGCTGGGGACTTTGCCAAGCATGGGAAGCCGGATGTTTGCAACGACCTTCTGGCAACCACTGTCTCATTTGCAGAAAGGCTGGGACAGTCAGATCCGTGTTTATTGGCCCCGGTTTGGATTGAATGTGTTCTTAGTCCTTCATGTTTCTGATTCAGACCATTATTGCAGCCAAAGGCAAATCTTTTCTCAATCACATGCTGTTGGTTTGTGCTGTCATTTCGGAATACATATTGAAATTGAAAATTGAAATCCAACCACTTACATGATGCTTCTTTTGATGCACATAAGCCTGGTAATATGAGCAGCAGTTTTGAGTTTCTAGTGTTTCGGTGGGGCTGCAGCCCGCGACCAAGTGCAGAAGATTACCGATCTAGCAGCCGATCTAGCAGCCGATCTAGCAGCCGATTTAGCAGCCGATATTGCAAATAGCAGCCGATTTAGCAGCCGATATCGCAAATAGCAGCCGATTTAGCAGCCGATATTGCAAATAGCAGCCGATTTAGCAGCCGATATCGCAAATAGCAGCCGATTTAGCAGCCGATCTAGCGACCGATTGAGCAAATGATTTAGTGACCGATTTAGCGGACAATATTGGAAATGATGGCATGTTCAGCGACTGATGCAGTGACCCACATCTGTTAGCAAACCTATAACGCAAATAGACTGTAACGGAGACCAATACCAAATATTATATTTCAATGTTGTGTCAAATAAGTCACATAGGTGTTCCAAGTTTTGAGGATATGTACCAAGTAGGCGTACCATGTACCAAACATGTGTACCAAATGACTGTACCATGTTCCAATGGTATGTACCAACTTGTTGTACCAAATTAGCGGCTGATCTTAAGGAAATAGCAAGCTAATCAGCTGCTATTTAGCCAATATCTCTTGCTATTTTGGTACGCTCATTTGGTACATATAGTTTGAACTGGGTACACTGTTTGGGTACATATAGGTGGAACTGGGTACAGTGTTTTGGTACATATAGCTGGAACTTGGTACATTCTTTTAGTACATATAATTGAAGTAGAATAATATATGAAAATGTTTTGTTTACTGATGATTGTTCATTTAAGATTCACCTTTACAATTTCAAAGTTTTGCAGCAGGACACATGCTGGTGACAACACTGTCACACTTACCGTTTCAATATCCAATGCCTTCAGACCGCTGGCGCAAAGCGCCTAAACTCTAAACTCTAGGGCAGTTACGAAATCCCAAACCCTAAACCCCAAGGCCTTTACCAAATCCAAAACCCTAAACTCCAGGGCCATCAGGAAATCCTAAACCCTAAACTCCAGGGCCATCACGAAATCCTAAACCCTAAACTCCAGGGCCATCACAAAAACCTAAACCCTAAACTCCAGGGCCATCACAAAATCCAAAACCCTAAACTCCAGGGCCATCACGAAATCCAAAACCCTAAACTCTAGGGCAGTTACAAAATCCAAAACCCTAAACTCCAGGGCCATCACGAAATCCTAAACCCTAAACTCCAGGGCCATCACGAAATCCAAAACCCTAAACTCCAGGGCCATCACGAAATCCAAAACCCTAAACTCCAGGGCCATCACGAAATCCAAAACCCTAAACTCCAGGGCCATCACGAAATCCTAAACCCTAAACTCCAGGGCCATCACGAAATCCCAAACCCTAAACTCTAAGCCTTTTACGGACGCATAAACCCTAAACTCTAGGGCCATTACGAACTCCCAAACCCTAATCTCGCAGGCTTTTACGGAATCCCAAACCCTAACCTTTTCAGTGGTTGTAAATCTGCTGGCCCCAGATACATTTTTGTCATGGCATCCTGAGGTCCTAAGATCCCAGTCCTAAATCCTAAACTTCAGGGGCTGCGCAACCTGCAGCTGATACAACGTCTCAAAGCCCTTGGCGGTTTTGCAGAATCCTTGCCCCTTAATTCCTGTGCTTGTCTAACCTGTAGCCTCTTAGTCTTATAGCCAAAGCAGTAGATCACTTGGCAGTACCAATCCGTACGAGAGTATGGAATTTCGTGTAGCCAAAATATGCACATGTTATGTGGTAATGAACTGTTAATGTTAGTGTTTTTGTTTTTCGGCTTGCGCAACTTGTAGACCTCAAACTAGGCTGGCCTTTTGCCAATTTTGCAGGTATAGACATTTGATTATTGGAGAACGTTTTATTCTGTGTGCGCAGTGTGCATATTATTGAGACAAATTGCAGTAACGGACCATAAGATGAATGATTCATGCCCCTGCCGGTGATACATGACGCTTTGTGACACTATATTTAATTTTAATTTCCTGTTCCTATCCCTAAACCCGGGGTGCAAACCATGGTTGTGTTGCCGATTCTAAAGCGTTGAGCTTTCTAGATTCCAGATGAATCTTTGTTTTAATTCTACATTCCACAACTTCCCAACCTCGTGGTAATTGTAGAAACTTGCGTGTCAATCGCATTGCTTTTGCAGGCTGCAGATTATGGTGGATTCATCATGTGACTTTGCTGCAACATATGATCTGAGTTGTCCCGGTATATTGTGTGGCCCATGCATCCTGGACACGCAAGCAATCACATTATGGGAACACGATGTGTCATGTCAGCGGGTGCATGACGAGAGAAAATCAAGGAAATTGATATGGTGTTTCCAAGTTTTCTAATTTTCTCAAATATGTTGATTATTGAGTGACTACAAGCAGCCAAATCATTCAAGCGCTTCTTATTTTTCCTGCTGTGACAAGCAGCAGAAGAGTTCTTTTTAAAAGCTCAATGTAACTGACAAAGGATATGTTTGATCCTTCCAACTACCAATCAAATTGGAAGGTGATTGCGAGATTGGTATACTCCATGTGAGCTGCAATATCACATCATATCAAGTCTTAGTGAAACAAGCAGGATTGTGCATAGATATGTTGAGCTGAGCTGTGTTGAGGACCTACGGATCCATCAACGCCATGGATAAAGCGTTGGACAATGACCCGTCCAAGAACCACCAATTTCTGGCAGCCTCCGACAAATTGGTCAAATTGAAAGAGGCGAATCCAGGAATTCGTTTCACCAACAGCACCAATCCTTTGCGTGAGACAATCACAGTCACAGAAATGGAAAGACGTGGCCTCAAGGGGCCGAAGAAGTCCCTGCTTGAACTGGATATTTATATCCAGAAGTACGGACAGCCGCACCCCAGTCAGATCAAGAGTGTGCTATACCAAGGGCGGTGGATCAAAGGTGTTGATGTGATCAAAGACGAAGACGTGCCTTGACTTCACTTGAACTTGTGCCTTAAAGGGTTCCTCTTATATAAAAGATTCACAATTGAAACTAGGGCCAATGCAAAGTGACAGACTTGAACTGCCTAGGACCCCAGACTCTGAAGCAATTTGGTTGGGTAAGATGATGTACACTGTGCACTTACACATTTTTTACAGAGCCCTTGCGCGAATTGATTGTGCATTTCATTACAAGTTGATTTTCTAATTTCATTTTGATTTTTAATTCTTGGTCCTTGGTATTTATTTTATTTTTCATTAATTATTACTCATTAATTACTTTTACTAATTTACTAACTATCAAAATTACACTTCATTAAATCATTTTATTAAATTTTATTATTGATGTTAGTAAAATAGTTATGACTCATATGACTCATATGCATATTGACTGTTTATTTTATTTGCTAATATGTTGATGATCATTGATGATGATATATTATATAATATAAACATAGCATTTAGTGAATTTTGGTAATATCATTCAGTAGTAACCTCAGTAAATTCATTCATCGCAAGTTCAAAGGTTCCATACATATGCTTCTATATTTGTATTTCCAACCAAGCCACTGCGTTGGAATGCGCCACTGCGCTGCATTTCCAGCGACCTTTTGTAACGGCAGGTGGGTCGCTATGAGTATGTGGAAGAGGAGGTATCAGATGTTTCGCGAACGACGGAGTTGAACGACTCCGAAATCAATATTGGCCAGTCCGATGCCATTTACAACAACGGTTTGAAAGCTTTGCGTGATGGGCGTGAGTCCAGCGTTGCTCCAATGGTCATCTCTTCTGGGTCAGGAAGCTCTGCTCCTGCAGTTCCTGCCAGTGAGCCGAATGACAACGCTGGGAGTCCAGAGGAGGCACAATGCTTGATTGGATTTCTATTTGCCAAATGTGTTGTTTGCAAGAGTGAGTTTGCAAATTTTTATCCAGTTGTTACAAGTGTTTGTTTCTTCTCTTGGTTTATCCATCGTTCATCATTGGGTAAGGTTACTGTAAAGTTAAATTGAAAAATCATAGTTAAATTTCCAGAGTCATATCATGTCAGTTATATCTTTCATGTGAACATTCTTTTCCTTTTGTTTGTCAACTCTGACGGTGCTGCCATCCAGTGCCCAATGATTTTGTTTGATCATTACCAACGCACCAAGTTGGCGCGAGGAACCAGAGGAACAAGATGAAGATGACTTTCGCCCCTTTGCTTCAGTCTTTTCCAGGCTTTCTGCAAGCTCTGGTGGTGCGCCGCCAGCTCCACCTGTGAATCCTAGGCCGCCAAGGGGCACTGGCGAGGATAAGAGACGCCAAGTCACCCCAAAAGCGGATCCCGCTAACAAGAGACAAAGGACTGCCAACGGTGCTGACGACGCCCCGCCTGGTGAGAACTTGGCGGTAGAGGGCTCGGATGACTCAGGCAGTGTTGGCTCAGAAGGTGCGGCCGAAGCCAAGAGACGCCGTGCAGAAACCAAGGGCAAGGGTAAGGGCGGCAACGGCAAGGGCAAAAGGGAAGGAAGGGGGCTTCCCGATGTGCCTTTGTTCACACCCTCGTCTGGCATGCCAGAGGATATGTCCGCAGAGGATCGTGAAATGGTTGACAATTTCAAGACACTTGTGGGTGAGTTCCAGGAGATGTTTCCCAAGGATGACTCTGAGACTGGTATGGCGCAGTGGTTGAAGGACTGACTGTGCTGAAATTTATTTTTCCACACGACCAGAATGGATGAAACAAAACAGAGCCATTCAAATAATCAACAAAACATCAGCAGCATGCGCGTGAGCATTGGAACCAGATCTGAAATTTGAGAATCCCAGGTTGAGTTGTTCAATTTTTTCTACAATGGTAATGGTGTTAGTTAACTGTTAATTGTTAAACACATCACAACCTTTAGTTAATTGAAACTACTCACGAACTATCGAATTCGATTGTTCAAACAATAGTTTAGCTTTGCCTTAACTAACATTAATTAAAATAATGCTAACGAAATGTAACTGTTTAAGTTTAAGTTTCACTGATTTACTAAGTTTCAACTTAACTTATCATATCGTCATAACTTGTCATGTCATACATAACGAAATAAATAAAGTGAAGTAACAGTGAAGTAACGTATATATTAATTAAGTTAGTTAGTTTATTTAGTTTCTGTCTATTATATTATGTTTGCGTCAGTAGTAGTATTAGTATCAATAGTTTTTTAGTGTAATAATTAATAAATAAAATGCGTAATAGAGTAGTTATTACCAACAATGTTTAATTTCATTGAATAGTAAATAGTGCATTTTCATGTCACTGTGATTTTGTTTTTCGTTGCTGACATTTACACCTTTTTCGCCACAAGATTTCAAAGGAATTTTGATATGCTAGCAGTTTTTTTTCAGATTTCCAAGCCCAAGGGGCCCAATCTCCAAACACTCTGTCTACTGTTTGGTGTTTTCCCGTTCAGGACCAGACATCAGCTTTGCTTGGGTTGCGCAACAACTTGCAGTCCAAAGCCAAATCTCTCAAAAGACGCAGGAATAGCACCCAGTGCAAGGATGAGATGGACAAGTTGACCACCACTGTGATCTCTTTGATGGACTTTGTGAAGAGACTGCAGAATTCGCCCGTGACTAAAGGACGCTCGTTGTACGACACTGTCTTGGGACTCCCAGGTGTAACAGTCGGGCAGTCTATTTGGAAACGTGTCCTCAAAGGCTACGCCATGGAGGCCTCCAGCCTTTTGTGTTTTTGTTTCTCCTTTTTGGGCACTTTCTTGCAACCAATCGATTGGTCAACTAGAAACTCTCAAGGGCAAGAGCACAAGCCATTTCACATGCTAATGTTGGTTGGTTTGTGGCAGTGGCAGTAAGAAATATGAATTTCTGTCCATGAAATCACGTTGCCGCTACAATGATATGATATGATGCTGATGATGGTGATGATGATGGTGCTAATGTATGAATGATGAGCCTAGGGAAAAGAACATTTGATATTGCCGGAAATCCGGAAATATAATAAGTCAGTACAAATTGTACAAAAATGATACATGATACCAGTGTTATTCAGTTAAGCCTTAAGCCTTGAGCCTTCATTCTTGAAATGGCCGGAAGCCAGGCCTACAAATTTGCTGACTGGGACAATTTCTTCGGCGATTGCTATATGCAGTGTTTGGAGCGAGTGCCAGACACACCCCACTTTTTTGGGAACCTGACAGAAGACCTGCTCATGCGATTGGTGAAGGCAGTCCCAGTTGGCAGGCCCATCAACAGTGAGTCTTTGGCCTACTTGCGCAATTATGCAGAGGCCGCTTCGAAAAACCATGCCAAAAGTGGACAGGGTGCGGCCCACGAGGAGATTTTGCATGCGCTTGCAGGATGTCTCAATTTCGGTTGCGCGCCAGGCCAGTCCTTTCCTTGGAGTTTGGAATTCACCATGCCCAAAAAAGGGAGCTGCCAGGTTGTTGTATATTATTACATTGTTACATTCTGTTACTGTTACTATTACTAATAATTTGTAATAAACTACTATTATTATAGTAATAGTATAGTGACCTTCACCGTGCATTTTAATTCATTTATTTATCAGATAGTAGCAGACAGCAGTTTAACTAGAATGGTTCGTTCAATGCATCTCATACTTGATTTTCTATTTTGATTGACAATGACCCTTCGTTGGCAATTTTCTATTATGGTTCAACGATATCAAATATTAAACTAAACAAAACATATTTTGTTTTTTATTATCTATCTGAATCTATCTATTCTTTTTAAATCAATGATCGATTAATGATTATTGTTTTCATTGAATTTAATTGTTTTGTCGAGTCTAGTCCATTTTATTTTTATTTATTTATTGTTTGATTTTGATTCGGTTCACACTATGAGTCTTTGACTTTGCAGCCTTTGCAAGTGATTTGTTTGTGGGAGGCCGGGTCCTGGAATTCCACAAAAGTGTGGACTCTTCGGACCACTGGGCTTGCAAAGCTTTTGCTAGCCAGCAGGGCAAAAAAATTTTAGACATCCTCATAGACAATGCCCACAAACGGGAAGCCAATTCCAAGTTGCTGGAGAACATTGATTGCAGCTTGAGATTGTTGCTTGCCCTCATCGATTGCGTTTCTTTCTTGCGCGGAATTCTGGTATCAACGGACCGTCCAACAGTTTTGCCAGAATCTAGAATTTAAATTAAAACATGAACGACTTGTAACTTGTTTCACTTTCAAACCTTCATAATCATACCATTGTTTGGTAGTCTCGAGGTCTATTTACCGGTGGCTGTTTGGTTCAGCTCAAAGTTTTGATTTAGAACTTTTGGATTCCACATTGAGAGTCTTAAATCTTGAATGAGTGTCTTCATTTGTTTTTTGCTGGCAGCAATCTTGTGGCAAATCTTGTGGTGGCTGGCTGGCGGCTGTTGGTTTCATTTGCTCTCCTGCATTGCATTGGTGGAAACCTGATAGCATGCCAACTGCGCTTCCCTTTCCGGCAGTAATAGACATGATGGAACAGCTGAGATCCGCAGCACAACTAACCATAGAGCCATAGAGGAAAACACTGTTGTTGATTGATTGATTATGTTTACTGTGTTTACTGCCGTTGCCGCCTCTGGGGGCCCAGGCTTGAAAAGACTGGGCTTTGTGGTTACGACTTCGATGTGACCCAGTGCGAAGACTTTGACGTTTTCAACACAGACCATGGTAAATTGATCAACCAGCAGTATGGCTTCATCACCACCACGAGCTTCAGGGCCTTGAAAGGCGACGATCGAATCAACCTCACCAAGTTGCAGGACGCTACCAAATTTGGAGGCCGCAATATCGTCCTGGCTTTCTTGCACAACAATTTGGCGCCTTGGTTGAAGACTCTTCGTGATGCTTTGACAGCCAGGGCTACCGTGGTGGAGATTCTTTTGAATGAGCGTTCGTGTTTGGCGCAGCTGCAGAACGGCGCTTGCAGTGGAAGAATCATTGAGGCTCTGGGGGAAGCAAACATGCAATTTTCATTTGACAACAATGAAATTGAAGTCATCAACTTAACATGACAAAGAATCGGAACTGTGACTGTAACAGCTATACACATTCAAGCAAGGGATTATGATTGATGCAGTTGATTGTAAAATGAAAACTATTGATTATTGAATTGTTTGTTTGTTAATTGTCATTGATGAGTTGTACAGTAGTTTGCTACTACTACTACTACTACTACTGCTACTACTACTACTACTACTGCTACTACTACTACTACTACTACTACTACTACTACTATTGAATACTAAATACTATTGATTTTTTATGTTGAATTGACAAGAACCCGTCACAACTTTTGGAAATATTGTATGGCTGAGTACATACTAGGAAACACATGATCAATATCGCACATAATTGAAAAAATAATTAACTTAACTTACTTTAAACTTTAAACTTTTAAAATTTTAAACTTTAAACTTTAAACTTTAGACTCTAGACTCTAGACTGTAGACTTTAGACTCAGGGTTCGGATTCACATATCACATTGCATACTGTCACATACCATAGAAAAACATGACCTATTTGACATGACTGACATGACAAATGTAAGTTTCGAATTGTGCAAAAAAGATGGAATCAGTTTTGATTTGGCTATGTCAGTTTTGCAGCATTAATTTTACGTACCGTATCATGATAATTATAAACATAAATCATTGTCATATATTAGTATTATATTAATTATATTATTATTATTATTATTATTATTATATATGTTTTGAATAGCTGTGTTTTTTGCTGTTGTCGTCAAAACAAGTACGAACCATGTGTTTCCATGGGACCAGGAATATACTAAGTAACAGAATACCATATTTAGGCAAGCCACATGCAGCGTATGTGTCAAGCATGCGGCCGGACCGAATCTGAAGGCTGTGAAAGAGTTCTGCAGTTTCCTGGTAGAGTTAGCTGGGGTGGCTGGTGAAATGTTCTCCGGTGGTCAGCCTCTCGATGCAGCCCAATCCCAAGTATGGGTCCGTCGCTGGCAGAGTCAATGGCAAAAGTGTTTGAAGGCCATCACGGCATTCCAGAGCCTTCCAGAAGACCATCCAGGTGTCAGGAATGAAGAGCTGTTGCCAGCAGTGCCGCTTGGCATATTTGGTAGCCAATGATGGCGCATCAATTGTTTGCTTCGCCAATTTGGTTCTATTTGGTTTGGTAGGGTCGGTATTCAGCAGTTTCCTTCAATTTCCTTCGTTCTTTTGTTTTTTCATCCAACCAAACAATGTGTTCTTTTAACTCAACACATTTTTACACACATCACACAGAAGGCAGATATGTGTTTAACCGCAAGATCTGTTCATTCCAATTTCGGAGTGCGTGATTGTTACCGTAACAATAACATGTAAACTGTGGCGGAAGCAAAATATAATTAAGAAATCAACTGGGTCTTACCCCGCTGCCACCATGTCTAAAAGTGTGCCATCCTTGGCGCTAAAATTTGTGTATTTTCCTGTCCTGCTTCAATGTCCCTGCCATCCCTGGGAATCAAACTTGTGTTACATGATACATGTACATGTGTTGTTTTTTGAGGCGATGATTAAATTTGCATGGTATATGGCATGTATGATGCATAAAGTGCTAAATCAAATAATAACTTTAATAACGTAACAGTAACAACAACATTGGCGGTGTAGATCATGCAGTGTGCGTTCCAGCATGCCGCCATCTTCTCCTATCATTGTGAACCCCGGGGGGCACCGAAGATTGACATGAGCCATCACCTTTAGTTGCGTTTGTTACCGTTTGTTGTTTTTTCCGGTTGTCGTTGTTTTTCTGGTCTTTTTAACCCTCTAAAACTGCATTCCTTTTAAGCTAAACTTTGCATCTGGACCTGTTGCCAAATGGGAATGGCGTTGCTTTGATGATTTGGACCTTACGAGGGCAAGCTTCGGGGCAATCTGTGGAGGTTCGACTCCTCCCAGGTCCGCTTTTCCTCTTGCCAACCCTTCAATCCTGGTGTGTGGTTGTTTGGGTCGCTTCTTTGCGCGCCTCACTCAAATACAAGCAGCAACCGTTCATAACCATGCGCAAGGCATTTTTCAAACCATTTCAATTTGCTAAGCCTATAGGCATCGTCCGTTTTCAAATACTTACCATTTACCAGTATACCATTATGGTAACCTGTTACCAATGCCAATGACTAGTAATTAATGACTAATAACAATAACTAACAGAACAACTATAATTGTTAAGTCTAAGTCAAAATAGTTAATTTGATTTTTTAATGTTTAGTTTAAGTTTAAATTAATATTATTTTTTAAAAAAATAATTGATTCATATTTAATTTGATTGATTCGATTAAATTTAATTAGTTTAGTCAAGTCCTAATGAGGAACATGAACAAAGTAAAATGATACCCTAAACTTGTCGGCTCCAAAACTCCCAGCTGGTGGATTGCTTGACGCTCCCTCCGCACTCCTCACAGGTTAGTTTCAATGACTACTATACATATGTCTTAAACATCATGGGATATTCTGAATAGCAATCCTGTTGACCTTAGCAATGGATATGGAAACTACTATCCAAACTGCAAGTGATTCGAAACAAACCGTTTCGACTCAACTCGGCCGCAACCCAGGACATTCTCGGCAAACGAAGTTGAGAAGGTCTTGAGCGAAGTGTTTGGGTCCCAGATTCGCGTGAAGGTTGGTGATGCAATCAAGATGTGCTTGGACTATATGATGCAAGGCCTCAACAGTGAAGAGGAAGTCAAGCGGAACAAGGATGGATACAAGCAGTTTAAGACTGCGATGGATGAGGGGTGCCTTGCGTCCACTGCGCTGCCCGAGGGTGACAAAACCCGCGATGATTTGAGGTTTGTGGCTGACTTTGTCCAGCTAGCCATGCAATCTGATGAGAGTGCAGAAGCATCAATAGAGATTCAGTATGCTTTCATCAGGACTGCCAGACTCGCCAGAAGGCTCAGTGATGAAGAGATCAAGCAGCTTCTGAATTCTTTGAACGAAAATTGGAAGGAAGGAGAAGTTGAGACGATCATTCGCGTCCGCAAGGAGAACCTTGAGGGCGGTGAGAGTCTTTTGGAAACAATCCGTGAAGGATTTGTGAAGAAGATGACGGAGGCAATGATCGAGGAGTTTGAAGTTCCGGACAGTGTGGAGTCCATTACGACCATGGATGCCATCACCGAGGAGCTGGTTTCAAAGCACTTCAGCCTTGAGAAATCCGTGAAGCTTTCTGATCTGACAATCCAGATGAGCACCTCGATCCGAGACGTCAAAGCAGCGTGCTCTTTCATGGACATTGAGAACATGACAGACTTCATCAGCAACATGAACGACTTTGAGATCAATCTTCGAAACGGTCTGAGGTTTTTGTTCCTGGCCTGAAATGATAATTTTCATCAGCCGGTGCAGTCCAGTTGTTGACGCCTCTCTAGTGCCAAAGATGGTCATCAGGATTGGTTCAATGGTTGATTAATCCTTTCAGGTTCTGACCTTTGAACTTCAGAATTTGATTTTGTGTTCATTCATGATGTGCTTGAGACATTTGCTCCCAACCAAACGTTCCAACCAGGTGCTTGGGCAACCTTCTCCACGTCCTGAAGACAAAATCCATTAAACGTGCCATTTCTCAAGGCAAAGCGCCCCCCGCAAACGCGATCGATGGGCTGAAAGAAGCTTTGCAAACAGCCAGGGACAATTCTGTTGAGTTGCCTGCTGGCATCATGGCCCTGGCCACGCAGTTCCTTGCGTGAACAACTTGGCTTGCTCGCATTTCAGTTTCTTCAAGTTCTAAATTCTAGTATGATGTGCTAGGTAGTAGTATTCCTTTTCATTTTAGATTTAGTGATTTGAATGAGAATCAGAAAAGAATCGAATTAATAAGAATCAGAAAAGAATCGAATTAATTGAACATAAGTAACATAAGTAACATAAGTACTACATAAGTTACATAAGTTACATAAGTGTAAAACTGTACAACTGTACAACTGTAAAACTGCTGCTGTATGATAAAGCAAATTATATTATTGAATTACTGACATTTAGAAGCATACAATACGCAGTGCATATATGGCCTAGCAGAGCAGAACTTGTTGTCGTTCCGAGTATTCTTGGAAAATATTTCTAAATTCCTAAATGAAATAGTGTTTAAGTTTAAGTCTAATTTAAAGTTGAAATTAATATTGTTTCTTAACACAGATGATTAAAGTGTTACGGTTACGTAGTGTATTCTTGATACGACCGACTCTCATTATTATCATGATTCGATTCTGGTAGTTAGTATTATAAGTATCATATAATATTTATAATATAATAATATAATCGTTAATCGTTCGGAATTGGCGTTTCGTATTGCGTGAGCAAATGACATATTTTTTTAATGCTGCCAGTAATACTGCCTGTTATTTTTTATCATTATTTTGATTGCTCATAGGTTTTCATTTATTCACTTTAAACTTTAAACTTTAGACTTTAGATCTATACTATAGATTGACATATTCAGAAATGTCATCCAATTAAGGAATGATTATTCCTTAGAATATTTTTACTATCAATGGACCAACATCAAATACTATTGAATATTGTTTTGTACTGTTCATTCCAATTTTACATATCATGCTGATGAGAAAACAAAATATGAATAATTGAACAACTAATTTAGGTAATCAGGCGTGAATTACTAAACTAATTAAACTAAATGTAGTTTTGTTTTAGTTAGTTATGGTATGGTATGTGGTTTTTCTTTTGTGCAGATGCAAGTTGTAGGCTAAATGCCGGTGCAGCAATGGTGAGCTGAGATGTTAGAGCATTACAGCCGGGTTGTTCTTCTTGTTCCCGTCCTGCTACAGTGGAAGCTGGCACTGCAATGTAAACATGTTTGATGAAGGCTACGATGACACAATTGGTTGGGTTGTCCAACAAATACTTGCGTGCGCATACTTAGTCAATTTTGTGAATTTTGTGTTTGCTTTGAGCTTTGACCAGCCAATCACATATCGTGAGAACATGCCACGGCCACGGCAGCTTGCCTTTCTTTTAATTTTGTAGGAGAAAGGTGAGCCTAACCTGCTTGGTGACAGGGTCCATACACTTGGACATCAATGACTGCGCGCGGTGCAAGGTGTTGGTTTGAATTTCGAATCTTTAGTATTGTGTTTTGGTAAACTAATGATTTAACAGAACATTTGACTCATTAGCAATTCATGTGTTGTTATGTCATGTTTGGTGAATATTTGTTTGCAATTCTTGATCATTATGAATCCTTGGCCTTGTCCCATGATATGGTAAGGTCACCTTCAGCTCTGGCCAGATGTCGATCAAAAGGTCAGACGAGTCAGATGTCAATGTCTGCTGCGAATAATCCTGGCTATGAATCTAAGTGCTGGTTACCTGGCTGCTTATTTCCCAACTCAGTACTGCAGCGCAATTGAACACATATGGTATATCCAATTTCAGTAACAGTAACAGTATCATATTATTAGATTCATTTGATGTGATGTTAATTATTAGATAAACCAAAGTGAATTTCATGTTTTGTTATTTTCATTTTTGCATGCTTGACTTGAAATGTTGTTTTTACATTGATCACCAATGATTAATTTGATGTTAGTAAGTAGTAAGCATTGAACATATCGCAAACCAATGTTGCCTAGTCTGAATTTTCAACTAGACAAAGAACTTCGCGCTGCTAACCAAAAAGCTGAACCAGGGCCAGCGGGTTTGTAGCCGGGTTTCGCCTTTCAGTTCTTCCTATCTTCGCTCAGGAGCCGCCTTCAGGGGGGGTAACTTGATCAGCGGACAGAGCGAAAGTGTAGCCCACTGCATTTGATTGAACAGGACGCCAACTGCAGTGCTGATGGCAGTCATGTTGATTCATGTGTGTCAGCAATGAAACTAATCTTTTTGGTTATTGTATTGCAACTTGAAACGGACAGAGCATTGAAAGCATCGAGCACGCCCCATCTCATCGTTTGCGTTCTCAAGGGTTTACATCAGTCATTGAGATGTAGACTGGAATTTCGGTTTGGTGGATGCAACTATGACATTGTGACCGTGTTTATGTTTGGTGTGTGGAGCACAAATCTTTTCAAACACAAAAACCCGCTACATACCACATTGACATTGGTTTTTTTGCCATGGGGTGTGTCGCATTGGCATTGTGTATTCAAGGACTCAACTATGTCAAAAGGTGAACAATGTAGGAGTTTGGGAAAGACATCCCCAGTTTGAAGCCGGTTGCCATGGGAAGATCAAAACAACAGCAGAAGACGACACTCGAAGCTACTTTCGAAAAACAAGCCTCCAAGGCAAAAGCTGTAGCCAAGAAACCGTCAAAGTCAAGGTCACCGGGAGTGGCGGCAAAAAAGAAAACAACAGAGAACTCTGAGGTGTCCTCCTCAAGTGTGGCAGGCAAAGATTTGAAGCAGATGGCTAAACTTGCAACAGCAGCACAAAAAGCTGGGCCTGAACAGTCTTCGCATGTTCCCTTTACTCCTTTGACGCCAGCAAAGAGGAAGGAACTGGAACTGGAGCAGACGCTGCGTGAAAGTCCTTCCAAAAAGGCGTCCTTGGAGAAGAGCGTATTGGATGCTGAGAACAGGGTGCATGCCGATGTGCTCGAAGCAGCTGCTGAGAAAACTGGCCAATCTTTGGACATTGGTATGGAGGAATCGGTTGCGCAGGCAGGGTTTGGGGCTGTTTGGGATTGCCAATTGCGACCATGATCAAATGTTGTTGTCATTGTTGTCAATTTATTCAGCATTAATATTATTCAGTCAAATTTTCGTAATAATAATAATAACTAACTAACTACTGACTACCATTTAATTTAACTTTTCCAATTTGTGTTTAATAATTAATAAAATAGGTATGAACTAAGAATTCAGCATTAATTGAATTATTTATTATTTAGTTATTTTTCTAATATTACTTTACTACAATAGTAATAATTAGATTAATAATTAATAATAATAAAAAATTATCATTGATTCAAAGTTGCTTATGATTGATTAATCGGCGGCGGTTATCAAATAATGAATAATGAATCATATTTGTTTATCCTTAATTAGATTAGACTTGTTCAAATTAGTTCAGTTTGATTGTGGCACTGTAATTATCAACAATTACAATTCCAACAGCTTAACTTATTTGACGTCTTAACAGTTGAGCTAGCTGTTAAACAAAACACTTAAACTCAACCACACCCTTAACCACTGAACACATTCTGACAATAGTTTCAACAGTTCAAAGTTCAAACTTACAAAGCAGGTTTAACTTAAATCATTGAATTTTGTTGAACATGAGACTTTCATTTGTGCTAAAACGAATCTAAGCTTTGAATTTCAATACTTTACTTTAATTATAGGCAACATTTAAATTTGAATTAAAATATTGAACTAATTTTACAATTTAAACTTTAAACTTGACACTGTAAACTTTAAACATAAACTTTAAGACTTTCAATTCTGTCGAACTCCAGACTACAGCAACATTTTAGAATCTTACGTTGGAATTAGAAACTTGCAAATTTACATTCTAGTCCATGTGGCTCTTCAGGTTATGTTTAAATGAAAAATGTCAATGTTATTGCCTGAAAAGGAAAACTGAATTCAGCTAAATCTTAAATTAAAATTTAAGTCCTAAGCCTTAATAATTCACATGTTCACAACGTTGAGTTTTTCAGTGTTTTTTTTATGAGTTTTATGTCTTTGAGTCTTTGAGTGCTTGACATGTCTGATACTTTGAGAGTCCAAGCCAGGGGCTAATGCTTGTTTGCTGTTTCAACATTGCACAGTGAAAAATGAAGGAACAAAACCAATCAGACCAATCATGTGTTAATTACAAGTACATACTCATTATCTGCTGCTAAGGACTCTTGGTATTGTTTGGTTTGGGTTGACATGGGGTGGGTCTTTTTGGATGCGTGGGTTTGGTTGTGTGGTGCTGATATTATTACCCATTTGGCTTTCGTACTTTTTGATTGTCTTCATGGAAAGGTTGAGATTAAGTATTTGATATGCATACATCAAAAGTATACATCTAATATTTCCATCAATGTCTCAGGATGGTGTATCAACAGACTCCTCTGGTACTGGTAGCACTTTGGTTGCTAATTGGGCTGAACAACCTTCTCCAGCAACACGAAAGCGGTGGAGAAGAATTAAGCGGGAGATCCTTCAGGCTGATGATGTTTACCACGCCATGGGCATGAACGAAAAGGAAGTTACCAAACCAGCAGAGATGTCCTTACACCATGTCAAGCTGCCCCCTTTGGATACGCCTACGTGGTTCCACAAGGTTTCAAAGGAAAACATATGTGTGTGAAGAATTAATTTGACTTTTTCATTTGTTTTTCCATTTTGAATTTATCACATTCTCATGGTATCCCTGAAACTGAAACAGAAAGTGCGCTCGCTGCTTTGATCAGGCATCTCAGCTGCCTTCAGTGCTGGAGTGCGCTGCGACCCAGCTGGACCACGACTCACAACAACATGGGATTGAGGAGCATGCTGAACCAGAGGTTGCAGCTCAACCACCTCCAGACGTTTTCCGCACAGATGCAGAAGCAACCATACTACCACCGTGGCCCGCCAGCCTTGCAAAGGCTGCAGCTGTGCCCGTGCAGCCTCCAGATGGACAACCATCATCTGAAGTTGTTCCAGGGGCGCCTGTAGAAGAAGAAAAAGAAGCAGTGACAGCTGAATTGGAAAAAACGCCAGCTCAAGAGGCTGTAGCTCAGCCACCTGAAATTGTTCCAGGGGCGCCTGTAGAAGAAGAAAAAGAAGCAGTGACAGCTGAATTGGAAAAAGTCCCAGCTCAAGAGGCTGTAGCTCAGCCACCTGAAGAGGTTCCAGGGGCGCCTGTAGAAGAAGAAAAAGAAGCAGTGACAGCTGAATTGGAAAATGCGCCAGCTCAAGAGGCTGTAGCTCAGCCGTCCACTGTTTCAGGCGAGCCATCAGAAACGGCTCCAATGACAGTTGAGTCCGGAACATCGCCAGTTCAAGAGGCTGTAGCTCAGCCGTCCACTGTTTCAGGCACGCCTGCAGAAACAGGGACAAAAAAGACAGTTGAGTCATCCGAAAAGCCGCCAGTTCAAGAGGCTGTAGTTCAGCCAATTGGAGGTGTATCTGACACACCCGCAGAAGAATCAGCCACTACTACAGGTGAACCCAACAAGCCGTCATGTCAAGAGGGAGAATCAGGAGCAGAGCCAACGACGCAGGGAGGCCATGCTCAGCATCTATCTGAAGTGGTGGTCCGTTTAGTAGAAGCACATGCGGATGATCTTGTGGCTTTGCAACTGGAACGGTATTGGTTGAGAACCTTGTCGAGCCTTCGAGAGAGTGACCCAGAACGGGTCACCACTACAGTGGCGTGGGCTAAGAGCCACCCTCAACTGCAGAAATTCCAGGACACGTTGGTTGCTTGGTCTTTGCCTCCAGTATCTTTTGACTTGGGAACGGAAAGTGGCAGAAACATCGATGATGGTGAGATGCTAACATGGTTGGCAGATTTTTGTGCTTGGTTATGGCCCAGTGGCTCCGGAAATGATGGCGAGACATGTGGTGAATCGCATGGATTTGATGGCAATGGCAATGATCATGATGACATGATGGATGTGTTTGGCTCACTTTCTGACGACTTGGAAACTGCATTGGAAGCAGAGATGGACAAGCTCGATGATGGTGACTCTGGAGTTGGTCCTTCAGACGAATCCTCCGATCAAGAAGGCTGGCGCTGGACAGCGCTTCAAACCTGTGACTTTTAGGAACTTTATGGCACAGGGGCCTAAGGTGTCTAAGTCTAAGCTTGGATTTTCCATTTCAAATGGGTCACCAATAGCCAATATGGGTGCAGGCATGGCCGGAATTGTTTCACATCGTCGAATTCTGGCAGGTGCTGCGCGGCGCAGCAATCTCAAGAACATGGCCAAGGCCTGGTTTTCTTTGAAATGCAGCTGCGTGAATCTCTTTGATGCATGGATTTCAAAGCTGAAACTCGCAACTTGAATTCTGAATTCGAAACAATTTGATTGGTGCGGTGTGTGTATGTATTTCATGTTGGCAAGAATCAGATTTATGCAGAGATAGAGATAGTGTGTTTGTAGCAAAGTAAAGGTTTCTGGATGCGCAGGAAACTCATAGGTATTATAGGTAGCCTTTGATATGGTTGATAGTTGATAGTGGATAGCACAAGTTTTACGTGTGAAGCTTAAATACTTAGAGACTTAGAGCTGTTAAAAAGTTGACCACAGGTTTTAGGTCGGCAACTTAGCAAAATCATGTACGTAAGATGTAAAGTAAACATCACTCAGAGTATCGTGTAACAGTAAGAACACGGTCACTATTTTCATTTTCATAGTCATAGAGTCATAGAGTCATAGAATTTAGTTTCTATGCTAGAAAATATTTGTTGAAAGCTAGCTTAGCAAAGTGCGGAAAAATCAATAGTAGAATGAATGAGTTTAACGAACTTAACTTAATTCAACTTAATGATAGCTTATGGTTGTTGGTACAAGTTCAGGGTACAAAGTCTCAAATGTATAGTATCCGGTGCCGTACACTTTAGACCTTGAGCCTTTAACTTTAACTGCAATTTCTTGAACAATTCCAGTACTATAGCATGTTATTGCCTACAATGCCTACAATAAATTTATGTTGGTGGTTTTTGTTATTGTTATGTTTCGTTGTTTATCACATTTGCAATTTTGAATTAACATAATGAAATATAAATGGTACGGTGCGGTATAGTAATATCTAATTTATAATGTACAATGTTACAATTTCATATTATGATTTCACTATTAATTTATATTGATTTCAATATTAATATTTATTTTATTTTAATTTAATTTAATTTGAAAAACATAATACTTATTAATATCAATGATACTACTGTAATATTGTAGTAATACTGATACGAATTATAACAAAATCATACTCTAAATTTCTCAAGAAAGTTTCTATTAGATTAGATTTTAATCTGATTAATATTAATATATTTTTGGTTGATGTTATTTAATATTTATTGACATTTCATTATGTAAGTCAATGTAATTATTGATGTTGCCGTCTCAGTATTGCAGTATTAGTATTACATAGCACCATAAACCATATGTAAAGAATAGATTTATACTTATCAGTGATCAGCGTATTTATTTTCAATTTTCATCCTTAAATAAAATATAGACATTCATTTGTTCTAAAATCCTATATATGTTGCGTAAGTCTTGCAATTTTGATTTGTTGGGGTGCATGAGCAGCAAGTAGGTAGATGGACAGCTGCAGTAGTGATATTGATGTGGGAAAAAACGTTATTACAGCGTGTCTCTATATTGTGTAAACTGTAAACTACAATTTAGACGAATATTTTCACTGTTTGTTTTAATATTAGTATTAGTATTATATATTTTTTTCATTCAGATATTCAACAAAATATGTAAAATAATACATATTGATTGATTGATATTGATATTCATATGAAAATATTAAAATATTGCAAAAAAAACAAAATTAGACATCAGAAACATAAATTGTCAAAGCAATGCAAATTAAGGGTGAAGGTTGAGGTAACTCAATTAAATATAGGCGACGGTCGATGGAAAGAAAATGTGTTGGCATACAACATGTAGTGTGTAGGTTTGTATTGCAGAGGTACAGTGCCAACTGCTGCCATTACCGTGCCAACAAAAGGCTACAATGTCCAAATAGCGTGCGCCTGGGAAACAAAGTTCCCAAATGCTGCAAATTGCGTGCCAATCTTGCAAGTGGGGTAGGGGGGATAGGCAATGGAGAGAACAAGTGGGCAGGGGCTGGGAGTCATATCATGACTGCGTGGCTTTATATGGCTGGGCAGCTTGCTTTGCCAGTTCTGCAATTTCCTACGTCCTATATCATGTTGGTGTTGCTGGTACTTACTGACTCAATTTTCAAAACGTTTGGTGCCCACATGTTTTGAGGCCCTGGTGGATATGGTGGAGGCTTCCTTTGGAATAAAGGCAGCCAGAACTTGGTGGTGATCTTTGCCGCGCACGGTTGAGCTGATGTCTGCATGTTCAGGGACAGGTTTGTTCGAATTGTCTGCGCAAGTTTTGGTAGATAAAATCAACAGAAGATGCCTTTTGGAGCCTGAGCAAGACAGGAAGTCCAAGCTTTTGCAGGTGGGGCTCTAGATGCCAACGAAACAAATCCTGAATCGGCAGTGCTGTTACCAGAAACCCAAAGCGGAAAATACAATCCATAATTGCTGTGTAAACCAATGGCATTGCAGCTGGCTTTGTGACAGACTAGCTTTCAAACATTGTATTTCGAAGTTTTGCGTTTGCAGATAGAGTTGAATGTTGGAGCAACAAAAACGAAAGGTGGCGCCGCTGTTCGCTTGTAAAGTGGCTCCTCCAAAGCAAGAGTTTCTCAAACGGCATGTGCTGAAGGAAGAAGAGGAGGGGGGGCACTGTCCAATGCGATGTCAAATTTCCAACAAGCGCGAAAAATTCACCCACGGGCCACCGCGTGATTCCATCATAGAACATCAATGAAGCGTAACTTAACTAACTTTTGGCAGGGATGTGACAGAGTGATGACTGATGATTGGTGTGTGTGTGTGTGTTTGTGCGTGTGCGTGTGTTTTTTTTGGATGTACCATGCATGTGGCATTGCAGGCCTGTCTTTTCACAGACATTACGCAGTTGAAGTCTGACGAGAAGCGCTATTGCTGTGTGCATTGCGATGCGTGCGCAGCTAGGCTAAACTTTTCTGGCAGCGTTAGGGGAGGTGTGAAACTTTAAACCGTAATTCTGCAATTACGCTGCAATGGACTGTTGTGTTGACTCAGACCCGGACTCATATTTCAGAACAGGAGCGAACTCCAAGTTGCATTGCGACCCTTGAGCCTGGTTTTTCCAGGCGATGCCACGACAATCCAGGGCCAAGAGATTGCAGTCATCAGGTCCTTCAATTTCATTCTTCGGATCAGGCTTCTCTTGCAAGTCCTTTCCTCAAATCATGCACTTTTGCACGGAAGGTATTAGTCTTCCCAGGTCGATATTATCAATCAATGTTCGTGATTATTGTTTATCTTACCAATTAATTTTTTACTGTTAATATTTTGTCACATTTTACGTATTTAATATTCGTAAAAATCATTCTTGTTGTACTGTTATACCGTAAACTGTAAACTACACACTGTAAACTGTAAACTGCATACTATATTTTACAATAAATATTATATAAATTATAAATATAAAAATTAAAATTATATGATTATATAACTATATATATATTTATAGATCTATAATCTATATATTATATATTCTATTATATTGTATTGTTGTTAAACTATATTGTTACACGTTATACTGACTAAAATGAAGAGAACTAGAGAAAGAGAGAACAAGAGAACGAGAGAAAGAGAGAAAGAGACAAAGAGAGAAAGAGAGAAGAGAGAAGAGAGAAGAGAGAAGAGAGAAGAGAGAAGGGAGAGAAGAGAGAAGAGAGGAGAGAAGAGGGAAGAGAGAAGAGGGAAGAGAGAAGAGAGAAGCGAGAAGAGAGAAGAGAGAAGAGAGAAGAGAGAAGAGAGAAGAGATAAGAGAGAAGGTCAAAGAGAAAAAAGAGAAGAGAGAAGAGAGAAGAGAAAAGAGAGAAGAGCGAAGAGAGAAGAGAGAAGAGAGAAGAGAGAAGAGAGAAGGGAGAAGAGAGAAGAGAGAAGAGAGAAGAGAAGAGAGAAGAGAGAAGAGAGAAGAGAGAAGAGAGAAGAGAGAAGAGATAAGAGAGAAGGTCAAAGAGAAAAAAGAGAAGAGAGAAGAGAGAAGAGAGAAGAGATAAGAGAGAAGGTCAAAGAGAAAAAAGAGAAGAGAGAAGAGAGAAGAGAAAAGAGAGAAGAGCGAAGAGAGAAGAGAGAAGAGAGAAGAGATAAGAGAGAAGGTCAAAGAGAAAAAAGAGAAGAGAGAAGAGAGAAGAGAGAAGAGAGAAGAGAGAAGATAGAAGAGAGAAGAGAGAAGAGAGAAGAGGAAAGAGAGAAGAGAGAAGAGCGAAGAGAGAAGAGAGAAGAGAGAAGGGAGAGAAGAGAGAAGAGAGAAGAGGAAAGAGAGAAGAGAGAAGAGCGAAGAGAGAAGAGAGAAGAGAGAAGGGAGAGAAGAGAGAAGAGGGAAGAGAGCAGGAGAGAAGATACATGTTGCCTGTTGCCATGTTGCTGTATTCTTACAGCATCGTACAGCTCAATGAAATTCAATGGTTAGTTATTTGTGTTTAAGTTTAGTTTATTTATTCACTCACGTTTTGTTATGGTCTTGGTGATGGTTGTTATGATCTGTACTGTATTGTGATGCGTGTGTCCCGTATGATATGAGTTTTATTTGTAATGTTATAATTATGATTCTTATGGTTCTTATTCTTATGATTATAAT
Source organism: Symbiodinium kawagutii (assembly GCA_009767595.1). Taxonomy (NCBI): domain Eukaryota; class Dinophyceae; order Suessiales; family Symbiodiniaceae; genus Symbiodinium; species Symbiodinium kawagutii. The sequence goes on from VSDK01014224.1 coordinate 58,467, forward strand.
TCATAATTACAGTTTCTATAGACGCTATAGTCGGTATAGTCGATAGTTTACTAAGTATAGTATAGTCAGTATGGTTTAGTATTTAGCCGCGTACAACAGAGGTAGTGTATAGTAACGCAAGGTAAAGCAAAGCAAAAAAATAGTATAGCTAGCGTAGTATAGTACAGTAAGTACAATACTTCAGTACAGTATAGTTAGTTGATACTATAAATAATATGTATGTATAAGTATAGCATTCGAGACGCAAAACAACTGAGACTTCAGTGACACTGGTATGCGAGCAGGTTTTGCTTTTCAGATTTCATATTATTGTTGTTAGAGCAAGAAACACTTTTCCAAGTGGAAATCAAGTCGTTCAGTCGGATGAACACCAACTACACTGAGAACAAATCGGCAATGGCCGACCAGAAGGTGGGGCAATGTTGGGTTTCTTCGTTTAAGTTTTATGACGCTCACGTCGTCAAAGTTTCTGTCAAACTCATGTGTTCATGTCTAGCCAAGATATAGATGTGGTGGTGGTAGCAGAAGCCGATGTAGTAAATGTAGTATATAGTTTATCCGTCCAGTTTATCCAGATACTGTATGTGATGCATGCAATTCAAAGGAAACCGGTGTCAGGTTTGGCATTTGGCTGGGTCTTGTTTTGAACCGTTTTGTTTTCAGCATTTTCTGATGCCCCAAAAACTTTTCATTGTTGTTGCAATGCCTCGGAATCTCTCAGGATTGCAGCTCCGTGAACACCTTTAACGGTGTTTGCTCCGTTCTGGAATCAGAATCGCCAGATGGTTTCATCTTGGAGAATGTCGATGCGGTCGAAGCAAAAGCAGAAGGGCAGACACGGTCCATTGGCAGTATGATAAATAGCGCTAGACTAGAATTGTTTTAGTTTTACAGGATCAGCTACCCACCCAGCATTGCAGTTTATTGCCCACATAGTATGACAGTGGCAAATACAGCAACATTTGAAACATTTGTTTGAACCTAAATGGTTGCATTGCATATGTTTGGCGGAAAGTGCAAGAAGATGAGAGTTGACCATGGCCAGCAAATTCAGAACCCTTTGATAGCTAACGTTTCATGTCGTCGTCGTAATCTTTTTTCAGCTGGGGCCAAGGTCGAACTTGGATTTGCTGGTGGAGCGTTTGGTGAATCTGGGCTATTGTGTACGCCACCATCGTCTCAGGTCAGATTCCTTCAACCTTCCTCAGAGAAGGTGCAGGATTTATTTTTTTGGCGTCAAGATCAACGGAGCTGACGGGATGAGCGCGCCTGAGTGGGTCCAAAGCATGATCAGTAAAATCCTCGAATCTCTCAAGTGTGACCTCACGGTCAAACCTGTAGCGGCCTCAACTTTGCGCTGCTGAGTGTGAAAGGATTTTACGGAATCGAACCTACAGGTTAGTCTGCATTCCGCTTGTCTTTTGTGGAAAAATAGGTTTGAAAGAAGTGAGATTTAGGGGCCCCTGCTTTCGGGCATTGCAAGCTGGAAAAAAGATGGGTGAATCCTGCTACTCTAACAAGATGGTTAACTAGTCATCCCCCCATTGCAGGGTTCACCAGGCTCAAACTTTGAAATGGAGCTTTAGGCTAAAAGCGGCTTTAGCCTTGGCCTGTAGAAAAGTTACCAATAGCATGTCATGCCATGAAAAACACACTTTTGGCAAGGTCGTTTATGGCCTGTGAATGCGCGTGCCGCAGAAACAATTTTCAGTTTTGTTTTGCCACTTCTTAAAAGTGCATTTGGATGCGTATTTTGCAGAGCTGGCGCAAGCATGGCGCTAAGCCAAACAATTGGCTTTCGCACCGTTTAAGTTTCAATGTACACACGCCCAGAAACCGTAAGCCGTAGCAACCGAATCGAAAGAGCGCAAGGTGAAAACTGAAACTATGGCCATGGCCAATGGGTTTAAATTAGCCAGTAATGTAATGAGTATAGTTAAACAGTTACTGGGTAGCTGCTGTAAGTCGTGCCGCCTTGTTCTAAGTCGTCCCGGGATAGTGTGCCCATGCGGAAATGGCAACTTTAGGTATTTGGTGTTTGGGTTAAGTTTTCTTTCCTTGTAAAAAGTTGTTCTTTTGTGGTGTGCCCGTGCGCACGAGCATTCCTAGACGACATGTTTTCAACATAGTCACTCCTCTTGTCCAAGCTGTTCCCTTTGCAGTGTGCCCATGCGCGGGAGCATTCCCCGGCCACTTGTTTTCAACATAGTGATTCCTCTTGTCCAGTCCCATGCGTGCAAGCATTCCCTGACCACTTGTTTTCAACATAGTCATTCCTCTTGGGCGGGGGCTTGCCAGGGGTCGCGCGGCCCTCGCGAAAGGTCGCGCGGCCCTCGCGCAGAAGCTATGTTTTCATGTATGCCAAAATTTTCTTCGTGTAAGGTTGGTTCTAGATACAGTCCTGCAGGCTAAATGTCATTTGGCAAAGCAGTGTGCCAGTAGCGCGCTGTCAAGTTTGCAGGTCGGCTTGTTCATCTTGGGCAGCTAGCAGAAGTGTTCTGAATGCAGTGTGCTAGTAGCGCGCTGTCAAGTTTGCAGGTCGGCTTGTTCATCTTTTGGGCAGTTAGCAGAAGTGTTCTGCACGCAGTGTGCCAGTAGCGCGCTTTAAAGTTTGCAGGTCGGCTTGTTCATCTTTTGTTCAGTTAGTAGAAGTGTTCTGCATGCAGTGTGCCAGTAGTGCGCAGTCAAGTTTGCAGGTCGGCTTGGTCATCTTGTGGGCAGCTAGCCGAAATATTTTGAATGCAGTGTGCCAGTAGCGTGCTGTCAAGTTTGCAGGTCGGCTTGTTCATCTTTTGTTCAGTTAGTAGTGTTCTGCATGCAGTGTGCCAGTAGCGTGCTGTCAAGTTTGCAGGTCGGCTTGTTCATCTTTTGGGCAGCTAGCAGAAGTATTCTGAATGCAGTGTGCCAGTAGCGAGCTGTCAAGTTTGCAGCTCGACTTGTTCATCTTTTGGGCAGTTAGTAAAGGTGTTCTGAATGCAGTGTGCCAGTGGCAAGGGCACAAAAAAACACGCCAAATCCGTCAAATCATGTCCCAAGATTCCCAAGATGATGTTTTTGGCAATGTGCGCACAGTGTGCGGTCGTTTTTCGCTGCTTTGCAGAATCTCAAAAGACACTCTGAATGTTGTGTGCCCATTGTGTTTTGCAAAATATGGGGTGACTTAAACGTGGGGTGACTTAGAACGAGCGCACGTTGTTCCATGCAGTTTGGCTTGCCGTGGGCTGACTTAACGCGACGTGGGCTGACTTACGGCGGAGGAAAACCCACAGGGTTGAGCAGACGAGAAAAGAATTAACAACTGTAACTACAACTTGCATCTGAAATTTGATTAGCTAACTTGCTACAATAGTTTTGGGCCTTCGGCAATTCATTTTTTTGAGACGAGATCTTTTGAGTTTTGATGCCATTGATGCTGTGCCACGATTGACGTGACGTAACCAATCAAACCACTGTGGAACCGTGGAACCAAAGCTGCTGCTTTGGGCCGCAGCTTGAAACCAAAGCGGCTGGTTTGGAACGCAACTTGGAACCGTCCTGTTTCCTTTCCATGCTTTTGATTTATTTTTTTTCATTTTTTCGCGCTCCTTCAACCTCTACCCGTCTCTTCCTGTTTTTTTTCTTCACTCTCTCTCTCTGAGACATTGTAAAGCAACCAGGCGCCCGGCACCCGGCACCCGGCACCCGGCACCCGGCGCCGGGCACCCGGCACCCGGCGCCCGGCACCCGGCACCCAAAAAAAGCAACCACAGCAACCACTATACAGCAGCAAGTCTCCCTCTCTTCCTTTGTCGCCCTCTTTTCTCTTCCTCTCTCTCTCTCTCTCTCTCTCTCTCTCTCTTACTGTTCCTGTTTTTTTTTTATATCTCTCTCTCTCTCTCTCTCTCTCCCTCTCTTCCTTTGTCTCTCTCTTTCTCTCTTCCTCTCTCTTCCATTGTGCTGTTGGCTTTCGTTCCCTTTTTTTGACATTTGTGAATTGTCAAGCTTGTGGTTTGTCATGCAAACAGCTGGCGTGCTGCTTTGTCCAAGTTGATTTTCAGCATTGCAGCGCAAACCAGAAACAGTTCATGTGTGTGTGCGTTGAAGATGGATATTGAAATGTGAGAAGTGAACCGGCCTTGACTCGCCAAGGCGGATTTGCTTTATCCCGATAGTCATCCTGCTGTCCGACGTGAGCTCACCAGACTCACGGTAAAGGACAAGGGCGTCAAGAAGGAGGGGGCAAAGCGATGGCAGGAGACCCACAAGACTATGGCTGAGTCTCGTTTCTTGCTCAGCATATCATTATTCGTTTGGCGGGTCATGCGCCATGACGGGATGATTCAAGTCAACTGATTGAACTAGGGTTCGGATCGGATGTTTGTTTTTTCAAACTGGCCATTGGTTGCGCTAAGTTGGTATGCGGTGGCCGCTGGTCATCCCGGAACACTTGGACCAGAACAAATGGTTCGCCTTGCTGCCAGACCGGGAGAAGGAGGCATTGGTTTTGGCTTTCGTTTGCAGCCCACAATTTGGCTGGCAGGGCATGTATTTTTTGTTAGCGATGGACAATGTGCTAGATTGAAACGCCCACACTTGAGTTCCAAGCAAGGTTCTTAGCGTCAAACTTTGAACTTCACACATTCACAGCCATACGGTCACACATATTCAGATTCAGATAATATCAGAATATCAAACCAGTATTAGTTGACTATGACAATTGACAGTTGAGCTGTATCTGCAGTATTTGACTGCAATTGACAATTGAGCTGTTGTATGCGCAAGGCCGTTGTCTTCATCGAACACCAGAATGGATTGCGCAAAGAAACCCAAGAATCGCCAATTGAGTTTGTGGACATTAGTCAGACGGTGACACGGATGGCCCAGTCCACTCAAGAGTCCAACGTGTTTTGGCGTGCAATGTTTAGTCATGCATGCCAGTTGTGGCAAATTTCTCAAAGGTTGCTCATTGAAATTGTCACATTGTTCTGTTCTTGGCCGTTGGCTGATGATGTCTGAGTGTGGGCCACAGTGTGGGCGTTTTGATTTTTGATTGCCCTCACGAACTTGGCAGGTAGTGCCTACAATTTTGCCGAGTGCCAAACTATGGAGTGTCAGCCGCGGCCGGTGGCTCATAGGCTTTCCAGCTGCAACTTCATTGGTAGGCTGACAGACCGCTTAGCTTACACTTGAAGCGATCGAACATCAAGAATTCAGGGTTGAGTTGAGTTGAATTAACTCAGCGGCCTGTGAAATTGCGATTCTGGCTGGACTTTAATCTTTAGCTTTGATTGCTTGCGTTGCATCATTTCATTTCTTGTGATGGAAGCTTGCAGGTTCAGAGATGCTTGCCCTCCAGGGCTTGTGCGTTGAGGAGCTTCGCGGCGGAGTGGTTTCCACGGAGAAGTTGCTGGGTGACCTTGCTGGCAACGCATTTGCAGCTCCCGTGATAATGGCTGCGTTGCTAGCGTGCCTTTCAGCGTTTCAATTTTCCAGCGAGTCCGAAGACGAAGAAGTAGACGCGATAAAGACGGCTTTCAAGGCTGTCTATCGATGTCGAAATGCGCCAGAGGATCCAGATCCAAAATGATTTTGCTATGACTTTGATGTTCCGGGAAACCAGGTTGGACTGTTACATTGTCACTGTAACTCCTTCTATCTTTCGTTATTTAGTAGTCATTTAGTCATTATTAATTATGTTATTTGTGATTATGATGGTTAGATATGGTTAGTCATTATGGGTGGATATGGTTGGTAATTATGGGGTGTGATTAGTTATTATGGGTGGAAATGGTTAGTATTGCATGGCTTAGTCATGTTTATGATGGTTAGTTCAGTGTTATGTAGCCATTGTGACATTTCATTGATAGCTTATGTAAACAGCAAACGTAAACTGCAAGTGTAAACTGTAAACTCACAACGTGTCAAGCATCGTCATGCTTCTGGAACTCAAGGCCAAACTGAAAGTTTGTGCCGGCCTGTGCATATAGGCTCGTGACCAGTGAATTTCAAACGAAAGACTTCTTGCGAGGGGGTGGAAAAAAGCTTCTGGCTCAGAGCAGTGTGGATGCTGACAGTGAACATGTCCATGCACCTTGTTGATCGTACCAATCTTCCATATTTAGTGCCAAAAGCGTACCTATTTCCCTGTACCCGTACCTAATTGTACGTCCATGCACCTTGTTGATCGTACCAATCTTCTATATTTAGTGCCAAAAGCGTACCTATTTCCCTGTACCCGTACCTAATTGTATGTCCATGCACCTTGTTGATCGTACCTATTTTCCTTTTTTAGTGACAAAAGCGTACCCATTTCACTGTACCCGTACCTTTTGGGCCGTACCAAATATCTTGGTCAGCTGAAAGTCAAAAGCGTACCAAATTTTAACTGGTTCGTAGGGGGATAGAGCATTGCTCTTGAAGTTAGATAACCTTAAACCTTAAAACCTTAAACCTTAAAACCTTAAACCTTGAAACCTTAAACCTTAAAACTTTAAATCTTAAACCTTGAAACCTTAAAACCTTAAACCTTAAAACCTTAAACCTTAAACCTTAAAACCTTAAACCTTAAAACCTTAAACCTTAAACCTTGAAACCTTAAAGCCTTAAACCTTAAAACCTTAAACCTTGAAACCTTAAAGCCTTAAACCTTAAAACCTTAAACCTTAAATCTTAAAACCTTGAACCTTAAACCTTAAACCTGAAACCTAAAAACCTGAAACCTCAAACGTTAAAAACTTAAACTTTTAACCGTAGGGTTTAGCAAACTCTTCACCCCAGAGGCCTGATGCGAGATGGCAACCTCAGAGGCCCAACGCGCGCGAGATGTATTCACAATTTCTCCCCCCGTCGCTAACAAAGCCAAAGCGAATCTCAAAGTGAAGGTTTTCGCACCTCAACGCGAAACCCCAGTCGCCGCAAGCCAGCCCAGAGCCGAAACTAAGAACATATTTGCCAGCGACAGAAACGCAAAAATCAAAATTGCGCAGTTTTGGGTTTCAGTCCCGTTTTCGGCGGGCGTCAGCACATGGCCCTGTCGATGAACCCATTTGTTTACGGATATCAAGATGAATATGCTTTTGTCAAGTATGCCTGGCAACATGCAAGTTGGCAAGAAGAAACCCAAAGCAACCGGAAGAACATGCGGTACTTCAAACAACCGCTTGGCTGT
>VSDK01014224.1:73336-87117 GCA_009767595.1 Symbiodinium kawagutii
GGTAATTTGAAGTGATTTAGGGTGATTTAGGGTAATTTAGGGTGATTTAGGGTGATTTAGCGTGATTTAGAGTAATTTAAGGTGATTTAAGAAAATTTAGGGTGTTTTTTTTCTGTTAAAAGCCCTTTTTCTCAATAGGAACCGTTTTTCTTTTAACAACCCCTTCCTCATTAGGGTTTCTTCTTTTAAAAACCCTTTTTAGGCCCCGCTTTTCTTTTAAAAAGCCCGCTCTCCTCATTAAGCCCCGTTTTCTTTTAAAAGCCCCCTTTCTTCATCAGACCCCCTTTTCTTTTAAAGCCCTTTTTCTTCATTAGGCTCTTTCTTTTAAAACTTTTTTTCTCATTAGGACCCCTTTCTTTTGAAAACCCGCTTTTCCTCATTGGGCTCTTTATCTTATTAGCCTTTTTCTCATTAAGGCCCCTTTCTTTTGAAAGCCCGTTTTTCCTCAAGAAGCACCTTTTTCTTAAAAGCTTTGTCTCAGTAGAACCCCTTTCTTATTTGGTCCCCCCTTTGTTTTAAAAGCACCTTGTGGTAATGAGACATGTTTATTTCAAAACGGTAATTTTAGGGTGATTGAGGCTAATTTAGCCCCCCTTTGTTTTAAAAGCGCCCTTTGGTTATGAAACATTTTCGCTTCAAAAAGATGATTTTAAGTTAATTTAAGCTAATTTGGCCCCCTTTGTTTTAAAAGCACCCTTTGGTTATGAAACATTTTTGTGTCAAAGGCTTTGCAGCTTTGGGCATGCTACCCTGTAGAATTTAAAGCTTTGGGCCTGGCTCCCCTCACTGCTGTCGGCGGCTCTGACGAACAGATTGGCTTAATGAAATTTGCAGCTTTGGGCGTGAGCCCCCTAAAGAAGGTTTTTTGCAACTAGGTTTGCTTTGGGCGCCACCTGCGTTGGCGAACCCTAAACCCTAAACCCTAAACCTTAAACCTTAAAACCTTAAATCTTAAAACCTTAAACCTTAAACCCTTAAACCTTAAACCCTTAAACCTTAAAACCTTAAACCTTGAAACCAAAAAATTAAACCTAAAACGTTAAAACCCTAAACTTTTAACCGTAGGGTTTAGCAAACTCTTCACCCCAGAGGCCTGATGCGAGATGGCAACCTCAGAGGCCCACAGCGCGCGAGATGTATTTACAATTTCTCCCCCCGTTGCTAACAAAGCCAAAAAGGCATTTGCTTGGGATCTTTCCCTTTTGGATTGGGATTTTTCCCTTTTGGGTTTTTTCTTTTTTGAACTTCTGATGGATATATTATGCTCACGAATTGATGTATCATGTTTTTTGTGTATATTGTATACACTGCTTATGTATACACTATGATCCTAACACTGTGACAAGCTGAATGTATACACTGATTTTGTATACACTGATTATGCATTGTAAACCAATATGGCGAAGCGCATTGCTACGTCATCTGGATTTGCTGTTATTTGGACCAACTGAAATCAATAACTCTCAACGATGACTCCATGGGGCGCTCATGTTGAGAGCAAAGACAATTTTTAATCAGTGTGAAGCGCCTGGGTCCTGACAGATCACGCCAAGGATCATACTTGGGCACTGCAACACTTGCTTAGGCCTTACGCCCTCCCACTTACCCACTGTAAGAGCCTAGCAGTCGCAAAGTTCAAGCCTTGAAAGAGGTTTTGTTACCCTCCCTCTGTCCCACAAAACCTTCTTCCAAGGCTACCAAGGCCCAGGAGTATCATTGGTCCTTGCATTTGCTGCATTACTTTGAATTATTTGGTCCTAGCTATCTTTTGCATAGGCCCACACAAGGTCCGACAGGCCCTTGTTGACTCATTGCTTTTATGAGGCCTGTTCTCCTTGTTTTTGGCCTAGTTCGTAACAGGATGGAAATTATGAATGTTCCTGGCCGTGTGTTCTTGTTCAAGTCCGCTGCCCTCATACATGGGCACTAGTTCTTCGGAATTTTGGCCCCTTTGAAAATGGGTGAGTTCTTCGGAATTGTGGTCCTTTGATAATGGGCGGACTAGTTCTTCGGAATTTTGGTCTGACTGAAATTCAAAACGTATCCCATGACCAAGTGGCAGGGCCAGGTTGGGCCTAATCAAATGATCGGGGACTGCGCTGGCAGTTGCGCGGCAACTACTGCTCTGGAATTCTGCGCAATGTTTTGCTGCTGTTTATTGCAGTGAGCTGTGATGTGAATGATCCAGCAAAAGAAAGAAGAAACATGATGGGTGGCAGCACATGTGCAGCGAACTGGCCATGGCCGTGAAAACTGCCAGAAATGTGGTGACATATTTGTTTGCAGTTGCCAGCCGTGCTATATCTGCAACAAACCTTTTTAGCCACCGCGTTGGATTAATCAAAACTTCACAAAAAGCACGCAGGTCTGCCCAGGATGTTCTGTGGAGCTGGGTCAGGGTCCATGTTTGTATCCTTGGCCTTGTTGGCCTTCACCCTGGCGGTGTTCCAGGTGGACCTGCAAATCATATAGCGTGCATGCCGCTCCCTGTACAAATCCTTGATGAAAGAGATTCTTGTCGGTCCGGTGCATAATCTTCACCAAGAAATTCTTGGCTGCCTTCACTTCAGCGATCTTCGCCTCAAGTAGCTCAGGGGAGTTCAGACCAAGGTGTGTGCTGACTGTTTCCTGCACTGACTGGATCTGGCAGTATGTGTCATATTTGCTGGTCCAGACTGTGTCTTCGAAGATGTAGTCCGGATTCTCACACTTGTTCCTGATCAATGCCAGAAGGCAGCATACTTTGGCAAGTGCAGCATTGCGGTGCTTGTTCTCAGGGAAGAATTGCTGGGCAAAGAGACAAGTCTCCTTTGTGGACTCGAGCTCGAAAGCAGCGATCTGAACAAGTTGCGGATCCATTGCCAACAAGGCATTGTAACTGGCCTGCACCATGGCCTTTGGTAAAATGCCTCTGTCCTGGGGCCCCTTAGCAGCAGCAGGCGCACAACTGGAAGAATCAGACGCCGACGCCATGCTACAACAATCAGCTGATGCTTGGACCGGCTAAAAAAGCACTGATCGTCAACGATGCCTCCATGGGCCACTTGTTCAAAGCAAGGACAAAAAAATAGTGAAAATTTATTTACCAAGTTGTTGAGCTGGGTCCTGACTGTCAGTGAGCAGATATATAGCTTGCTTAGGCCTTACGCCCTCCCACTTACCCACTGTAAGAGCCTAGCAATCGCAAAGTTTAAGCCTTGAAAGAGGTTTTGTTACCCTCCCTCTGTCCCACAAAACCTTCTTCCAAGGCTACCAAGGCCCAAGAGTATCATTGGTCCTTGCATTTTGCTGCATTACTTTGAATTATTTGGTCCTAGCTATCTTTTGCATAGGCCCACACAAGGTCCGACGGGCCCTTGTTGACTCATTGCTTTTATGAGGCCTGTTCTCCTTGAAATAAATATTCGCGGCCATGTGGTCTTGTTCAAGTCCGCTGCCCTCATACATGGGCTTTGGCGCTCCGACCGATGAACAATCCTACGGCCATGGATCGAACCCAAGTGACTGAAAAAGAAAATTTGGTCAAAACATATCCCATGACCAAGTGGCAGGGCCAGGCTGAGCCTAACCAGATGAAAATGTAACCTTTGCAAATTTCACATTTGCATGATCTTGGACTGTGCTGGCAGTTGCGCAGCACTTTGTCCTGCTCTGGAAATCTGCTGTGACGCAAAAAAAGGGGTGTTACATGCACAGTACCGTTCAATGCTGAAAGCATTTGCTGAAATCATCACAGCTGGTCATTTTCTGCCGTCGCTTACTGCAGTGAAGTGTGCAAATGCAGTGCTCAAACCACACCAGAGGCCAAATGATGGAAGTGATCCAGTAATAAAACAATTAATGCAAAATAAATCATATTATTGTAATAAATCAGGAAGGCCGATGTGGTGCTCAAAAGTTGGATTGTGCGAGCCTGCCAGCGCAAAGTCAAAATTGGCCTAATCAGAGCTAGACCGACATCACACCAAACTGGACTCAGGGCTCAGGCAGAGATAGGCCAATGTCAGGCCGACCTCGTCTCAGAAGAGTGAAGGGAGTTAAGCCGCCTCTTCCTTCTTCTCAATCTTCTCGATCTTCTCAGTCTTGCCCTGCACAGCAGCCTTCAACTCAATGATGGCTTGAGGGGGCACAGAAACGGCACGACTCATTGCAACGTAAGGCCTCACCGGTTGCAATCCTTTGGATGCAGTGGGTGGCCAACGGACGCTCCAAACCAAAGATGTAGCCCAGGTATTCCATGTCTGAGGTGGAATCAGGCCAGCGCAGTTGTGGCTGGCCACTTTGATCTTGCCATCTTGGCCTTCTGTCTTGGCAGCGATATCTTCACAAGAAAACCATACATCGTGCTTCTTCTCCAACACAAAATGTGCAGGATTGCCTTCACGGGAATAATCCTTGAGAGTGTGGAATCCAACATGCGCATCAGCTGGGCTTGTGGCCCTTTTGCCTTTGATCACGTCATTCAAAGTCAAGTACTGGTTGTTGAAAAAGACAAGCGAATCAGCGAGCTGAAACAGGATATCTTTCTGTGGAGATGGGTTGTCAATCCACTTTCCTTTGTAAAAGCCACAGAGAATCTGTCCCTCGCGCAGCATCTGCACCTCCGAGGACGTGTTCTTCAGAAAGATCCTGTGGCCCACGGCCAAATTCAACCCCACTGATTTGCAACTTGCCACTGAAATTAAATGCGTCAAAGGGATGCCATCTGGGAGCGCCTGCAAAATGAACTCTGATGGAGGATCATAGTCACTGTTGGTCGTCACCTTGCGCTGTTTGCTGTTGCTGCTCGGATCGTTCTCTGTGACAGCACGTTTCTTGGTGTTGTCAGCGGTGCTGGCAGGGAGGTCCAGCGCGTAGTCCTTGCGCATCTTGGCCAAAAACTCCTGGAACTCAACACCCCAAGAGCTGTGGTCGTGCCATGTCTGAAGCAAACGATCCGGCGTCTTCAATGTGTTGATGCCGCTGCTGCTCTTGACTTTGGAGTTCCATGCCAAAATGCTCAAATTTGGCTGCGGTGGCATGGCGTGCTCTGACTCCTCTGAGGACTCAGCAGGCAATGGAAAAGGAGGAACATAGGCATTGTCAAGGAACTTCTGGGCCAACAGCTCTTTGACATTCTCTTGCACCCAATCCACCTGACAAGTGGCATTTGGAAAAAAAAATAAATGTAGTTGGAACAAAGAGCAGGCAATAACTAAAAAACTGCAAAAAAACATGAAGCCTGGCCTCAAGCTCCGTCTCACAAAAGCCAAGGTAGTACAGATGGTGTAACTTGCCTTTCTCCCCAAAAGCTTGCTGCCAAAAAGCTCTGGTGAGATCTCCGCAATGAGTGGTCAGGTCTAGCACCAACACAAGTAGCTTGGCAGCTGCAGCGCCGCCAATGTCCCTCAAACAGCTGTCCAACAACATGCTGCTGGCCTCGGTTCCAAGTTGAAATACCCGCTCACCTTTGGAAGGCTTGTAGGTTTCCCCAGTGAAAGATGGCATGGCTGTGTCTCTACAATCCTCAACGATTTGAAGCTCTTCTGCGGTGGGCAATGGCAAACCGCTGATATGACCTGACTTCATCAAAGGGATGTGCTTGAAGATCGAATAGGTCTAGTGGAATTCTTTGTCTCCCATGGGCAGCACGAAGCGGCCAGGCTACACCATGCTCCTGGCGAAATGCGTGCCAACAGTGAGTAAACAACATGACTATAAAAAAAAGTTTTCTTTCAGATCCAAAACCATGGGGAGATAAAATGATTTTACAATTATCCAACCTGGTGTCACGCAAGTCGTGTCTTTCTTGGAAGGCCAGGACGAAGTGAGTGTCCAGGTTGCAGTTGCTCTGGCTGAGGAGGCCGCGGGCGAGTTCCTCTTCTTTCCACAACAATCCCCTCTTCGTTGAATGGCTGGGAGTCATGAGGATGCCCAACGTGCTGCTGCCAGGTCTGTTGACCAAACTGCTCAAAAGAGAAGCCTGACGTCTCTGACCTTCAGCACTGAGGACTGTAGGAGCGCTCCAATTCGTGAAGCAAAGCATGAAGATCTCATTTTCAGAGCTACGCTTGTGGATCTTGTTCAAAATGGTCAAAATGGACTGCACAATCTGCCAGCACTCCTCAGGCTTCTTGAGCAAACTGAGAGACATTTTCCAATACTCTGACCGGGTGTCCAGCAACTTGCTTGCCATCTGCTTGGCTGCCTGCTGTCGAGCGATTTTCTGCTGCAGACGAGCATGAAAAACAGCTGCTTCTCGATCTTCTACTTTCACACGCCACAATTCGAAGCTGCGGATGTCATGCCTTAGTTGCCAAAAACCAAATAATTTCAACATAGATGTGGTTATGACACGGGAACTACTTCACCATTGAAAGTTATTCAAACTTGATAATTCAAAACCCTAAACTTTAAAAACATCGAACATACAAACTCACTACCCCCACCCGCCCTCCACCTGGACTTTACAAAATTTGAAGATTTGTTCTTGGCTCGATAAACTACAATGTTTGTGTTCTGGAAATAAAGAAATTTTAAAATGAAATGGGCCAAGGAACTCGATCTGTTGCAAAACCAGCTGGAATTCTTCCTTCTCCAGCTGGGTCGCTGCGATGTTTCTGCTTGTGAGCCCAACAGCCAATTGGGCCTCTGTCGTGCCTCGGTGTTTGCGAAGGATCTCTGTCACTGCAGTCAAAGATGCAATGTTGAAACCTTTCTGCTTCTCCGAGATGGCATTCTCGAGCTCGAGCTTCAATGACAGATCGCCAATCAAGAAGCTGTCCTTGAGAGAATTGGCCAACTCCAAGGGAATGCCCATGTCTTCAACCAAGGACTGCTGGATGCTCACCACCAACTGCGCTTGGTTGACCATCTCTTCCATGGCTTGCTTTGAAACCCTCATCCTGGCTTCTGGAGATTTGGCATCATAAGCTCGGCAAATGGTCTCAATGGCCAACTGCACCGCTGGCTCTGTGATTCGCGAGCGATCTGTCCATTCTTTGTGAGGGCACCGGGGCGCGCTTCCGACTTAGATCTTTTTGTTGGCCCAGCAGTCCTCAAGGAAGGCGGTCTTGTTACCATATTTGCTTCCATGTTGCATCAAAATGGAGAGGGTGGCATTCGAAAGGGTCAGCAAGAAGTTCAAAGATTGCAACTTCTGACCTTGGATCTTCGATTCTTGGGAGCATGATGCGTTCCAACTGCCTAAGACCTGGTCGGCAGCATAGCCGTTTTCCTGTAAAAGCAGCAACTTGCCCAACCAAGTCAAAGAGTCATGGGCTTTTCTCACACCGCCTCTCGCAGCGATCTGGGCATTTTCGATGGCAATTGATTTCAAATCTCGCAGCAGCGTGCCTCGTTTGCACGCAATGCCTTGCATGGAAGCGAACAATTGAGGATGCAAGATTTGAAGGTCCCAATTTGCCTGCAGACACAGGGCTGCTATGAACAACAAGGTTGCCGCCCGACAGGCGCCCTTGAGGTAAGTCACCCATCCGTACTCAGGGCTCCCTGAGGGAGATGGCCCATCCCATAGGCTCAAAGGAGTTTCAGATCCACTGGTCAGAAAAGTGTCCACGAGATACCTGTCTAGCAACATCAAAGAAGTGGCCAGATATGGCGGAGGCCTTGTGCTCGACTTGGGGCTCCAGCTCAGGTCACTCAAATGGACATAGAAAATGTCCTGGCAAGATTCTGGCATGACCTTCGAGTAAGGCAAGTGAATCACCTTCGGCCATGTTTCGAGCAAAGTCTGGCCAAACTTTTCGTGGTCAGGAACGGTGGCCTCCAAGTATTGCCATGGTCCTCCATACTTTTGAAGGACAGCCTTACCAACCTTCAGGCACACTTCTTTGAAGTTGTCCGGGTTGGGGTTCAGAATTGCCTTGCCTTCGAGGAACAGGGCCACATGCTCATCTGAAACGCCTGGCTCCATCAACACATCAGTGTTTTCAACCTTGGTGTCGGAAAGCGGCTGGTCATCAACAGGCTCAAGCTTGGCCATCACGGCACTAAGCAGGAGAAAACTGTAAGTCACTGCCAGCCAAAATTGCTCTGGTGTGGCGCAGCAAGACTTGAGTCATGAAAAAAAAACTGGACTTCAGCTCTCTTGTGTGGCACAGCAAGACTTGAGTAATGAAAAAAACTGGACTTCAGCTCTCTTGTGGGGCCCAGCAAGATTTCAGTCATAAAAAAACTGGACTTCAGCTCTCTTGTGTGGCACAGCAAGACTTGATTCATGAAAAAAACTGGACTTCAGCTCTCGTGTGGCGCAGCAAGATTTCAGTCATGAAAAAACTGGACTTCAGCTCTCTCGTGTGGCACAGCAAGACTTGAGTCATGAAAAAAAAACTGGACTTCAGCTCTCTTGTGTGGCACAGCAAGACTTGAGTCATGAAAAAAAAACTGGACTTCAGCTCTCTTGTGTGGCACAGCAAAACTTGAGTCATGAGAAAAACTGGAAGACTTCAGTGCTAATGTGGCGCAAAGAGGGTTCAATTCAACTGTCCCCAGTCCATTCAATGGAAGAAGGAAAAGCAAACGCTGGATTGTTTCAACTCAGTATAGCCCTTCCAAGGGCCTAGCTCCACTATAATGAAAATTGTAAGTTGAAAAAATATCTTCCAGCGCTCGAACCTTTTGCAGTCGGAACTGTTCCCTTCGCTGCCTGTAGAAAATTTTGCGCCAACTTCTGGCGAATTTGGTCTAAAATTCCTGGCAGTAGATCAAGTTGGTCTAAAAGTGCTGGCAGTAGACCTTTCCAGAGCTCAAACCTTTTGCAGTTGGAACTGTTCACTTCTCTGCCTGTAGAAAATTTTGCGCCAACTTCTGGCGAATTTGGTCTAAAATTGGATCTTCCCTACTTCCTGGATCCCAAATATTCCACCAAATTTGGTCTAAATAGGGTTGCCCACAGGGAAGCCGGGTTTAGACCTACTTCTGGCGAAGTTGGTCTAAATCCAGGGTTTTGAGAACCTTCTGGTCCAAATCTGGACTGCCACGAGCAAGGGTAGACTTAGACCAAAACCTTTGAAACCCAGTGGATTTAGACCAACTTCTGGCGAAGTAGGTCTAAATCAGGTCTGTCTCAGCAGCAACAGTTTTAGACCAATTTCAGCTGCCCTGAGCTCTTTGCTGTACTTCCTCTGCCAGGCTACGAGCTAAAGTTTCACATAAGCCATCTGGGTACTGCTCGCACCATTTAGACAGCCGGTACTTACCCTCTGAGCCTTCAATCACTCGGTGGGCCACTGTGCATTGACAAAATTTGTTTTCAAACGACTTTGCCACGCATGGTGAATTTGTTAAAAAGCGCGTGGACTTACGAATGGGCTTTTTGCTCAGCGGCGCCCTCAAACCGAAGCGGCACTGGTGAAATTTCACCAGCTTCACAGTCGGGATGCGCAGCAGCTTCTGGATGCAAGGTAGCTTCCAGGAGCTAGCTCCAGTTGGGTGCTCAAAAACAAATACGCCATTGATGCTCAGGATGTACTCAATGATTTGCACAGTGAAGTCAATGAAGGTCATGGCATCTTTCCAGCGTCGGTGCAGATCATCTTTCTTCATCTTTTTGAAATTGATTCGCATCATCTGGCTGAACATGGTGCATGGAGGTGATAGTACAACAACAAAGATCTTTCGATCGAAGAGCATCTTGATGACATTTTCCCTGATGTCAGGAAGCCGCAGGTCGTAGCCGGTCAAGATATCAATGGACATGGTTCCCACCAAAATGTGCATGAGTTGCAGTGCTGCAATCATGGAAACCATCCGTGGCCGTAAAAAAATTTCAGCGAAAACTTCTTTCTGTGACTGGTTTTGTTTCACTGAAGGCCCTGGCCATTGCTGCTCAATCTCTTTGTCCAAAAGTGATTCCAAGTCTTGGCTATCTTCAAGACCAGGCATACTCAAATCATCAACTTCAGAAGGCAAATCGACGGAGCATTCTGAATCCGACAGCTCTATTTGGTCATGGCATTGTTCGGAGGCCGCTGATGGCAAAGAGACATCGGAACTAGATTCGATCACTTCGATCTCCATGGATCTTTGAAAGTATATGAAGAACTGCGGTGAAAAATTATTAGCTCACATTGTCTCACATGCCAGCAAGCCTGCAACATTTGAATCATTTGACAGAGCTTTGCAAGAACAAAAGATTTCACAAAACACATGGATACAACTGGAGGTCCGCAGCACTTTTTTTCGTGAAACCGGCTGGGAGTGAAAAACTGTCGATTGATCACTGTTCCTGGCGCATGGGTGCGACCATAATCCAGTCTCCCAGTTGTAGAGCCACTCACAATGGAGCATTTCAAGGCACAGCCTTGCCGTCCTTTGACCCCTGTCTCAATGGTCTTTTTGAAGGCCTCTGGATCCTCAGCTGCGAGAGCGGTGTTTTAGTGGAAACATAAATAAATAATACAATGGAAGCCCCCCATATTTTTGAATGTCCCCAATAATGAATAAAACCAAGCATCCTCAAGTGTATGTGCTGCACATAGGGCTCCACGTACTTCACTGAAGCGCTGGTCAATCTTCGAATAACTATGCCCGACCAAAAATTGGGTGAAGGTTACTTTGGAAAAGTAACCTTGGCCCAAAAGCATGGCGCCCCATTTGAAACTGATTTAATTCTTGGCTTCTGACGCAGCGTTGTCAGAATGAACTCTCAGTTCTCTTGGCATATGCACGCCTTGTTGCTGCAGATGTTCCAAAGATTCTGCAAGTGCATGGCTCAATAATGTCAATGTGAAATTCGAGCCTTTGGCGCTGTGGTCTTCTTGCAGGAAGAAATGCTCTGAGATTCCTTTTGTGATCACACAGGTCATCTTGCACTCTGGCCTTTGCAATTTCTCCATTTCTTTGGTCATGGCAAAATTTCTTGGCACTCGAAATTTCGATGTGTCCATTCCGTCAATGCATAAAGAGAGCATTGAATGATCGCTGTTGTCGGTCAAAAGACCCTTGACAGATTGCACGGCTCTCTCATTGAGCCTGGCGTCTATCTGTCGGTCTTTCAGCATTGCTGAGAGATGTTCGTGGAATGCTTTGGCAACTCGGTCAGAATCATTCTTTGAATAAGCCAAGCGCCGGAATTGCTTCAACTTGGCACATTCTGTGCACTGAGCATGCTGGGATTCGGTTCTCCATTTCAAACATTTCTGCCATTTCTGCTGATGAAAGGTGTTGACAAAGGAATCATAGCTGGGCCGTGGAGCCTCCAAATCAACAAAGGACCATGATGTCTCTAAGAGCTCACTCAAAGTCGTGTTGGCTGGTAGCCACCGTTACTCTGCACAACGGGTGGGGTCCAGCAAAGAACCTTTGTCCATCAAGCTGTTCACACTTGGAATGATCTGGTCTTTGAGAGCAATGGATTCTGCGAGAGGCTCTGCAACAAACTGGTGGATCCATGTCAGCAAAATTTCACATGTGATTCGTGCATGTGGCACTGGGCCAGCAAGAGTACGTCTGGCATCAACAGGCGGATTCGCATGTTTCTCTGCATGTGCCTTCAAACCACGGAGGGTTTTCACTGACAAACCCAAGATGCTGGCAGTTGCTCGTCCACACAAAGGATGTGTGTTGAAGGCTAGGTAGGGCCTATGGCAGGCCTTCGACTCTTCTGTGTCTAAATGGCTGATCCTGAGGTCTCATGCATTTGGTAGCGGAGCCAGAAAAAAAACACCCCACCAAAAAAAACAAAACAAAATCATGCCAAGCAACCATGAACGGATGATCTCGAACTGAAGGTCTCTGCGTTTGTCTGCAGAACTCGCTCCTGCAATGGCAGCCTTCAACTCTGCCAATCGGGTTGTGATCACTGGATTCTCAGAAAGCGCGGCTTCACAATGGTACTTGCAGCAATGTTCTTTCGCAGATGCAGGCACCATGGGTCTTGCTGCCACGTCGGCATGGATCAATTGATGGAAAGCAAGCTCTTCATCATCTGAACTAATGTTGTCAGGCAGGTCCGTTGAGGAACCTGCCATCTCAATCTCAGTCCTGGAAAACTTAGGAGCCAAAACACTGTGCATGGAGAATATGCGCTCAAGTACAAATCACACAAGCTGTGAAATTTGTGGCGGTTTATTCCATGAAATTTGTGCTCAAGTACAAAAAAGGTGACAGTGGATCAAATTAACTAAAGCGCATCAACTGCCAGATCTGTGAAAAAAAGTCGACATTCCCTGAGGTGTTGCTGACTGAACCAGTCAGAATCAAAATTTTTGAAGGCCTCGATCTGATGACCGAGGCCAAAAGAATGATTGAACTAAACAAAACTCAGGGCCTCGATCGAATGACCGAGGCCGGGCCTCGACACCCTCCCACATTCCCACTGCCGAGGCCTTGATCTAATGTTGGGGCTGTCACCTTCTTCCACTTTTTTATTGCACATATTTGCACAGAGTGGAAATTAAAGGCTGAAACTGATAGCAATGCAAAGCGTACAGTTGCAATCTAAATGCTACTTGACAAGAGCGTCTTTTTTTCCAGCCAAGGTTGCCACTGCCTTGAGGTGAGTTGACGTAATCAGTTCGCTAGCTGATTTTTGCCTTAAACATTCTCCATGGACTAGTCCTTAGTGACCAGTGCCAGCAAAGATCTAGAGCATACTACTCAACGCTCTCTGGGCGCTCTCCCTCATCTGCCGGGGCAGCAGGAGGAGCCGCTGGAGCAGCCGCTGCCCGCTCCGCCAGCCTCCGCAGGACCGCCAGGACGACCGCCATCATCATGGCCTGGTCCACCACCACCACCAGGTCCGCCACCAGGTCCGCCACCATGTGGACCCAACATGTGGTCTGGCACCATAAATCGACACAGTGGGCATCGATTTTGAGTAGCTGCCATGGTCCTCTGGAAGCAGGTCCAATGCAATGGTCCATGGGCACACGGCAAGAAAATTGGCGCTTCATGCGCCACTGGTTGAAGGCAGACAAGGCAGTCCGGGGCCCCCCTCACTGTCATGCGGCGCTCAGGGCGTACTGGCGTTGACGGTGGCTCCATGGTAAGGCCAGGGGTGGCAGCACCACCAGGGCCAGGGGTAGCAGCACCACCAGGGCCAGGGACAGGAGTGGCAACACCACCAGGGCCCGGATCAGCACCAGTTGCTGCAGACACACCAGCTGCTGCTGCTGCCACAATGGCGTCCTGAACAACGAGGCTAAAAACCATGGTGATGGGGACCAGAACAAGAAGGGGGGGAACTAAACAACAAAATCTAATAAAGTGAGCCCAGGCACTGCAGCAGCGAGACGTTGCCGCAACCTCTCATTGTAGCGCGATCTGCGCTCTCTGCGGCGGTTCAGTGCATCTTCATCATCAGTAGTCCATTGCCAGTTCTCTGCCTGACCACTGCCACGATACCATGATGATGATCCACGGCCTTCACCATGCCCAGTGCCACCATGCCATGAGGATGATCCATGGCCTTCATCACGCCATGAAGAGGATCCACCGGCTTCACCATGACCAGTGCCACCGCGGTGGTCACGCCATGATGACGATCCACCGCCTGCACCATGGCCCCATGATGACGATTAATGGCCTCCGCCCCCGCCATCACGCCATGACGAAGACCCGCCAGCATCACCATGGCCAGCACCATGCCACGATGAGGATCCGCCAGCTTCAGCACCATGGCCACCAGCACCATGCCACGATGAAGATCCGCTGCCTTGTTCACGCCATTGGTCATGGCGATCATCTTGACTCCGGGATGTCCATTGGGGCTGTGTCCATTGGGGCGGTGTCCATTCGGGCGGTGTCCACTGGGGCTGGGTCCACTGGGACGTGCCTCC
>VSDK01014224.1:107038-134294 GCA_009767595.1 Symbiodinium kawagutii
TCGTGCTGGCCGCAACATCGCACAGACTGGGGCGGGTGGGGCTGATGATGTCCGTCTTGATTGCAACATCACAGAGACACATGGGTACTACAAGGTACTACTAAGTATTACAAAATACTACAAAGCACTACACAGTAATAGAAAATACTACAATGTACTAGAAAGTACTACAAAATACTACAAAGTACTGAAAAATACTGCAAATACTACAAGGTACTACCCATTTATCTCATCCACGACTACCGATGTTTATCTCATCCACGACTACAAGGTACTACAAAGTACTACAAGGTACTACTAAGTACTACGAAGTATTACAAAGTACTACAAGAGAACTACAAAGTAATACAAAGTACTACAAGGTACTAGAAGGTACTACAAAGAATGCAAGGTACTACAAAATACTGCAACATAAAAACTTCCGCGGTCACAGATGAGAAACATCTCGCGGTCACAGTCGAGAAAAATCTTGCGGTCACAGTCGAGGCCTCTCCGAAGGAAAATTTCCTTGCTCAACCCACTCCAATCTCTCCGCAACCTGTCGATCTCTAACTGAATGTGTCCACACTTGAAGCAACCCCCTATGGATCGCCCGAGTTCGGCGGCGAGCTTGCGCACCTCCCCTCCTCACAGCGCTGTTCCTTCGGAACGCCCTACCAGACCTTCTTCCCTTTCACCCAACGGAGATCTAGACCGATTCGGTGGAGGCGACGGTGGCGGGGTCGGTCTTCGCGACCGATTCGGCGGAGGGCCCGGCGGAGGAGTAGGTCCCATGCACGCCCAGGTGCAGCGAGACGATGAGGCGAAACAATACAATCTTGCAGTGAAGCTACCTTTGAGAAGTTAGTTTGCAGGAAAGTCTTGATCACACACGCCTCGTGGCTTACTTGTGATTTTTGCTTGAAGCGCTCAACTCAACAATTGCTTTGCAAGTGATAAGGGTACTGGGCAAAACGCCTCTTTCAAGCTATCGATATGGATGTTGCTCAGGTGGCAACTCAGCTAGGTCACTTGACGTGATCCAACCAACTTCGCGTAGGAGTTTGTTTTAGGGACGCGAAATTATAGGTATGAACCACCGGCTGAGATGTTGTCAACCGGTGATGAAGATGTGGCTCAGCTAAAGCGATCGCACACCTACTTAGTTGATGGTTATGTTACGAACCTGAACTGCAAGGACTGCAGGCAACAGGCCCGGGCAGCAACGAAAAGTCCTGGATGCTTTGTCGGGCTGTCTTGTCGCTTCACACTCACGTACCTAGATTGGCAAAGGCAGTGAGGGAGATATGAATATGGAAAGCGATCTGACCCCTTGGCTCTAAGGTAAGGCCACTTGCTAGTTACGCTAACGCTTGGTCAGCTGAATGAGGCTGTGAACCAGTTAATCCTATATCCCACAGCCTGGAGGATATGGGTCAATATGAAGCACCCGCAACTCAGCAAGCACGCGGGGCGCACCTTTTAACACAGCTTGAGCCAAACGTAACAAGTCGCAACAGCAAAATGGTCATGACATCTCCAACTACATGTCTTTACATATGAAGGGTAAGAGTTGTCCTCAGAGTCTTCAACTAACAACTAATTGACCAACTAACTAATGGATTGACTGACTGACTGACTGATTGACTGGCTGACTGACTGACTGACTGCGAAGGACTCCTCTAACCATGTGAGGTAACCGACGTAACCCACAGACCAGCTACTGGAAACAAATTACACCAGCATAGACCCCAGATAGCGGTGGATTGCGCCCAGGGATTTTCAGGGCGTGTACATGATCCGGAGCCGCGGGGTAGACAAAGCAGAGGCGAAGGGAAACAAGCCAAGGCAAGCATGAAGGGAAACAAAGGCCAATTGGTCAAACATGAAAGGAAACAAGCATGAGCAGCGGCAAAGCAGCGGCAAACAAAGCGCTGATCCAGAGCCACAAGGGAGATCAAGCAAAGACAAAGGGGAGAGAAAGGGAAGACAAAGGAGAAACAAAGGGAGACAAAGGGGAGACAAAGGGGAGACAAAGGTGACAAGCATGAGCAGCGGCAGAGCAGCGGCAGAGCAGCGGCAAACCAAGCGCCGATCCAGAGCCACAAGGGAGATCAAGCAAAGACAAAGGGGAGAGAAAGGGAAGACAAAGGAGAAACAAAGGGAGACAAAGGGGAGACAAAGGGAGACAAGCATGAGCAGCGGCAGAGCAGCGGCAGAGCAGCGGCAAACCAAGCGCCGATCCAGAGCCACAAGGGAGACAAAGGAAAGACAAAGGGGAGACAAAGGGGAGACAAAGGGAGACAAGCATGAGCAGCGGCAGAGCAGCGGCAGAGCAGCGGCAAACCAAGCGCCGATCCAGAGCCACAAGGGAGATCAAGCAAAGACAAAGGGGAGAGAAAGGGAAGACAAAGGGGAAACAAAGGGAGACAAAGGGGAGACAAAGGTGACAAGCATGAGCAGCGGCAGAGCAGCGGCAAACAAAGCGCCGATCCAGAGCCATAAGGGTGACAAAGGGGAGACAAAGGGAGGACAAAGGGAAAACCAAGGCAAGACAAAGGGAGACAAGCATGAGCAGCGGCAGAGCAGCGGCAAACCAAGCGCCGATCCAGAGCCACAAGGGAGACAAAGGAAAGACAAAGGGGAGACAAAGGGAGACACAGGGAGACAGGAGACAAGCATGAGCAGCGGCAGAGCAGCGGCAGAGCAGCGGCAAACAAAGCGCCGATCCAGAGCCACAAGGGAGGCCAAGGGGAGACAAAGGGGCGACAAAGGGAGACAAGCATGAACAGCGGCAGAACAGCGGCAAACAAAAACGCAGATCCAAGGCCCTACCATTGAGAAGTAAGAACCCTTTATAGCTTGTCAGCTATCTGGGGAACAAACATCCCGTGGGTATGGATGAAAATGGCCGACCCCAAGTCATGGATAGTTTCCCGATCCTCAAAATGGGTTCCAAATTTGTGGATCAAAACGGTGCCATAATTTGGAGCCAAGATGCCACAGCAAGGTGGGCAAGACTTGGCCCTTGGACGTTCCTGCCACCGAAAAACGGTAATGTAGGCATGTCCGAAGCAACCTTGAACCATGTTCCTAACGAAGAAGGGAACGTCCAAAGAGCATTCCCTTGGGGCAATGGCACGTGCACTAAGGTCATATGGTTATACTATCAGGGGATGGATACATCTTTGGTAATGATATCCTTAAAAATATGTATATATATTTTTTTGCTCGATATGGTGATGTTGCCTGTGCCAAACACATGTTGTACATGTTTTTTGTGACCTTTCATATTTTTTGGATGGTGTCATGAGTGGTAACGCCAACAAGTTTTTCATGATATCACACCCCAAAAATGTTAACATCAACAGTTTGGACTTCACACCTACACATGCGTGCGCTAACTCTGGGCTTGCGGGCCATGTACGAACAGGTGTTCCCCGCTTGGTCTGGATCATCCCGCCTCGATCCCTGGCAGCCTGAAGTGGAGGAACGTGTTTTGAACCGGCAGGCCTTGGCATGCAGGCGGGGCCATGGGTTGCAACGGCTGCCCACCATGGTCTGCGGTCATGTGAGCTAAATACCTATATTGTACACAACCAGCAATGAAGGAGGTATCAGCCCACCAAGAAGATAGGTCGGATGTTGGATTCAACACAGCCTCAACCAGAAACCATTAAGGACTTTAACGTCCACTGCTTGACCAAGGGCTCCAGCCTCAATTCGCAGGAACCTTGAGATGACCATCATCAACTACTAGCATTTGGGGCCATCAATCACCAACCACTAACCTTCAATGACGAAAGGGTTTGAAAAGCATCGACTGCGATGATTTAAACATGGCTTTACCATTGCTGCTGGCTCCGCCGCGAACCCGCGTTGCTCACCAACTGAGCCGGTCGCGCAATCTACCACTATTCCAACAAAACAAGAAACTACCCTGAATTCCCATCAAAACAACAAACAACAACAAACAACAAACAACAAACAACAAACAACCAGCAACAACAACAAATAACAAACAACAACCAACAAACAACCAACAACCAACAACCAACAAACAAACAACCAACAACCAACAACCATCAACAAACAACAAGCAACAAACAACAAACAACCAACAACCAACAACAACCAACAACAACCAACACCACCACCACCACCACCACTACCACCACCACCACCAACAACAACAACGACAACAACAACCACAACCAACAACCATCAACAAACAACAAGCAACCAACAACAAACAACGTTCCGGACCCTTGGCCGCGCGCGTGGCGCATCTGGGATTCTGTGTTTGCAGTGGTATTTACCATAGAAAATGTCCTTGCAAGCTTCCAAGATATACTTCATTTTGCGCCTTTTTTTTGTTCCAGTCCTTCAGCCAGCTGCTGTCCTTTGAAACATCACCAAAGGCTGCAGGAGACCAGCCCAGATGCCCCATGCGCTTTGCGCGATAGAACCTCATGGCTTCCAGAACAGTTTCAAGCCCTGGTTTGTCCATCAGTCTGTGCATGGCCAATGGATCAATATGAGACTTGGACGGTGACATGCGGCCAATTTTATTGACCCTTCTCAAAGCGCGTTTGACCACACGTAGAAGACACACGTAGAAGACATTCTGGCGACGCTGCACATAACATCACATAACCACCCCACCCCACCCCAATCATCATGGTGACCATCGTGCCATGGCAACACACACGCAAGACCACACGTAGAAGACATTCTGGCGACGCTGCACATCCCCACCCCACCCCACCCCAATCACCACGGTGACCATCGTGACATGCACACCCCACCCACCCCAAGAAAACGCGACCTGAATGAGAAAAAACAACAAAAACACGCTGTGCCTAGGGCACCTGCGCACACGAAAACGCGCGCGGCCAGGGGGGCGGAAGGAACAACCAAAGTCTTCTTTGTATTCGGCATCTTTGTCCATCCTGTAAGAGTTGGAGTGGAGCTGAGGCAAATTGCCGTCTCGCAATAGAAAGTGCTGAAAGAGTCTGTATCCTGAAGGACCTTACTACATCTTACTACAGACTGTATTTGAAACAAGACTTCAATCTTTGTCCGGGCCAGTGCTCTACAGTAGTATCTTTGTTCGTTCTCCACCTTGTTCCGCGTGCAACTGCTCACTGAAACACTGGAACCTTCATGGTGTTTTAACCATACGGACCATACGTCTAAAACATCTTGATACATCACTTGTGCAGCAGATTTATCGGCAGGGGTTTGCAAGTTTGTGAAACATGCAAGGCTTCTAGACAACTTTGGAGATTGCATCCAGAAAGTTGACAGGTGAGGAATTGACAGCTTCAAAGCCAAGTCAAGAGCATATCACGGGCTTCATCGGGCTTCCTTGCGAAGAACCAGCCACAGAAAAAACGAAGACTCTAGGCACCTGGTTCCACTCGGCACAGTTGTTGCTGCAGAACTTGCATGAAAGGCAACAGCTCGACCAATATACTTCCTGGGGCAGGAAGCAGTCCAGAAAACAGCAAACAAACCATTTCAGGACAAGTAACGAATCAG
This sequence comes from Symbiodinium kawagutii, assembly GCA_009767595.1. Lineage (NCBI taxonomy): Eukaryota > Dinophyceae > Suessiales > Symbiodiniaceae > Symbiodinium > Symbiodinium kawagutii. Next base: position 112,562 of record VSDK01014224.1, read on the forward strand.
AACCAATCAACAAACATGAGGATCAAGCAATCTAAAGCACAAGAGTGAAAACAGAGATCTTGAATTCCCAACACCCTCAGTGATCCTCACTGTATGTAAGTGGTAACACGAAAGCTGCTTTCTTTTTACATCCGAAAACTAACCATTGGACAATCAACCGAAGGGCAATGTGGTGCTGCTCTGTCATACCCGGAATCATTGACGCATCTGTTCAAACATGCATGCATATAATTTTATGTATTCTTATTTATATATATAAATATGTGCATCGCAATATCGCGTGTGTTAGAATGTACGTTGACGTTGTTATAGGTCGTTGTTTGTTTTTCTATTGTATTTCAAGACATTTCAAGACGATAGTTCCCTGTCATGTTTCGCAACGCGCGACCCAGGTTCCCGCTGGCATAAAGGCCGACCATGCGAGACCAGCTCCATGCGCGCCGATCAAAATATCGCTGGCCGATGCCAAGCGCCATTGTGACCGCACGTCAGATCTCCTCATGGCCCAAGTTGAGGAGTGCACACGCTCCGTGCACAGAAACGATTCAAAAAAAAGCACTTTAAACAACATATTCTGGAACAAAATAACATGCAAAAAACATTGAAATAGCATGTGAACAACATTGAAATAGAACTTTAAATACAATTTAAGACCTTCCTATTCAGACGGCATTTTGGGAGACCAAGAGGTACGCGCCTGCCCTCGCTACTCTTTACGGCCACTGACCACAGAAGAAATCATGATGTTTGGATCGTCGTGATCTGAAAGCGCAAGTGACTTGCTACAAGTTGAGATCGGTGGTTGCTCCAGAGCAACGGAACAAACATTGGTCCAAGGGAAGCTGACTGTGCTGCCGAACGCCAAGTGATGGGGGAAGCTTAACATGCATTAAGCTGCATTTCTAAGTAACGTGGCGCATATGAAGTGCATTAAGCTTCTCTTCACAAATCAATTTGGCCCAACGGATCATACTTTGAGGAAGGTAGCGGACCCACAATCTACTGGGTGACCTTTTGAAAGCATCGCAAAAGGTTTTGGAAGGCGAAGCACCACAACGTAATGTTGCCTCATTTTTCCAGAGGAGCGGAAAAATGAATAAGGAAGAATCCGGGGCTTGCAAGGGGCTTTGAGGTTCTTTTCTTTCCTTAATCTTCCTTCCCTATTTAGAAATGAAAACAAGTTCGCTTTCCTAACTTTTAGCTATATATAGTTCTTTTTTTTCGTTGAGCAACATTCCCACATTATAGCTAAAGATCAAACTTTACGCTGCCATGGCTGATGTTGGCTAACAGGATCAAACAGGTGATTTATAGTGATCGTGTTCTCTCCTGGATCACGAGTTAAGCTTCATCAACTGCCGAGGTTCCATGGCTCCTGACCAAAATCTGCCCATTGAACCGCGACTGATCTGAAGGCTTCCTTCAACAAGTCTCTCAATGCGTCACTGTTCATGGCCCTGGGTGCCGGTGGTGCCCGTTCGATCAATAGAAGTTGCACCCGGGTTCGCGGTGGAGCGACATCCTTGGAGCGGTTTGCAAACAGCCATAGGAGAAAATTCCAAACTGAAGTATCGAATCTTGTCACGCTCATAAAGTCAAGATGCTAGTAGTCAAAACCTTTCTGCATCCTTCCACCTGCTGTGGGTTATGACAAAGTCCTAAAAGTTTGGCACAAACTGTGCCATCAAGGGGCATCATTGGAAGTGTACCTGGATCGTTTAGACCGTTGCTAAACCACTGCGACACACACACATATTATTGCTGAGGCATGTATACTCTCAATACCTCTCAACCGTCTCAATTTGCTCAGCAAATTACATTCTATCATGCTCATAATCTGTGGAAAAGTAACATTGCAATTTGTGACATTTGGGACATTCGCCAGTAAAAGGATTTGTTGTCTGAGTGAAAGCACTCATCCAACAGGCACGCATCCGCACAAATGCATGAATGTCGATGACCAATGTCACATATCCAAACATGATTTGACCTACGAGCCTGTAGAGACAACCCCGGCATTTTGTGTATGTCTCTATACCTATCCATCCATCTATCCATCCATCCATCCATCCATCCCTCCCTCCGTCGGTCGGTCCGTCCGTCCATCCGTCCATCCATTCACTTTTTCGTTGGTGACATGATGTCAAATGCTTCCTTCTGCCAGGTTTCATGTGATTTTCAACTGATGGACTTTTCAAGGAGACTTTTCTATTTTCAAGCGCCACAAACACCCTGGACTTTTGTAGAGGAGATCAGCCTTCTAGGGCAGTGGGATCGCCACTCGAAAATTAGCCAATGATCGCGACCGGGTGATATATAGATATAGTTAGATTAAAAAATAAGCAAATAAATAAATACATAATATGTATATGTAGAATAGTGCTATAATATGAATTATGTCAATTGGCAACTGCTCCGTAGCTTGGCGTCGTAATTTCTTGATTTATGTACAGCCATTGCCAAGAATTAATCGACGGCTGAGTTGCTTCCCCCAGAGTATCTGGTCTATGGCAAACACACGGAAGAGCACTGATAGCTGTATTACACATGATGGTTCTTCAAAGCTCACAATAGTATTCTTGTATATCCTCGCATTGATCTTGCATTAATAGTGTTTGATCATTCGCTTTTTCAAGTCTTGAAACCGAACATTAATTGAACATATTGAAATTCTCATGCCCTTCACATCTTCACAGCAGATCGGGACCTCCCGAAATCCCGCAGATCGATCGCCCAGTGGCACCCAGAAAGGCGGACAACTTCTGAACTGCTCGACGCGTGCCGTCCTTCGACAGGTGTCCCTTGTGTCGACCAAAGAGGCTCGTGGCCTCGTAGCCCCACCAAACGTCCTCGTAGCAATGAAGACCTACAGTGGGAACGACCAAACTATGCATACGAATAAATAGTGATTTCTCAAAAACATAAGAATAGAACTAGAATAGAACTAGAATAGCCTTGAGCTTTGACTAGAACTAGAACGGCCATGGAAGCAACAGCTGGCTCAATTTTATGCTTTTGGTTATCCCGTAATTCTCAAGGCCTTGTGTTTCAGATGCTTCACTTTGTCCGGCCCGATAAAAGTCTGACTGAAACATATTTTGCCCAGCAGTTTGCTCAACTTGAAAAGACTAGGTCAAGAGTCTCAAGATGCCACATTTCTCCTTTGTTGGGTTGACATTCAAAATATTCGAACAGCAAGATCGCCTGGTCCACACTAGTCACAAAATCGGCTTGGCCGCTGGGCCAAGTCAGAAAGATGAAGAATGAGAGATGAATAACGAGGAATTGCAGTTTCTCTCGTAACAAGCTCCACAACATTGCTGATACTCCAAGCAGTCAGCATCCAAAGCAATTATGGACAACACCCGGTCACCCACCTGTAGTTTCCCCCAGGATCAAGAAATCTCCAAAGATCTGCAGAAAAGGCCATGCCACACTGTTCCTGCATTAGATTGGCACGCTGAGGTTTCCTCATCTTCCATTGAGATGATCGCTATGTCATAGCGCCAGATTTGTTGTGGGTGATACACAGAGTGATAGAGCATCATTGAGCAGGTCCCTAATCCCGTTATCACAGTCACAACATGTCACAACAAGAAATATCCATCTAGAAATAGATAAGATCTTGCAAAGAGAAACATCCTGACTCTGCAGCGGTGGGCCATTCTCATCTCCAAGATTTCTTTCTGCAAAACGTGACCTCCACAGATCTACATTGATACCTTGAATTCTAACGCCCAAAGTAATCAAGATTAGTTCACTAATGAACAGCACCATTCGCGCTACTTCGACTCCAAATAGGCATAGCTCTTGCGTAGTTTTAGGAATGCAATATGCTTTCGAACGGTCAAGTCATGGGGTACCATCTGTGACTTGCAAAGTCATCGGGGCTACCATCTGTGGCTTGCAAAGTCACATTGCTTCGTTGAAAAAATAGGTCCCCTTTAATCCGACCTTTACCGGTAGATACGTCAACTTTGATAGTCAAATCGGGCAAGGCTTTCGTCCACTCTCCTGAGTTTTGTCCGCGCTGCCGCGCCAACGAAGGGTTCATCGCCATCGATGAAGACTTGGCGTCGCTCCTCGTTTCGATGTCGCGCCAGGGCAGGCAGCATAATATGTAGCCTGCAAGGATTCAAATCAGTCTAGCAAACAACCACCAAGGCCATGACTACCTCAGAATTGACGTACTTACAAATTACACACGTATCTATCTATATATCTGTCTGTCTGTCTTTCTGTCTGTCTGTTTGTCTGTCTGTCTCTCTGTCTGTCTTTCTGTCTGTCTGTTTGTCTGTCTGTCTGTCGGTCTGTCGGTCTGTCGGTCTGTCGGTCTGTCTGTCTGTCTGTCTGTCTGTGTTTATCTGTCTATCTGTCTGTCTGTCTATCTATCTATCTATGAAAATATCTATCTGTCTATCTATCTGTCTGTGTCTGTCTGTCTGTCAGTCAGTCTGTCTATCTATCTATCTATCTATCTACCCATCTCTCTATCTATCCATCCATCTGTCTATATCTCTCTCTCTATCTCTCTCTATCTATCTGTCTGTCCGTCTGTCTATCTATCTATCAATCTATCTGTCCATTTATCTATCTACCTATCTATCTACCCATCCGTCCATCTATCTATCTAGCCGTCTATCAATCCCTCTGTCTATCCTTCTATCTATCTATCTATCTGTCTGTATATCTATCCATCTGTCTGTCTGTCTGTCTTTCGGTCTACCTATCTATCTGTCATTTATCTATCTATCTACCTATCTATCTATCTGTCCTTTCTCTCTGTCTGTCCTTTCTCTCTGTCTCTCTGTCTCTCTGTCTGTCTGTCTGTCTGTCTGTCTATCTATCTATCTATGAAAATATCTATCTATCTATCTATCTATCTATCTATCTATCTATCTGTCCTTTCTCTCTGTCTGTCTGTCTATCTGCCTGTTTGTCTGTCTGTCTGTCCTTTCTCTCTGTCTCTCTGTCTCTCTGTCTGTCTGTCTGTCTGTCTGTCTGTCTGTCTGTCTGTCTGTCTGTCTGTCTGTCTGTCTGTCTGTCTGTCTGTCTGTCTGTCTGTCTGTCTGTCTGTCTGTCTGTCTGTCTGTCTGTCTGTCTGTCTGTCTGTCTAGCTCTCTCTATTTATATCTGTATCTATATCTTCATCTCTTTCGCTATCTCTATCTATCTACCTATCTTTCTATCTATTTATCTATCCATCTATCTGTCTGTCAGTCTGTCCATCTATCTATCTATCTATCCTATCCTATCCTATCGTGGGAACCCTTACTATTCCTGACAACCGTCTTTGAATGCAGGAACAAAACGCCATGAAAATCCAACATTCAAAATTCTCAATTAGCACCTGGGAACATGTGCCACAAGTTGCTTGCTGCCAAGGGCGTGAAGTGCAAGACCCATGCTTTGCCGCCCACATCCTTTGACAGCGGTGCCAAATGGATGCGGCGCCATTGAGCATAGCTATCCCCGCACTGTTGCAGATAAGCCGTGGACTCAGTCGAAGATGCCACAGAAATTTCCCCGCTGCTCACATCAACACAGGCTGCTCCAAGCTGCACACGGCATAGTGAGCTGCCAAACCCTGGATCTGCGAACTGCCACTGCTCTCGTGGCGTCTCCCACCGCCATGTAGATGTCGTCTCCTCTGGGCGTCGTGCCCAGTTGTGCAGAATTTCCTTCGTAGACAGTGGAGGCTCTTGACGGCCAGATCTCCCAGATGTCCAAGGACTGTGATCGAAACAATCCAAGGCCAAAACCAAGAGCTGGGCAGCTTCATCCAGCCTCAGAAGACTTGCAGGTCAGCACAATTCAGCACATCTCGAGTTTTCAAAGGTTATATAGCTTGGGAACCATCTTTCCACACGACATAGATCAACAAGACTTGCGATCAAAAAGCCTTCCAGCATGGTGGGAGCAAAACTTGCAAAATCGAAGCATACCATCACAAAATAGTCTGAAACGTAGCAACAAGCACTTGCACCAGTCCGCACCAGTCGAAAGGGCAACCAAAAACAGTGTGTGAAGAGAACTATAGATAGCCTTGGAAAGTCCAAACAAAGGCTTGGCACCACAGTGGTTGCAATTGATGTCACGCATCAGAATTCTGGTGATGCTAAGGGGTTGTCCAAATTTCTAGATGGTCCACTAGAACTCCTGCCAGCTTATTCTGCAAATCAATGGTGCCACGTACTGCCTCTCACATGGAGAAAAAACAAACAAGGAGAGCTTAAGGAAAGCTTCCGTTTTACGAAATTCTTTGCATTCCCAGCTGCAGTTCCCGTGCTCTTCTCATGTCATGTTCTGATGCAGCTCTTACTGCGCAGGCACTGCGCAGCATTATGTCCTTGGAGATTTGCACAAGTTGTGGAAGAAGGCAATGGGCTACACAGCTACACACAATGTATATCAGTGAATGTTTCTATGAAAAACATCCGTGGTAAACATGTCAACCAAATTATATGAACACACACTGATCATGTTCAAAAGCGTACACCAACACAAATTTGACCATGATCATCTTCACTACTCCTACGTCTTTCTGGTAGACAAAACAGTAAGACATAGGGGAACATTCCCTATACAAAGACTTGAATGTTTACCCGTTCCTTTTCATACTATGCTAGCCTGTTTCAACGCAGAAGTGGAAGAGACTGTTTGAGAGGCACTCGAGGGCCATTGTGCGGGACTGAAGAGCGCACAACATTGGTATGCGAGTCCCATCTCGCTGGCTCTCCGAGAAGCTGCTTTTCTGTTCAATAGTCCGAATCCATTAGATATCATTAGATATCATTGGACATGATTAGATATCATAGTTATCCAAACAAAGTCATTTGAAGGGTCCTGTTTTTTGCGATTTCTCCTGCAATGTCATGACTTTCTCCAAATCAACTGAGCAAAGTCCAGGCAGCCAAGGGCAAACACCTCATTGCTTGGGGATCCAAAATCCAGTCCAACAAGTTGCGCCAATCTAAATACTTTGGCTCCTGGCAGACACATGCCGACACTGGCAAACACTGAAGATGTTTCTGGATAGTGAAGAGACCTGGACCCAGACATAATTCCGCAGTATAGATGTTTCAGTGGAGAAACAAGAATGAAGAACTTGGAAGAACTCCTCAAACACAGAAATGTACTCCTTCCTGAAACATAGCAATTGCATGCAATGCATTCCTCATGCGCTTCATGTGACGGAGAAATGCTGTGTGATTTGTGGTCTCCACGGTGGCGCCTGTTCCAAGGCGTCGCATTGAAAAATGCCGAAGCTCCTCGAGCGGAAGCGGAGGTCGTCGAAGGCATCGAAGAGAATGGCGTTCGTTTCCTCAGAACAAAAAGAAACAGAAAATTGAAATGTAGAAAACACTAAATTAGCAAATTATGTATCAAATTAAAGAAAGAAAGAGAAAACAAATGATAATAAACTTTTTAGTTTCTTGTTTATATGCTTAAATTATCTTAAATTACTCAATGTGACTTCACCAAACCTTCAGATTTCAAGGTGTAGGTCGGCCAGTGTCCCCAATCCAACTGGGTCATGATGAGGTGAGGCTCAGGCGTATCACGACAGGCACATTGCGAGTGAATCAGCAGTGTCTGAGGAGCCAAGGAGAGCCAAGCTGACCTCGTGGTGCCAATGTCACCCACCGGGAACCGCAGTTCACATCACTTCACAGTGTCACATCGCTGTGGTTGACACAATGCGCACAGATTGGAATGGTTCCATTCTATTGTCACCCATTGTCTTCTGCTTATTTCTATTTTCTATTCATTTCTATTCTTCCAGTCTGCAGTCTGTTCTCATCTAGCTAGTCACTGGGATCAGAAACATAGTCCCAAGCTCAATCAACTAACCAGCTCCAGATGTCTTCAGTTTGGTTCACCCTGAACATTGCTGATGTCTCTATCAGGATCGATTCTATTCCCTTTTTGCATCAGCCCGTCATAGTTTTGCCAAGTTTTTAGGGAAAGTTACCAACCTTCTTGAGCCCTGCTGGTGCTCCCGTGATCTTCCTAAAGTGTTTTATCATCAAACCTATCACTTTCCTAACTGTCTTTCAACATCCTTTGACCAAGGGTCTCACTGAGATTCACTGAGACTGTGCAGGTCATGTTCTTTCACACCGATCGCTTGGGATAATTGGTTGAATTTGGTTCACACCTGGGACTTTTGATCTGTCATGGTCTCTCCCCACCTGAGCATCCGCGAGAAGAGCTTCTTCCCTTGGATGATCGGCAGTGACTCGTCCTCTGTGACTTGCAGTAAGAAGTCATCATACGCCTGCAGGTGACTTCGTTGAAATGCCATCACTTCTCTTGACAAACAAGCAGACATATATGTGTTCGTCGCGAGGGTACGAATGAGATGATTCTCTTTTAGGAATTCACCAGTTTCATTTGCATACAATGACCTTGTCCCCATCTTGAAACTCATCTCTTGATTCTTCAAGGAGGGATGGAACATCTAGAATCAACTTTCAAACTACCAATCAGCAAATCTCTATACTCAAGGGCTGTTCTCAGAATTGAGATGTCTGATTTCCATACTAAAAAGAGGGACATTGATGAACTACATTGTACTTTTGGGTTCCGAATGTTTGGAATATCATATGACTTGTTGTCAAACTTAGGGCTTTGATTCATAAGAACTAATTCAATTTCGGTGCAAAACCCTGTTTTTCAAAAAATTCAAAAATCCCGAACTGTCACAAGGGATCTTGAAATATTTTCTCTTCTGAAAATTGGTAAGCCCGCAAATCATCCAACGTTCAGCACCTGTAGTAATTCAAACTGAAATTACATTTCCATAAATTTCAACAAGTTTCATGAATAAACTGAAATCAAATCTATACAAAATTTCATTTGAACAGTTTCCTATTTGAAGCTCTCTGGATCCTTGTGACACTGCGTGACCTCCAAGATACTCTGCAGGAGCTGCGTCACCGGCGTTCGCGTCACGTTCCAAAAACGTGTCTTGGCCAAGCGCAGCAGGGCATGGAAGATGGGCGGCGACGAAGGTGACGCCCGGAATTGAGACACCGACCAATGGCCTCAGAGGAAGAAAATGAGAAAAATGAGAAAAATGAGAAAAATGAGAAATGAAGAAGAGACAAAAGAAGAGAAGCAAAAGAGAAGGAAAATATGGCAAAAAATAAAGAAACATAGGAAACAATGAAGAGAGGAGACATAGGATGAAAGGGATAGTATGAAAATGAGATAGTAAATATTAGGAAATGATGGGATGAACAACCTAACCATCCATGAGAGAATCCCTGCTTTTGAGGGGAGGGATGACCGAGCTTCAAATTGAGAATCTCCCAAGCGACAATTTCCAAGCAATACAATCATGGGGGGATGTCAAGGGACTCCCAAAGTGGAACCTTTGTCGAGCTTTCTTGCTCGGCTTCAGACTCTTCTGAGGTTTGGTTTAAGACCCTTCTGACACCAACAGTATCTTTCTTTGACATAGCCCCAGCTGTTAGCAGAGTCAGAACAACGTCCCTGGAATGGTCTGAGTTTTACTCAGAAGTGAAATCATTCGGTCCTGGAAGTACCTTCTGCTACGCTTAGGACCACCGTTGCAGCCCACGGCGGTTTCCAGTTTCAGCAAAGCCACCAGGAATCCAAGGAGTCCAGTTCCAGTCCATGGCGACATCGCTAATGAAAGGAATGCATACAACACGACAAGCTGCGACAAGCTACGTAGCATATCAACTTCGACCTAGAAAACAAAGGTATATACATATATATATATATATGTAAATATATATATATGTAAAAATAAAATAAGAACATATTAATGTGAATAGTGAATAGGTACAAATTTCAACAAAAAACATATCATGACCAACAGCACTTACGATAGAATCAATCAGGTGGGTGGGCCAATATGAAAAGTCTACAAACGTAGCTTCATATGCTTGGTATTGCTTAATTAGTCGGGCGGACAATTTCAAGCACAGGGAATATGAGCAACACTAAAATGATTTGTGAGGTTCAATTCTGTGAGATGCTGCATTCACAAGAATTCAAGATTCTCAAGGCCGCCGCATCTCTTGACTAACTGGATCCGAAAATCACTGCGGCTTTAACCCACAACCTGATTGTCGACACGAAAATCCACCAAAAGAAAGAAAGAAAGAAAGCAAGAAAGAAAGAAAGAAAGAAAGAAAGAAAGAAGGAAAGAAAGCAAGAAAGCAAGAAAGAAAGAAAGAACGAACGAAAGAAAGAAACAAAAACGGACCAGTAACTACATACTAATTGATACATATTGATGCTGAGTAAGGAGAATACACCATTGCCAACAACTGCAATTGGCAGCATTTTTCTAAGTCTTTGGTGTTTAAGCAGTCGCGGAATTCTGCACACTGTGGCGAATCCGCTTTGCCGAAAAGCTACGTGTGGAGCAGGTGTTTAACCGCATATGAAAAAAGAAAACACACATGTAATAACACATTTACATATATTGAAACAACACAAATTGAAACAAAACATCAAACATAACTATATTGAAACTCATTGACGGAGTGAGGCTAGCGATTCTCTTCGATAAATCTCACCATCCTCGCACTCTCAGTGGGGTGTTGGCACATGCCCATCCACCTCAGCGCTTCGCCACCCGCGTGGAAACAATTTCATCTCCATGATAGTCGTAAGACCCGTGATTTCGGAAATGCACTGAACCCGAAATAGTCAAAACAATCTATGAGTTCAAAATAATCTTCTGGCCTGCTCCTGAGGGCCAAACGTAAAAGTTCAACGTCATGGCGGGTAAGGAAACCTCTTGATCCTTAAGCCGTTCGTCTACGACCACCTGAGCAGTTGGCTCGACCGCAGCATCTTCACATCTTCAACCCCCTTCTCTTGGCTCGAGTATGGCTCAACTTGAAAAAACAAGACCACCTTGAACAGCCAATCTCCGTGCCTGACAAGCCAATCGGGACGTGGATGTGAGGCAAGGTGCCAAGTCCAACAAGTCCTGGGGCTTTAGTTGGAACCAAGCTTTGAATTCTGAGCAAAGCAAGATTCTGGATGCACATAGAGAAAATGGAGCCGTTGTTATATATGCTTGTTGATTTTTCCAAAGAGTTTCTGTTCCTTTGGATGCGGATAAAGCTGAAGTCCATGCAGTAGAATGACGGTCCTCTTCTTTCTCAGTTGGCTCACCATACTTGTTGTAGTCGTCCTGCCGGAAGGCGCAAGACAAATGCATCACTTTTTGAGGCTCTTTTCAAAATAACTGTGCACATCTGAATGCGAAAAACGAATCCACAGAAATGCTTTCTCCATTATTTACTTAGTTCGGAGTTTTCATTTCTGAACGCAGTAAATTCTTAGAACATCTTAGAACTATTCCAATTTTGATGTTCCACAACCGTCCCATGTCCGGAGTCAAAATCACATGGCAGGTAGAACATGCTAATGACGCTTCGCAAGCACCCTCCAAATCGACCTGGCTGTTCACAGTAAGATGTGACTCGGATGACTGTAGCCAAGAAGGACAGCGAGAAATGGATGGCTGTTAAAATATATGGCGAAGCGACAGAAGTGATGCAAGTGTACCAAATCAATCAGTAAATTCCAAAATTTGCTCCATGAAAGCAACAAAGCTGATGGCACCAGGGGCCTGGTTTTGATGTGCAGCTTCGAGTACAGTTGTGCCTGATGGCACTGACACCTGCAACGGAAGGTGCACGCACAAAGCAAAGCAACGTGATGCAAGGTGCATGTGTTGACTTGAAATCGCTATAGTTTTTGAACAGCGGGTTGATGGCGTGCGAGGAAGTGTGTCGGTGTGTTGCGCGTGTGCGTCCATGATCTGCGGTGTTGCAATTAAATGAAATTGACTCATATTTCAAAGGGATTTTGACGCAATCTTCACCGAGATTGCATGTGGAGTCAAAGGCATGAAGCTGAGTCGACCGACGCGATCGAATTTTATAAAGCCTCTTCATCCTGTTCTAATCTTCCACTTTGACTACTAGTTCTAAGAATGTTTGATAGGGTTCTTACTCGTCTACACGGTGTTTCTGGGTTTACACAAGTCCCCAGCCCCCTTGCTGCACCGTTTTGCGAGAGCCATCTCTGAGCTTGAAATGAAAACCTGAGCAACGCTCTGAAGCAACACTCGTCCACGATCGCAGGGCACAAGAAGTGAAGAGACACATTAGAACCCCGGAAAAAATCGAATACTGACACGTAGACACTTAGACAAATTTGTTTAGAATCAAACACAGCTCTGGAAAAGCCAAACAGAATCGATACAAAAGAATAGAAAAAAAAACGCTCATACTAATACCATAGAAAACCATTGAGATTCACAGAACACTTCAAATCATTCAACAGCATATCTTTGCCGAGAAGTTCTCAGGTCCTTGCTAATCTTTTCCGCATTCTCATCCACAACTGCGTTGCCAGCTGTACAAAGAAAGTTATGCGTTGAGATCTTGGTCACGTAAACAAACTATAAACAAACCCTAGAAACGCAAATTTGATATTCATATATAAATGCATAATATGTATTTTGGTCAGTTACTCATATGATTGAATAGTCAATCACAACATTTTTCACGTCGTGCTGTCCGTATCTCTTTGATTTACAAAGTGCCGCCTGAGCGATGCCATCGCACCAGCGGCTGAATGCCTGGCATGACATCCTTGTGCTCAGACCACAGGTTTGCAATCAGGTAGGGAATAAAGTTTCTAAAGTATCTATTGTATCAAGTTATTAAAACATGTTTAAAGTAGCTTCAACTGTCGTTCTGAAATCCACCGTATCAGCACGAAAACTTTGAACAATAAAACCACTGTATAACCTGGTGAACTCAACCTTCCCTCCCTGGGCCTTCCTTGGTGGCCAAGAACATGGTCAATGCTCATACAAGGAAAGAAGAGAGAGCAGCGTAGCCGCGACAATGAAAGAGGAAATATCTAGAAAGATCTCCTGCATGTGGTCTCCATATGTCTCCAGGTCAAACCCTTGGTCCTCCATCATCCTACGCTGAGGCTCGGATAAACATGGTATGCGCCTGGAAAAGCCACTTGCTTCGCAGTGGAACTCAGGAGACCTGTGATAGAACCAGGAGTTGCTGACCGCGAACTGCAAATAAAAAAAGATAGATGTATGTATAATTATAGTAGATAGAAGTGATAGAAGTCATTCGTTTCAACGGATGTGGACAAATAGATAAATAGATGTTGCTTCGTTGTCTTCTGGCACAGGGCCAAAAGGGTTCTACCCAATGCATCCCAACGCTGCGTTCTTTGATATTTGTCAATGGATCCCATCAATTGCCTGACGACTTTCATTCTGCAAAACCTTTCATGACTGATTTTGACTAACTCCGGGCCCTGTCTTACAATCTGACACGGTATGCTATAGCATATTTGGCAGGCATCTTTTGTTAGGATGCACCCGATGTATGGGGATCAGGTGGATTTCAACTTGTGACTTTCCGCCTGCCGGGCGCAGCGCCCCACGAAGTGCGGAGATCATCGTCACGAAAACGGGGCCCACCGCTCGGGATGCTGCGGGGAAAACTCTTCTTGTGGGAAAAATGGACTCTGAAAGAAACATCAAAGTAATGAAGACATTTGTATGAAAATGGAATAAAATGAGACAAATGTAGTGTGCGAGGCTACATTTAGGTAGTACTGTGATGCCTGTTGGTCATTGTCTGAACTGGCCACAGATTCACTTGATGTGCTCCAGCGCTCTTTGGAAAAAAAATCACTCAACCCAGGTTATCACACCGCCTTGATACTGATGCCGCGCGAACACAACACATACAAACAAAACAATTCGAACAGCCTTTGCGCATGTTGAGTTGTAATTCATCTTTGAGTGCAAAAGATGCTTAAGTTGATCAATTCCTTATGTAATTAAGAAACACATGCAAATTCCTTATAATTCCTTCTGTTTTCTCATGCGAATGTGATTGCACAACTCCGTGGACAGACTAGACCTGTAGTTGATTGGTCCAGGTCCAAATTGACCCGAGGTTTCTGAACACGAAAACAATGACAAACAACAAACTACTGAACAAAACAAGAATCATTTAATCATCTCAGGAAAGCGAAGAACATAGTAATATGAAATCAACAAATTCAAATGCGATGACTCATCCACGATCGCAAGTTTATCGGCGAGGTGAACATTGACAACTCGAAAGATACTTCTTGTGGCACGCGTCCCTCAGCCAGTGCTGCACATCGCAAGGTGCACGTTGGAAGATGAACCCTGTCGCTGTGTTGCGCGGCCATGGATCGCTTTTTCTCCCCACTGTCAGGTGGCAAGTTGAAGCAGCATCTCCAAGTCCTTACGAGGAGGGACATTGGCAGCGTTACAGAGTGTCACTAGGCTCCTTTTTTGGGTCCACTTTTTGTCGATGTACATTGACATACTGGATCTCTGGGATCTCGTGATATCTCAGCATATTTTTGGAGTTTCGATAGGCCAATTGATATTGACGTAATCAAATGACTTTCCCAAAAGGTTACCAGCCATCCCCGAACCTTCTCCGAGACCTCAAAAGCCAAGGCTGCCTCCTCGACACGCAGACTAGCGCGTCTTGGGTGGTCTGAAGTTTGAAGAGAACGAACTCTGAGTTCGGCCTGTAACAAATCCACAGTTCTAAGTTCTTCAGTGTGAGAATGCACTGGGTGCCTCTCAGCTGGCAATTTACATACGAGGCATTGAAGTATGATTTATGAAGCGATTTGGTCCTCTTCATGTTTGTCTACAGGTAAGGGCGTCGCTGCAAGTTGGTTTGGAAGCATAAAAATACAGATACATGATGGAATGCAATGTGATTCGCAATCAAGCTAATTGATTGACAGGCTGGTTTTAGTGAAACGAATCAGTCAAAATGGGGGAAGGTGGTGGCAAAAGTGAATCACTCAACATGATTTAAGTACTTCCTCCCATAATCCCGAGCATTCATTTGTGAGAGGAAAGCAACCTCTAGCTAGTAAGCGAGCTTTCGTGCAATGAAGGCCATGGTGATGATGACGATGACGATGAAAATCACTAAAATCAAAATGACGATGGTGACGATCCGGATGACTGTAGTGATGATGCGATCATGCCCAAAATAACATGCAAACGCTGATGACAACAATGTTAGCACTGTTGATGCACCTGCTTTCAGAGAGATCTGGGTGGAGTTGAGAGTCGGGGGACCCTTTCAGACTTTTGCAATCTTTTGCTCCAATAGGCCCAACATCAACAGCCTAAGCACCGCAAAGCACAGGTCCTTCATCTGAGATTCCAATGACTTCACATGCTGGTCGTCGAGCTCGAAGACTCCTGGCTGAGTCCCTTTCCGTTGAAATGCTGTGGGCCATTGTGGTCCAGTATGATGGTCACTATCGGTGTACAAAAACTGTACTGTACTTGAAAATGAAAGAAGTCAACAGAATTTCTCAGAGAACTACTGTTCAAGTTAATGAGGGCTACAAATTGTTCAATCATGTTCAGAGTGGGGAGTGCATACGGTACATCTCAACTTCTGAAACTTCTGCCCTGCAGTCCCAGAGCCCCAGCTACTCTGCACATCTCTGCACCTCGTTGAGCATCCATGCGGTACAGCTGGAGCAGCAAGATCACCTGCAGAGAGCACAGCGAATCTGATCTTTTGAAATCTGTCGAAATCTTTGAGAAATGCAGTCTGAATAAACGAGTTTTGTCAAAAATCAATATAATGAGTG
This sequence comes from Symbiodinium kawagutii, assembly GCA_009767595.1. Lineage (NCBI taxonomy): Eukaryota > Dinophyceae > Suessiales > Symbiodiniaceae > Symbiodinium > Symbiodinium kawagutii. The sequence continues at coordinate 128,270 of VSDK01014224.1, forward strand.
GTCACTAAGTAGTACAATTAATTGGAGTAATTGTCTGAATCAGATTTTTTTCTGCTCAATGACTCGTCGCCAAGGAGCTGCCAGCAGGTCGTAGAGAGCGTGCTCGGTGACCGAGGGCAACGTCTGATGAACGCCCAAACTCGAGGCCTTGGCAAAGCGAGGCTTCATTTCCAAGTGCTTTCCTACAATCAGAACGGGTCATTGTATGATCTCAAACTTACATAAACTGATACAACAATGTTACAACACCTCTTACAACATGTTACAACCATCAAAATCCATCAAATCAGACCAATCTATTGAACCAAACAGCTTGAGAAGCTGTTATCATCAAACAGTCACGCTTTTGCTTCCATGTTGGAATTTAATATATTCAATCTCCTTCAACGATGACTTGGACGTAGTTTGACCAGATTCTCTGACGACCGTTTCGGATGGTACAGACAGAGAAGTTGACAGAAACAACTATTATGTGATCTTCTGCTGCCGCATTCAGTCATTTTGAAGCTTCTCAGTGTCTCTGTGGTTCAAAACAGAGATCGTTCTCAGTTCTCAGATTTTGAAATCATCAAACAGATCGTTCTCAGTGTCTCTGTGGTTCCAACGAGTTCGTAGAAACGCCTTGCCAGGAAAGAACATTCCTGCTGCGATGAGGCGGCTGGGCATGAATTGTGCCCTTTGGTGACTTGACGTGACTTGATGCAACTTTGAAAAATGAATACACAGTAAGTACATCAAGTATGTATTCCCAAACTGACAACTTCACCATTTCAAAGTATGGTGAACGACATTCAAGCGAACCGATTGAAGGAAGCCTCCGTTCTTGGTGGTTAGCATGCTGGTATTACACATCTCTGATGAACACTGAGCGAGGTCAATGGAACAGCAGGGATGTATCAAGTTTACACCTTCAAATTCGCGGAGACGGCAACTTGACCCGAACCCCAGGAATATTTTTTGATTCAAACTTTGGTGGCACATTTCCAACCACCACATCTTCTCTCAGCATGACATTTCAGAACATGCAAAGCTAATTCAAGCAAATCCCAAGCTTCACTTCTTCCTCAAGTTGCCCCCATTTATCAATCTCTTGTCCTTCAAATTTCCGTTCGCGTTTTGAGTTGGCCCACTCCCCCGAGCAGTCCCCAGGCAATCGCGAAGTGAGCAAGTCAACTAGCAAGTCCCGTCGGCCCTGAGCTTCGCAAACTCTCTCGGTCACTTGGAATCTTGGAAGCTGAATGAAATGCTTTGAATTCCGAATCTTCACCATACTTCACTTGTGTCATTTGCGCCTCAACCTTGGTCTCTTTACTTTGCACAAAACTTGTTTTTTTCTTGTTCTAGCTGCAGCTTCTAGCTTAGTGTGCAGGCTGTCCTGCCAATCTAACCGGTGAGAAATGACATCTCATTGGGTTTGGCCTTGTGTGCGGGTCTTCGATCTTCGGGGATCTCCAGAGTGGCACCTACACACAATTTACCCACAGCAGCAGAAACACAAAGAGAAAAGACATGAAACGACAAAAGAGATCAAAAGAGAAAGAATACAATGGAATACAATTCAAATAACAAAGAGTTACATTAATTTTCTATTTCTTCGTTCAGAAAACACAAAGAAACAACAGCTCTCTGCTCTGGAAATGCAAACTTGGCAGCTTCACCTCGTAGCACCTCCTTGGCAGTCTCAGTCATCCAAATGTTCAGCGTCTGGCAGGCGTTGGGCGCTGTACTTGGCATTTAGATTTTGACAATTCTGCGGCCATTGATATCAATGGTTTCTCACAACTGGAGTATGTGCAGTGCTCGATTTCCACATTTTTGGTGGCTCGTTTGAAACGAAACCTTGGGAGCCTTTTCACATCCCCAGGCAATGACATGTCCAAGCCACATTCCAAGCTCGGATCCATGGGGTGCAACACCTTAGCAGTGAAAACCACATCTGTACACAACACAAAGCTGAAAGTTAGCTAAATCCATTCCAATGACTATAAAATATGATGGTATGAATGTATATGAATATAATATATATATATATGTCTGTATACTTGCCTTTCCAAGGAATCTCAAGTATTTGTTTATATGCTATTCGTAGGAATCAATTACGCAACTGGTCAAGGAAAAAACCAGGGGTCAAGTTGCAACTACTCAAGTTTACTTGGTGGTGGATAGAACTAATACATATTCATAAGCTACTATTGATAGCTTTTCCCAATGATAGCCACTAGTTGGTGCAACAAGTTTAGTACTGCTCCTGCTGAGTCTCAAACTTGCCGTCTGGAACCACCTGCAGCACGCAAATTTCTGCAGACATCCCATCAATGATCCCTGGACATCCAAGGTCTATGATGCCCTGTACGAAAGAACAAAATTTGTTGAACCACTTTGTTGAATTGAGTATATTAAGTTGATCATTTGTTGAATTGAGTTGATAACTTTGATAACATTGATATTTGCATTTGTTGATAGGGTTCTATAACATCGACAACCATGACATTGCAGCGATTGCAGAACACCACATCAACGAGTCCAACGTGTGCATCAAACAGCCTGAGCAAAACTTTTCTTCGTGTCAACCCTTTCTTGCACTCGGAATTCCACCCATTGGAGTTCAGCATTTCACAGAATTTTGAGATCTTGACGCAGGTGAACATTTTATCCAACAGTCTCTTTGGCTCTGCCAATTTGCCCCGTTTCTCCCTGGTCTTTCATTTGCACAAATTGTCAATGTGAGATCTGAGGAATCGCATTGTCTTTCGCACTATCGGTCACAATCTTTGTGTCATCTGAGGAATGGACGTCTGGATCGTAAAAGTCATCTTCGCCCTCCTGTGCAGTGGCCGGATGAAACAGCACGTGTTTGGAACTGAATTCACTTGAGGGGTGTGTACACTTCAAGCGCGTTGCTCGCCAGGAACAGTTAATTACCAGCATCTCATTTCATATCATTTTTGTGGCAATGCCAACTGGGCTTCAGACACTGTCCACGTTGTGCGGTTCAACTGGTGGAGGATCTGCCTTGGCAAAAACCCAGGGTGGTGAATTGAAAAAAGTGAACGGGAAGCGAACTCTCCAACATCGGGAAGCGATTCAGGGGAACGGATTCCTTGGAAAGCCAGCAAAACAACCAATGGCATTGGAAGAATAAGCAGTGATGATACAATCATGACAAATGACCTGGTTGGATACCAATGGTTTGTACTACACAACGTATGTTTCCTTATCAGTGATGGATGGTGTTTGTGCATGCCAATCTGACGCTTGACCAATGATATGCACTGGTGATGCTCATCCCAACGAGGTCATCCTGTATGACCACTGGGACCCTGGTGCTTTGCGCAATTCCCTTCCGCAACCAAGAGCAGCTGATCGGCGGAATCCCACTGCAAAATGAACGTGGACATAATCGTTCTTTGTGCATCTTTTTGCCATGTGCCTTCAAAGGAGTCCCCTGTTGCATGAAAATCCATAAGCAAGCATGAAGCTAGAAATAGCTGGAAAACAGTTTTTCAAGCATCAAACACAAATTGCATAAGTTTGTGTATCTTTTTCCTGTTTTGCAAAACTGTTCTGCTGGGCCAAATGCCATTGCGAAACGAGGTGCGGCCTCCTGCGGCTCCTGCGGCGGTGGTTCCTGTCGTTCGCGCACGGCGCTGAAACGCTTAGGCCGCAGTGGCTCATCCTTCACCGATGGGACGTCCGGTAAGGCGCCGCCACCATCCTGAGCGAGGCAGCGCTCTCTCTTTCTCTGTTAGACATGATAACAGAGACATGTTTATGCACCTAAAAAAGGACTATAAGTAATATATTGATGTATAGATACAATATAATTCTATACTATGTAGTATAATGTAAAAAAAATCATATGCTCCTATTCTACTCTCTTGCTTTTTTGACTGTCTCTCTCTCTCTCATGCGGTGATTTCTTGAAATGCAATGTCTTCGGAGTCCCCGTCCAAACAAGTTTGTTAATCTGTCAAGTTCTCAAGTTCAATTCTTGCTCCAGGATGAAAAGGTCAGGCGTCCTTAGTCCCACTTTGGGATATGTACGGGTCCAACATGTTCAAACCTACATCATCCGATCATCATCCCATTCATTCCATTGCAGTTCGAGTCTCGTATTCGGAGTAGTGTACCGAATAAGTTTGTTGTTCCCGCGAGAAGCGCACCAACGTCTTGGGACGGACTTTGGGGATCTCCTCTCGAGGGCAACAAGAGCAAACACTTAAACACGAAGGGAAAAGGGTAAGAAAAAAGACACACAACAATAGGCAAAATAGATAAAGATTCAAAAAACATGTATAAATGGTTAAGAAAGTAAAAAGACGTCATGCAAACAACATCAAACATCTGTAGAGATCGAAGGAAACATGATAAAGTTGTGATATGAAAAACGGTTGAAACACACCCTGCTGGTGGCTACATTGACACCCTGCTGTGGTCCTTCACCTCTTTGGTCTCCTGAATAGGCCTCACAAGTGGAGTGGTGGTCTGGAAACGAGTTCCTTTCGCAAGACAAAAAGAAAAACAAGAAAATAGTTCATGGTGAGAATTTGATGACTGTCGAAAGGAGACATGTTTGGGAGATGCATCTGGAAAGAAAGTTCGACGCTCTAAGGAGTTTGGATTTTCCTGAAGAAAGCGATCATGAATAGACCTAAAGCCTGCAACACTTTCCCTTGCATTGTAACTAGACATCCTTTCATCATCTTCACTTTCGTCACCAAACAACCATCGTATATCATTTTCATCATCTTCCTGCTCCCTAAGCAGCAATCAGTCTGACTCTCATACTTCCAATCCCATTGCATCTCAGAATGCCAAGCTTCTCAATCTCCTTCTTCGTCGGATACCCCGTTGACGGCGTAGAGATCCCTTCATTGCAACAACGACCCGCACAGTCAGTTGGCTCAAGCTATGTAGTCTACAGCTGTGACACTCATCCGAGCTCTTTGGCAGCCTCCTTTGCAAGAATTGGATACGAAAAAACATAAATCGAAGTTAATCGAAGAACAAATTGGAACAAGAACTTGAAGAACTTGCTTCTTTATGTTTCTTGAACTCGTCCGACAAGTCCCAACTCTGGATCTTTTCCACGCCTTTGGGCTCTGCTTCTGTAGCTTTGCGAGCTGCAAGCACTGCACTGTTTGGGCGTAGGTACAAAGGCTCTGGTTGAAGAGATGCCCGGAAGCCTAGGCTCCCAGTTACACAGCACGACATTGACATTGAACACATTGCTATGGCATTGCCATCTTATGAGACATTGACTTTGCTATGACATTCTTTTTTTGCTGTGCTTAGATGTCCTTAGCACGTTGAAATTGCATGAAATTGCGATGTAAACAGCATGAGATTGCTATGTCAACAGAATGCTGAGATCCAAAGAATCCATAGATAAACATAATGTAAACGTAGATAAAAAAAAGATGAAGCCCACGAACCCGAATGCTCACACTCTTGGTCGGACTCTCTTGGTGAGACACTCTTGGTGGGACACTCTTGGTGAGACACTCTTTGTGGGACACTCTTGATGAGACACTCCTGGTAAGACACTCTGAGTAAGACACTCTTGCAAGACACTCTTGGTAAGACACTCTTGGTGAGAGACTCTTGGTGGGACACTCTTGGTGAGACACTCTTGGGAAGACACTCTCGGTGAGAGAGTCTTTGTAAGACACTCTTGGTGAGACACTCTTGGTAAGACACTCTTGGTGGGACACTCTTGGTGAGACACTCTTGGTGAGACACTCTTGGTGAACACTCCTGGTAAGACACTCTTGGGAAGACACTCTTGGTAAGACACTCTTGGTGGGACACTCTTGGTGAGACACTCCTGGTAAGACACTCTGAGTAAGACACTCTTGGTCGGACTCTCTTGGTAAGACACTCTTGGTGAGACACTCTTGGTGAGACGCTCTTGGTGAGACACTCTTTGTGGGACACTCTTGGTGAGACACTCCTGGTAAGACACTCTGCGTAAGACACTCTTTGCAAGACACTCTTGGTGAGACACTCTTGGTGAGACACTCTT